>JAQMYG010000037.1:19840910-19853426 GCA_030014215.1 Clariallabes teugelsi
AATACATAAAAATAATTAACACAAAATATAAAGTAAAAATAGAACAAATTAACCTGCACTTTACCTTTAAAAAAAGTTCAAATAAATCCCGACAGATAAGTGTTTCCATTTATGCGCAAAGGCGCTGTGTGTGTTTTTCTCTCTCTTGCGCTGCCGAGTGTGTGTGTTGTGTGTGCGCGCGTAATTTGACACCGTGCCGGTTGTGTGTGAGTGAAGCACCCCCTCTCTGATCACACACACACACACACACACACATTAAAGGCGAGAGAGAGAGAGAGAGAGAGAGAGAGAGAATGCGAACCGGACCGGTGTCAAATTACGCACGCACACACACAACACACACACTCAAACACTGACACACACTAAAGACGAAAGAGTGTATGTCGCAGGAGAAAGAAACACACACAAACGGATGTTGATGATACCAGTAAGTGACGAGCACTAAGACCCAGCAGGGGAGATGATTACCCGCAGTGCAAGAGAGAGAAAAACCGTTGGCTCAGTTGTGATCACGTGACGCTCGGCGTCAAATCAAGAAGCGCATGCGTGATACATGATTCACCGTGCTCGTAAACCAAGACGATGCTCGTTTTTCAAGTCAAAATTTATTAAAGATCTTTTCTCGTCTTGCGGAACACTCGCAAACCGCGTTATTCGTAATCCGAGGTTTTACTGTAATCTTATTGCTGTATTATAAAAAAATAAATGTTCAAAACAAAATATAGTGTGATTTTTGAGTCACATTTTATCCAAAAAACAATGTAGCCTGAATACAGTGCCTGCTATTATTTTTTTATTATTATTATCATTATTATTAGCATATCCCCAATACATTGATACATTTCGGTCATGATCAAACAGTGTCCTCTATTCTAAATTTTCTATGCATTATTAATTTTCAAACCTGTAGTGTGTTTGCAGTAGTCTGTAACAGGGGATCAGTTTGTACACTTGGTCTGCTTTCCCCCCACACTAAGAAAAATCCAAGTTAACCGACATGCTTTACTACAAGGCACAATGTCATGCTGACTTTCAAACTGGTTAACCCGAAGAAGTGTAAAGCATGCAAAGAACAGGCACCTGGCTGTGTAAGGTGTTTAGATCAAACTGGTAGAATACTCTATTAAGTTGGTCTGAATCAGGTTTAGGTTACACTTTCACCACAAGCAAATGCTCCAAAGTTTGATGGAAACTATTATTATACACCTTATCCAGAAAAGGCTCTCAGTGAGGTTGAAGTGCAGTACTGTATATTATACATGCTAAATACACTGCCTGGCCAAAAATAAAGGGGGGGAAAAAAAGTCATTATTTCATTCAATCACCTTGAATCACCTAGATTTGATTACAGCACACGATGTGGCGGCTAGTTCATGTATGACAATGCTCCCTAAACCACTCTTTTACATTTCCAGAGTCCTGGAATAGGCCTGTGCTATCAGGGAAGAAAATTCAATAGATTTAATAACATGGGGATTCAGTATATTCAGGTCATAAGCTGACTTCATTTTATTGCAACATAATGTTACTAAGCCTCGACCTGACGGACTGAAGCAACACCAGACCATAACACTGTCTCCAGAGGCTTGTACAGTGCACACAATGCACGATCCATGATGCATGGTGCATCATTTTACTCCTCCTTTCTTTCCCTGATGCACTCTGGCATAGGGCAAATCTGAACTCATCAGACCATATGACCTTTTTCCGTTGTTCCAGAGTCTTCAATTTGAGTCTCGGACTGGGCATCAGCATTGATTTGAAGTTGGCAGTCAGTTGGGGTGATGGCAGTGTATTGACTGTGGTCTAATTTTATATTGATTTGATTATTAAAACAGAATTTCTGAGTTATTCTACATTTTTCTTTGCTCGTGGAACAGACACAGTCTCAATCTGGTGGAACCTAAGGCACGACTCTGTGCAGCTAGCAGACGATCGGGTTAGCTTGGTTGTCTGCTTCTTGCCGTGGGCTCTGGTTTGTCACAGATTAACTAGGCCTGTTCTGAGACTATGAGCTATACTGCAAGAAATGAGAGCAGCACCTTCCTGTGAGTGGGATGGACACCGTCATGCCCTAACAAGCCAGCTCCACCCTCAAAGGTACTCCAATTATCTATAAAGCCCAATCTGTTTTCAAAGCAATACCTGTACATCCAGCGGTTCAGCAACCATAACCTGCTGTAAGCTATGTTGCCACATCACTCATCTCATCTTACTTACTCATCTTCTATACCGCTTCATCCTGTATTCAGGGTCGTGGGGACCTGGAGCTTATACCAGTAGGCTTAGGGCACAAGGCAGGGTACACCCTGGACAGGGTGCCAATCCTTCGCATGGCACACACACATACACACACTCACACACCCATTCACACACTACGGGCAACTTGGGAACGCCAATTAGCCTAACCTGCATATCTTTGGACTGTGGGAGGAAACCGGAGTACCCGGAGGAAACCCACCAAGCACGTGGAGAACATACAAACTCCATGCACACAGAGACGGGAATCAAGCCTGGCCGGGAATCGAACCCGGACCCTGGAGGTGTAAGGCGACAGTCCTAACCACTACACCACCGTGCCACCTCGCCACGTCACACCTTCACTAATTTAAACATCTTTACAAAGTTACTCTTGCTAATCTCAGACTGCCAAATCATTGGCTTCATCATGTCCTATTATCTTGAAAAACCTATGCTGGCTTAAAGACTGGACATAGCAGATAACCTGAGGTTACAGAGGAGGTGTGCTCCGGTGAACCAGCCTTAGTGTTAGCTTTTGGCTGAGCAAGTATGCTGCCAAGTCATCACCAACTCTCTCTGATGTGAGGGCTCTAATACCGGAGTTGGGGGATGGCTATCTTTGCCTAAGACTTCCTCCTACAAAAATAACACTTACTATGAGCCTAACTTGACACTGTTTGGTGTTAGGTAAGTTATGAAGTCTAGGAATGGAGAAAATTAAACTTAAGTAGAATATAGTGACAAACATTGTAAAGACAGAGACTTACAGATGGATAACGGTGGACCATAATTAGTTATGGGACACAATACCAGAAGCAAATTTCAAAAAACACTAGGAAATATTAATGGTCCCATATTTTTCTCTTTCTGTGACAAATTACCACAGGTCTCAGAGGTTTCCCCCAAGTTAAAGCTCCAGCTGAAATAACCATAGGATAATAATGTATTGTTTCACTCCTCTGAAAATACCATTTCAGTGGCTATGTAAATTGAATACTGCCCTACCACAAATCTACAATTCCCTACTATGGGACGGTTTCCCATATAAAAGTCATATTAGGGGGAAATCTAATTGGCTTGTTCAAGCCCTGGGCAATACAAAACTGGTAAAAGAACAAAAAGCAGGAATGTATTTTCTCCTGTTTTATTTGTACATGCAAGCTGGAAACCCATCTGTGTGAAAACCCATGTCTAAAAATGAGTCAAAATGGAAATTATGCATAATAGGTGCCGTTTAACTTATGAACAAGATGCATTTGTAGTTTTGGCCCATGTGATGCTGCCTACCTGATGTGATGTGAAAAGCACAAATGAAAATCATATTCTATTCAAGTATAAAAATGTAGTAATGAATCCTCCCATTGTACAGAGGCTGATATAGTGGATTTTGCAGGTGCATCTGATCAGTTTTAATTATGTAGCTCCTTGAGTGACAAATCCGGCCTTTCTTTTCATGCAGTACAAAAGAAAAATCACTTAAAACCTAGTAAAATAACAGCACAAATGTGCTATGGCCTTAACTGTTTAATGTATAACATACTTTATTTGATGTATTATTTTATCTTTTGATCTCAAACTCAAATGTCTTTAGTTTATAGTAAAAAGCAAAAAATTGGCCTTGTTGTTCCAATACTTTTGATATACATAATATACATATATTGTGTATAATATATTTTGCATGACAGAAAAAAAATCTCCTTTTCGGAAGGTTCTGCATCAAGCAAAGAAAACAACAAAAGAGATGATAAAATCACTTAAATTGTCTGACATAGTATTAAAACCTGGAAAAGTCTTTGAAGAAATATGGTTATATGACCATGATCCGAGATCACTTAAACCCTTAAGGATGCATCATACAAAATAGACAAAAAAATATCACAGCTATGTTTAATAATTAAAGTGTAAGCATTTTCAAATACACAATGTGTATGGTGGGGATTATGGGGATTGTGGGTATGTCAGGGTAAGAAGGGAAGAGCATGAAGAGATGCACCCATCATGCAAAGTGCCTACTGTCTGTACAAGTCTCTGGAGATGTTAGTGTTATGATCTGTGGTTGGCTCAGTTGGTCAGTTGGTGAGGACTATTATAGTTAAATTACACAAACATGGACCATTTTAGCCTACCCAATCTCTTGAGGGCAATATACAGTCTGACAGCTTCACTATAATGCAATTGAAAGTTAAATCTGCTACAGGAACTATTTCTGTACACTGCTGAATAAAGAGTAATACATAACAAAGATGCAAATACATAGAAAATAAGTTTATATTTCAGTGGTTACTAACACCTATCTAAAAGCAGATAGCATGAAAAGAAGCTACTCCAAGATCAAAAGTATTATACTTAAAAATAAGCCCCCAAAATAAAATAGATTAAACTGATACAATATCTGATTGATCTCTAACTATGAGAAATTCCTAAGTTCATATTAAAATGTATTAAATTAATAACATAAAATAGCTAATTATATGAAAATCATAGTTATTCTTTATTTGTTGTACAATGTGTGAAAAGTACTTATGTAAAAGTTCCTTATAGAAAAGCAGCAGCCATTTTTTGCCTCACTAGAGACAGAATTTGTGTAGGAAATTTACTAAGGAGTGGGAGGTCATAAGTCTTCAGCTCTTGAAAGCTGGAGGCCATGCTGATGCTCCAAAAAGGAATAAGATGAGGGCAGGGTGATGAGTGGTGATGACAGTAGTGTGGATGATAAGAATAAAGGAGAAGGAGGTCACCTATGTGCCTGAGAATGGGGTGATGATGACAAAACCCAAATTTTAGCCTCTAGCTAAAAACCAACGATGTAGAAAAATTCCATGGGTGGGGAAGTACCATCTCAGTTACGACCTTCTCCAGCCACAAGAAGCATGCAAAACTTTGTTCTTAACAACTCTAGACTATTATTCAAAAAGTGATTAACTCATAGTCATTGTAATCCAAAATTCTGTACCACTTCCTCAAATCTGACAACACCCCAAGACTCAGAGAAAGACAAGAATCCACCAACAAACTTTAAATGGCTCCTATTGATGAACACATTACATAATTTAATCCAGTGCTTCTCAAATCTGTTCCTAGCCCCTGGTCCTGATTTAACTAATCAACTAATTAAAAGCATTTTCTTAATTGAAGTGGGTGTAGTAGAGCAGGTAAAATGTGAGAATATGCAGCGCAGTAGTTATTAAGAAATATGTTTAAGAGCCACTGCTTTAATCCAACCATAAGTCATTATGGGCATGATGATGCCCTAAAACAGAATGTATCTGCTGTTCAGATACTGTATTAAGACTACATGCTAAAGAAGACTCACAAATGCTTGTATGAAACATAGCACAAGTCAGTAAGGGGAGAGGAATATTATCTTTGCTATGCTGAATGAAGAGGAATGTAAAAACTGAAAATCAGTGAGAGTGCAACAATCTGCATTCAGAAATGTGACACCACTTTTAACTTCCTCATTTGTCAAAAGTAGAAGGAATGAACAGAGGAAACCAGAGACCGGAAAAATCATCAAAGTCAGCTCTAACCCATAGTGTTGATCTCTGGAAGGTTATCATGTTGCCTTGTATGCCTGGGGTGATGAGATCAGTGTTAACTAAATCTAACTTTGCTTTCCACAAGATATTTACCACTGTTGGAAAAAAGTCACAATTTAAGAAGAAGAACATTTTAATAATATGGCCTGAGGGAGTTGCTGGAATGAAGGCAGAGGAGGTGATATCTACTGTATATATGTCTATCAGCAAGCATTTACTTGGTGGACAATTGTACTGCACAAAATAAGAATTGGTGTCTCTTCACATACTTCAATCAGTATGTAATGTAGTAAATTACCTAACAACTGCACTTGGGGATGTGACCCAACCCAATTATATCTCAACGGTATGTTTTTTAAAAAAAAAAAGAAATTTAAAAACCCAACCAACAGGAGCAGAGACAACTTGAAAAACTTGAAAAGACAGATCTGCAATTGAAAACAACAGACTGCAGTGAATCATTTATTATGCTGAGACAGTAATTGGCTGCAGTCTGCAAAGGCTCAAGGAACTACTTGACTCTAGGACATTAAAGCTTATATTGAACTTCCAGCCCCCTAACAAACAGTATGACAGAAAAACAATTCCTGCTATCTGTTATCACCAAGTATTCCATTATTAGTCCTCTCAATGTTCCTTCTTATTGTTATCTCAGGGAGTTTTTCCTTGCCACCGTCGGCTTGCTCATAAGGGACAATCTGATCATATTATTTTATACATATTTTCTTACACATTTCATAATAATTTTCCTAATTATCTTTTGATTCTGTAAATATGATTTGTGACAATGACCACTGTTAAAAGCACTATACAGTACAGTGTTATAAAAACCATTTTCAAACAATTTGGAGTTCAATATTCTAAAATGAGAGAGATTCAAAAGTGGAAAGCATTCAAGACTTCTTGAATCTTCCCAGGAGTGGAAAGTCTTCTTCTGACTAAAAAGAACAGCTAAGCATGATTGAGGTTCGCAAAACTGTGTCTAAAACAAAGCACAACACTTCTGGAACAATGTCCTGTAGACAGATGAGATCAAAGTGTACTCGTTTGGCCTTAATGCCCAGCACCATGTTTGGCGAAAACCAAAGAGCATTTCAGAAGAAACACCTCATACCCACTGTTAAACATGGCGGTGGAGGGTTGATGATTTGAATTTGTTTTGCAGCCGTAGGACCTGGGCACCTTCGACCAACTTGGGCAAAATTGAGTCATGCAACAGGACAATGATCTGATGCACACAAGTAAATCTACATCAGAATTGCTGAAAAATAATAGTATAAAGGTTTTGGAATGGCCTAGTCAATGTCCAGACTTCAAGCCAACTGAAATGCTGTGGTGGAACCTTAAGAGTGCTGTGCATAAGCGAACTCCCAAAAGTCTTAATGAACTGAAGCAACGTTGTAAAAAAAAAAGGCCAAAATTCCTCCACAATGATGTGAGAAACTTGTATATGAATATTCAAATACTTCAAGTTACTGCTCCTAAAGGTTGATCTTCATGCTATTGAATCATAAGGCAATTAGTATTGCCCACATATTTTTGTTGGCTTCATTTTTGTTAAATAAATAACAACAACATGGAAAATAAAAAACCTTTCTTGGATTACTTCATAGTTTTCTCTTGTTTAAATGAATATTTTCGAACAGTTTTTCTACTGTTTCTAAATTCCTTGTATTTGAAAACCTCCATCGGTATTAATTGTTTCTGATTAATATCTTTCTAGTGGCATGGTGACTTAGTGGTTAGCACTGTTGCCTTGCACTTCCAGGGTCCAGGTTTAATCCCCACCTCGGGTCTGTGTGCATGTAGATTGCTGGGTGGGTTTCCTCCGGGTGCTCTGGTTTCCTCCAACAGTCCAAAGACATGCATATGAGGCTAATTGCTATTCTCAAATTGCCCGTAGTGTATGAATGAGAATGTGAGCGTGTGCCTTGCAAGGACTTCGTCCAGTGTGGACCCCGCCTTGTGCCCCAAGTCTCCTGGGATAGTAGGCTCCAGGCCCCTCACGACCCTGTATACAGGATAAAGTGGTATAGAGATAAGTGAGTGAGTGAGTGTGTGTGTGTGTGTGTGTATATACTTTTCCACAATGAGATTCCATGCTGAGGTGTGTTCAAAATGTACAGAAACAGCTCTGACTGACTTAAGGTGTATGTTATTTTACGTTCGATTTCTAGATGCTTATTTGCGTCGAGTTTTCACACCCACACACGCGCGCGCGCGCACAGCGCAGCTGACTAATTACTATATACGTACTGTAGTATGTATATGGCAGTGTGACATGGCTTGACATACTGATGTAAAAAATGATTAAATAATGACTAAATGTGAAATCTGGTCGGAGCAGTCTAAACTATATTGAAATGAAAACCTGAGAAAGTATTGTAACATAAAATACTGTTTCCCCGTAACTTCTTATTGTAAACGCCTTTTTAGTACAACATGCATGACACGTGACTGAGTTAGCTCTCGCCGCTCACACTGTTCCCTGATCAGCCGCACAGACATCGGAGAGCTTATTTATGACTGTAACCTGCGTTTAAGGCAAAACAGCATCTAGATATTAAACCACAAATCATTAAAAAAAAAAAAAAAAAAGACGTGGCATTCTCATCCAAGAGATTTTCCAGTAAATGTACATCGCTATGTGATTTCAAGTTGGCACTTGGCATGTTTTGAACCATGACTTAATTTCCGGTAAAATGCGAAGTGACCAGTGGGAGGCGCTTCTAGCCGTGTATGCGGAGTTCTGAGCGCTGATTGGACGACAGGCAGGAGACGGCGCAGTACATTCCATGATTAGACAACGCGTACTCCGTAGCTGCTTTAGCTGTTTTCGCAATTCGTGTAAAACACTTTAGGAAACAATCGACGATTTCTATAGGGAGTGATTTGCTGCGGGGTCGCGGAGCTGCTGAGAGAGAGAGAGAGAGAGATCTGTTCAGGAGAGCTGATTTGTCCTGCCGTGTGGGAGATGGGATCAGTCCCGGCGGTGTCTATCCTGATTTTGGGAATCATTTTCCCGAGCCTGCCTGGATATATGGAGGTGAGCTTTGACACGCAGTTCTTTAACAGCAAATCTATTATGTTTATAATGTATTGCTGCGTCGTGATTGTAGTCTGTTCATATTTTGTTTGATTTTAATGGAGTACCTGAAGAGTGAAATGTGGAAATGATATATACTGTAAAGGAGATTATAGGGACGCGCATTTTAGGTCAACCAACTGGCTGGATTTTTTATTATTATTATTTGCTTGTAATGAATGATTTGATGTTAACCCTTCACTATCGCAGGGAAACAACATAAATGGTTTAGGAATTGTTGAGGATGTTTGGCCAGAGCAGATTTCCCTTTACAGCACTGATATTGCATAAAGATTTAATATAGAAATAGTAGGAATGAGAAGATATGATTTTTTTCTCTCGATACATGATATGGTGTAAACGATACGATACATCCTTTAATGCAATACAGATAAAAGTTCCTTGTGCTCTATTGCTGTTTTCCCCCTTTTCATTCCTTGCAGTGTTGGTTGTATTAAAAACTGCCATGTATGCAGCATTAAAAAAAACAAAAAAAAAAACATGACATGATATTTTTTAAATAAATAGTTTGATCTTTGTGTTATGCCCAGTGGTGGCACGGTGGCGCAGTGGTTGGCACTGTCGCCTTGCACCTCCAGGGTCGAGGGTTTGTTTCCCGCCTCGGGTCTGTGTGCGTGGAGTTTCCTCTGGGTACTCTGGTTTCCTTCCACAGTCCAAAGACATACAGATTAGGCTAATTGGCGTTCCCAAATTGCCCGTAGTGTGTGAATGAGTGTGTGCATGTATGTGTGTGCCCTGTGATGGATTGGCACCCCGTCCAGGCTGTACACTGCCTCGTCCCCCAAGTCTCCTGGGATAGGCTTCAGGCCCCTGTGATCCTGAATACAGGATAAGGTTGTATAGATAACGATGAGTGAGCATTATGCCCAGTTGGTGTATCTCTCTATAGCTTTAAATGTGTTTTTGAATCCTGCATTATCTACTGTGGAATATGAACATCCCAGTTTCATTGTGATTTCTTTACCCTGGCCAGAATTAGTGAGTATTGGTGAGGCCAACATATTCAAAAAGGTACATGCTGTAAGTTTTTTGTTTTTATTTTTGGAAATTCTGATATTTTCATCCTTAGTAAATAAATTTCCCATACCAAGCATCTAAATAGAGATTCCAAGTTGTATGACTAGTCTGAGGTGTAGTGTTAGTTTTTGCTGGCGGATGCTGACATCTAACTATTTACAGTATAACTTGTGTAAATAATTGGCTGGAAGTAATATTATCAAAATCAAATAGAATAGTCTTCTCACAGCATATTAGTTTAGATTCCTATTCTTCCATAGCAACATTTGGAGAATTCGGTTCCATTTTATCAAGTAAAAATGTTTAAGGTAAATAAATTAGCATTATCACATGAGAGAGCACAACCTTAATTGTGATATTGCTTTTATACAACAGGCTCACAAACACCATTTATTATCAAGAGATTATAATCTATTTGTTTATTTAACTAGTTATTTTTCTCGGCAAACACCCATCTTTCTGTCACTAGCAGAACTAACTAACAGCGATTGTTGGAGCTGGCGTCTGACAATTAGTCTAATTAACAACAGTGAAAGCAGTTTTAAACTCTTACCGGTTCTATGAAGCTAAAAGGTGAGGAGAATAAACCATGTAGGTGGCGGACGGTCCTGTAAATCTAGTCCGTTTTTCTTTATAGTTCCACTTATTCCACTTTAGAATTTCAGCTCTGTTAGCCTCTGACGTCTGGGATTAAATGGAAAGCCAGTGCCATATAGGGTGTACAATCCACTTGTTCTGCAGTCCCTTTGATTGACTATTATTAAAGGGATTTGGGATTCAGCCTTGTGTTAGAAGCTAGTTATCTTCGTAGCTTTTTTTATTTTATTTTATTTTTTTAAATAAAACAACACAAAGGCAATTCTGACAACTTAGAAGCCATTATTATGGAGACAAAGTATTGTTTGAAATGATATAACATCATCAGATTTGTTTTCTTGCTGAAAGTGCTGAAGTCTGGTTTTTAATGTTTTGCCTGGCATTTGCTCTCTCATCAGTTCAATAGAACTGATCTATTTTCACCCATGCTGTAACTTCCAGTTAGTGTAATTAACCATCATAAAATGGCTGTGACATGAAGTGATGCATATAGTTAATCGTCCCAGTGCTGTTAGTTTCTATTATTACCACTCGTGGAATGCCTCTGGTCTAATCAGATTCAGATCAGTCAGAACTAACTGTTGTATGATGTAAAATAATTTCCAGTTCTATTTTAGTAAAGAAATACTGAATGTAACATTTGTTCAGTCCATGTCTGTTTTGGAAAAAAATACATTCTTCAAAACAAACCCAGACTGTTTTATATAAAACAAGCAATCATATAAAGCAAGAATTCCCAGCTGGGTTTAATTATAGCTAGGATCTCTGGGTGCACTAAATTGTGCTAGAATAGTAACAACGCTTTTTGTAGCAAACAGTGCAAAACTTGTAAATAAGCGATATTTTAGGGATATTGTTTCTTCCCCGTTTACAGAGTGATGTCAAATCAACCTGTCTGTGTGCAACGTCAGAAATAAATAAAGTAAAACTTCTTATTGTTAACTGAATTATACTACTTATGCAATTATTAGCTTTAGATTATAGACCATACGGATATATTTGTTTATTAAATCGAGAACACTGACTATGCAGTTTGATGTTCAAGGAAAAATGTACATCTGAGTTAGCTGCTTAGCATGTTGCTAATAAAACACAAATGTCCCGTTTCTCACTTCATCTGTTGAACTCACTGAAGTTGGAAATGTCATTTCACCAGGAAATTAGCCCTCAGGGCGTAATGCTGATTTGTGCTTTAAAATAGATTTGTTCATCTGACTTTTTAAACATGTGCAGCTTCCATATCTCTGAAGTGATCTTTGAGTCGTTTGCTACAAGTCCTCAGTGATGTGCTGCCTGTTTCATTAATTTAAGTAAATGGAAACCAGTAAATCCAATTACATTTCTAATAAATTTTAGTCTGGTTCTATTCTTTTACCTGGATGTCTAGACATGGGTATGTGCGTTCCTAATGTGGTCAGTTTGCCACCTTTTGCATGGCTGTAGGTTCCAATATATACTGTATATAAGTATGGTTGACATCATTGTGTTGAATTTTGTGTAACATTGTGTTTATGCACCATGTTGCTACCTTCCTCTTAGCAAGTCGAAGGCTGTGATTTGATATGTTGTTGTGTTTCCGAAAAAATATTTCTATAGAAGGTCAATGCTGCTGCGTCAATGGCTGTCGCAGATGGTTACACCGTTGTCAATGAGAAAATTGGTTTATTTAAATATTTTTTTATATAACCAGCATTTTTTAATAATGTACAAGATTATAGTAAATAGTAAGATTAAGTTTTTATTAATAATGTGCATGATCACTAGGGTTGGGTATCGTTTGGGTTTTTTCCGATACCGGTGCCAAATCGATACTTTTAAAACGGTACCGGTGCCAAAACGGTGCCTGAACCGATATTTTACAAAAGCCACAAAATGATGGTGGATGACTCAAGAATACATTTTTATTGAACAAAAAAATTCTCCTTAGTCAAATTAGCCGTCTTTGCAATGGTAAATGGGGTCACTGTTGTAGTACTACTAGTACTAGCTGGAAAGCCATAATTATAAACAGAATCC
>JAQMYG010000037.1:19883106-19893777 GCA_030014215.1 Clariallabes teugelsi
GGGCTGGGGCGAGCCAAATAATTTCATAAAAGCGGGACCCGCGGGTTGGAAAAATACCCGACCCGCGCATCACTAATATATGTGTGTGTATATATATATATATATATATATATATATATATATATATATACACACATAATTACTTACTTTCTTACTTACTTTAGTAATCCAGAATAGAAAACCTAAGACACTGTCAAAAAGTAAATTTAGCAAAATGGGGCCTCCTTTAATGATTGATATGCTGTGGTAGATTGCACTCTAATGTCCTAACTATCGTCCCTGTGCTAGCTTTGTGCTCCCTGGAGGCAGAGACGGGCCCCTGTCGTGCATCCATGCCTCGCTGGCACTTTGATATTCACCATAGGAAGTGTGTGCGCTTCATCTACGGAGGCTGTGCTGGTAACCGCAACAACTTTGAGTCTGAGGAGTACTGCATGGCTGTGTGCAAGTCTCTGAGTAAGTCTTAGCAAAGACAGAAACCTCAACTTACCTGTCAGTATTAACTCATGGACCAACATAAGTGGGCTTTACAAATCACAGCATAACAAATGATTAATTACTATTTCATTATTCAGCTGACTTCCTTATTTTTCCCCACATCCAAACTGCTATGACCTTTAGGGAGACACAAAGTAATATTGCAATTAATTTTTCTTTGCTGCTGTGTTCTTAGCTTCCACTCTTAGCTGTCCTTCTGTCTTTGTGTTAGTAATGCGAAAAATTCATGTTTTTATGGACACGTAATTTCCTAATTTCCTCTGACTTTGAAGTTATTAAGTGTCCACTGGTCTTAGCAATTATTGCATTCAGGCTGTCCCAGAAAAACATTTACTTCCGTTTGATTTAGTGAGTACCAACCACAATAAACCCTTGCTTATCTGTATGCTGTTCAGCAGTAGTGAGTGATTTTGATTTAAGCAGTGGTCCAAATAAAAGTGCAGCATCAGGATGGGTTTGGCAGCTCTGATTAAGGAGGCTTTTGGGAGTCTTTAAGGAAATAACATAGGTTATGAGTAATGTTGCCTAGTTAATCACATGAAATCGCAGTATGGACCTATGCAATTATTTATTCGTTAAAAGCTGCATTTTATTACAGGGGTCGCCAACTCGTGGATCTGAAGCTGCAGGTGGCTCTTTCATCCCTCTGCTGCAGCTCCCTGTGGCTTTGGAAAATAAATAATGAGCATTTAATTAAAATGCATTTTATTTTAGTACATTAGGTTTTTCCAAATTCAAAGATTATGGTGATCTTGTAACATAAAATAAAATAAAATGTGTTTAATTTTTTGTCGCTCAAAATATGTGTCACAACTGCAGATGTGCGACACCCGCCTGCACATGATTCATTGAGCTTTTTGAGCCCCAGGTTTTATTGAGGTTGACAGCTGACTGCACACTCCAGGACACACGATAAAAGAATGACTGCACATAGAAGCAGGCGGCATTTTTGATTTGCTACAGGTGGATAATTTAAGTGTGGCTTTTCATTTTATAAGTACGAGGATTATTTGAAAGTAACCTTCTACTCAGCATCTATTTTTTCGGAGTTCAAAGTGTTTTTGTGGCATGCAGAAATAAAATTTCGTTTTTGTGTAGTAGTTCATTGATTTCATAAATTGATCTCAGAAATGGTTTTGTGGCTCCCGGTGTTTTCTTTTCTGTGGGAAACGGGTCCAAATGGATCTTTAAATGTTTAAGGTTGCCGACCCCTGGCCTAGATAAATATGTTTGAATACAAATGGTACATTTAAATGTGCAGTTGCACACTGTCAATATAATCACAATATGTTTTTTTTTTTTTTTTTATCAATTTCTGCAGTCCTACTTATTCAGTATGTTCTTGTACTTTAATTCTACATTGTGCCTCTTGATTGTGTTGAACACTAATTGCACAACTGGTGGGCTTTGTAAGAAAATGTTCTCTCCCCATGCTCTAGCCTGCGTTATTTGAGGTACCATCAAAGAGCCTGCACCCTTTGATGGACTAGGGCATGGTGGAAAAATTTGCTTAGGGACTGTGAAACATCTCTGTGACTGAAATAGTTTTTTTTTACTGGCAGCCAATGCCTCAAGCTACAGTAGGATGATGTGGCATATTTTTTAATTTTAGTAAGGACTTTGGCTTACGTGGAGCTTGTTCTTGCACCTAATGGACCATCCAGGCAACGTAGTTGTACCAAAAACATGACCAAGCCTTTTCTTTTGACATGGCTTGAAATGAAAAACTGAAGTCAGTAACCATACTGTAACTGTTAAAAAAAGGTTTGTTTGCAGCTGACTATAGACTATACAAAGGCTGGCTATCTTATCTTCCTATTGTCCTTGTTTAAGTACATAGTGTCAATGAATGTTATTCTTATGCAAGTATAAGCATAACTACCACACTACAACCTTTTCTAGGGCTATGAAGATGAAGGGCGGTTTTATTTTAGTTTAAGATGGACCGCTGACAACCGTCTAGAGTCTAAAAAACATTAGTTCAATTACAGCAAATATTCTTCATGCTTTTGTATTTTGTAATTTGTTGTAGACAGCTTATTTTGTCACTTATATATTTTGTATTCATTTTGTGATGTACTGTAAACATGCATCCAACCCGCCTGCCAAATTACTCTTGGGTATTTTGTGGTAAAATTCTGGTATTTCAATGCTAGGATGTTCTTGTTCATAGTGTTGGTGGCACTGATATCGGGCATAGTGTATGTAAAAAGCAGGGGAAGGTAAACAGACGATCTATATGGTATACAATAGGCATGGGAATCCAACAGTCACCACCTAATACAATATTATCACAATACGTAGTTCAATTAATATTGTAATTCTGTAAGTATCATGATTTTAGAAATATCTCGATGCAATATATATATATATTTTTTCCATTTTGTTACAATTTTAAGGTATGAATATAAGGAAATAAATGTAGCCCATTCCTTATAGCATTAGTTTTATCACACAAATCAAGGCCAGAATTTTAACAATGCAAAATAACTTCAAATAGAAGAGTTTAACATTTAACTTAAACAAAAAGCTACATTGTTACTGTTACCATAATTATAATGTCTAAACGAATAATTCACTCCTTCCGCACGGGATGTGCCTGTGTGTATAGTTTAGAGTGTACCACTTAAGATTATTGATTATAATGATGTTTTCCTGCCTCAAATGCCTTGTCTTGAGTATCTAATTTCTAATTTCGAGACTAATTAGCGCTTGTGGTGTTGCCTGGTGTAATGTTGGCAACTCGGCACAGAATCGATTATGTCCAATGTTGATTGAAAATTTGCTTAATCAGCTTGATCTGGCATGACCAGTCACTGGCTGATGGACCGGTGCTTCTCTATTATAAATGTAATGAATAATTTAAATAGCGATTTTGGAGTGAATGTGGCGATTACATGAATCAGCACAGAAAAGAATCACGATTCTGAATTGCCCCCCCCCCTCTCTCCTATGTCTCCCTAGCTCTGCCTCCCACTCCAGAGCCAATGGATGACGTTGATGTTTACTTTGACACTCCAGCTGATGATCAGGAACATAGCCGCTTTCAGAAGGCCAAGGAGCAGCTAGAGATTAGACACCGCAACCGAATGGAAAGGGTGAGGAAGGGAGGGGGTGGGGGAGGGGGGGTCGTGATGAAACTTGGTGGAAAAAAAAGAAAAGTGAAGTGAAAAAAAAAGAAATAGACCATGCAAAAATATGATTTACAGTCTGGGTTTATGGGTTTTAAGATTTCTCTGCTTTCATTTTTCTTTTTTTGTTGGTTTATTTCTCAGGTGAGAAAGGAATGGGAGGAGGCAGAGCGTCAGGCCAAGAACCTGCCTAAAGTAGACAGACAGACTTTGATCCAGGTAAATGTATCATACTGTTGGATAACTTTAAGCCACTGAAAAGTAGGATCACACATAGCGGTGCTTGCTGTGTGTCCTAGATATTTATGCTCTGAAAAGCGAAATTGAACAGTTGAGATTCATCTTCTGTTTGCTGCTGATTTTACTGAGAATGACACAATTTAAGGATTTGACTAGTTACTTCTACTTTAAACATGTTTTAATGCACATTTTTGTAACTCATGTCTGAATAAACTTCACGCACATCAGTACAATTTAAATATTATGAGAAAAGTTCAAAAAGTGAAACTTTCTTATATTCTAAATTTATTACCTGTAAAATTAAACATTACAAGCCTTTTTGTTTACATTTTGTATAATTTCTAGCACAGGAAACTATAAATTCTAGTATCTCAAAATAGTAGCATATTTAATTTTAAATTACTATTTTTACAGTACAAATGCCATTTATCTCCTGGCCTAGTTTAATACAGGCACCTCAATCATGGGGAAGATTTCTGACTTGACAGTGGTCAAGAAGACGATCAACACCCTCCATAAGGAGCGTGAGCCACACAAGGTTATTGCTGAAAGCATATTTGTGGAAAGTTCACTAGTGGGAAAAGGTACATACCGTAAGCAACAGGGATGACCACAGCCCCAAGAAAATCATCAAGCAAAGCCGATTTAAGAACTTGGGAGAGCTTCGCAGGGACTGCTGTGAGGATTGAGTCAAGTGCATCAAGAGCCACTTGCACAGATGTCTTCAGGAAGTGGGCTACAATTGTTGCATTCCTAGACACAAAATCAGAAGTGTCTTACCTTAATGGGGCCTAAGGAGAAAAAGCATTGGACATTTGCTCAGTGGTCCAATGTACTCTTTTTAGCTGAAAGTCCAAAGTCAATGCAGCCATCTACCAGCAGCACTTCATGCTTCCATTTGCTGAAAATCTTTATGGAGATGCTGACTAACTGCTCACTAAATGTTCTGCTGACCATCATATCACTGTGCTCGGTTGTCTAGATAACTCAGCTGGCTTAAACCCCAATAGAGGACCTACGGAGTATTGTCAGTTGGAAAATGAGAAACAACCAATCCAAAAATTCAGATGAGCTTAAGGCTGCTTTCAAAGCAACCTGGTCTTCATCAACGCCTCAGCAGTGCCACAGGCTGATCACCTTCTTAATTCATTAGCCCTGGCCAAGTATTGAGCGCATAAATGAACATACCTTTCAGAGATGCACTGTAAGTACTGTACGAAGCAGTACCAGTAGTAAAATGGAGTTTTCATGTTCTCCCAGTGCTTGATGGGTTTCCTCTCACAGTCCAAAGACATGCAGATTAGGTATATTGGCGTTCCCAGAATGTGAGTGTATAGTATGTGCACTGCGATGGATTGGCCTAGTTCCAGGTGCCCCGCAATCCTGTACCCAGGATAGGTGGTATAGAAGATGGATGGATGGATGGGTGGAGGATGGATGAAATTTATCTCAGTTATACTGGGGGTGAATAATAAAATGGTTGCAAGGCACGACTTATGCAGGGCATGGCTTAATTCTCTCTTTCTGTCTCCTTTCTTTTCCTTTGTCTGCAGCATTTCCAAGCTATGGTGGAGTCTCTAGAGGAGGAGGCAGCCAGTGAAAAACAGCAGTTGGTGGAGACTCACTTGGCTCGGGTGGAGGCCATGCTGAACGACCGCCGTCGTTTTGCCCTAGAGAACTACCTTGCTGCTCTGCAGGCTGACCCACCCAGGGTGAGCACACGCACGCGCGCACACGCACACACACATGCACACACACACAAACACACACTAGTGTTGCGAGAAAAAAAAAATCCTTTTGGGATCAATGAGATGAGACAGAAAGTATGAGTGAAGATAAAATATACAAAATTTATTTAAGGCTTCTGCAGAAGGATCTGTTGGATCAATACATACACAAGTTTAGCGTTAAACAAGGGGCCCAGAGTGGGTTTTCCCTTCTCGCTTTATGTTCTCTGTCTGCGTGTAAGCAGCTGGGGTGTCTATCCTGTTTTCTCTTGATGCTACAAGAGGAGAAGGCCAGGACGTTCTGGACTTCAGCCTACGCCCATTGTTATCTACCTGAACACGCACAAAGAGCTCACATACTGTACATTATAGCCGTGATGGGAGATGTTTTTCACTCTAAGAGTATAATGACCTCATGACTACACTATTACCTATGATCAGCAGTTAGATACATGATTAGTATAATCATATGATTACATTTTCCCTTTAACCAGCTCACACATACAGAGAAGTGCTGTGTAATTTCAATTCAATTTTATTTATATAATGCTTTTAACAATAGTCAATGTCGAAGCACAGTTTTCCAGAGTCAGAATAAAATGAAGGAAATGAGTATGAAAAAATATGTATAAATCAAAATGATCAGGTCTAGGCTCAACAGCTTTATGTGGCAAATAAAATTAAGTCAGCTGAGTACCTGAGTTATCTCATTAGTGAACCTTTTCTTCCCTGGATGTATTCCAGTAATATAATGCCAAGGTTCATTGGGCTCAGATTGTGAAGGAGTGATTGTGGGAATGTGAGAAGTAATATATACTTATTAATTAACTATAAAGTGACCTTAACCCTATTGCAAGTAATTTTAATGTGCCAGAGAAGGTCAAGTCCACCTCCTGAAGGCAAGTAAACGTTGTTGCATTGCATAAGGTAGATGAAACAATGTCATGACAAGGCCACACCATAATCATGGATAAAACTGGAGTCTCTCTATGTATCCCTTCATTTCTTTGTTTTTATTATCTAGCATACTCTTTAAACAAAATAGCCCTAACCCAGTCCAGCAGGTCACTGACCCTTTGCACCAAGTAAGCTCCAAAAAGACGTGGTTTATCAAGGATGGAGTGGGAGATCTAAATGGCCTACACAGTGCCCTGACGTCAACCTCATTTAACACACATTTTGGATGAACTGTGCCCTGGAACTTCTCATCCTTAACTCAGTGCCTGACCCACCTAATTCTCTTAGCATGGGTGAATGGGCACAAATTCAAAAATCTAGTGGAAAGCCTTCCCTGAAATGGAATAATGATGAGGTTGATGGGTGGGGATTTCTGAAGTTGGCCAAAATGCACATATTGCCATGAGGTGTCCACACATTTTTGGCCATGTGGAAGATGCTATTAAAGTGAAACTCCTTTAGATATTGCTTTGACCTTGACCTTGTTTGGTACAATGATAATTCAATGAATCTTACCAACAATCTTCTACTTGTTCTTGAGATGGGATGCTAGAGAACATTAGCTAAAAGTAATATATAAAAGAACAAAATGTGTAAATTCTTTGGCTTAAACTAAATGCCCCTTATGCTTTGATTGTCCAACAAAATGAAATATCCATTAAGTAACGTACATCTTCACCATAATACGGATTCCAAAAAAGTCCACCCCAAATCCCAGTACACAGGAACCTTGGAGTGCCAGTAGCTTGGCCTGCAAGCGTTTTTTGCAAGACAATCAAAATTAATTTATTAACTAAATTTTAACTTAATAACCGAGCAGAGTCTTGAAATAAGAGTAGTGTGTACGCGCTTTATCTGCCAAGCGTCACCTGATCACAATTGAGCCAATGGTTCTTCTCTTTTGTGCTGTGGGATTGTGGGTATTGGTCTCCCATGCTCCGTGTCAGTGCTCGTGCGTCACTCGTACTGGCAACTTCCGTGCGCACATGTTCTGTTTACTATAACATTGTAACCACAAAGCTTTTTTACATTTTCTGTCCAAGTGTAGTAACTGGACTGCAACAACAGCCCTCATGAAGAAAAAAGGTTAAAAAGACTAGAGATTTGATTTTTGTGTCACTGCAGAGATTTCTTTAGCCAGCGATTTTGTGCTTTGATGGCAGATGCGATTTTTGGAAGATGGTTTTAGCCTTCTGGCAAAGGCAACCATATTTTCAGCTAAAATGTTCTGAGGTTGAATGAACGTTCATGCAAGGTTAAAGTTTCCCAAAACAGCCCCAAAGCATCAAAGAGCCAACACCCTATTTTTCCATGAGTATTATGTATAGTTCCTTGGAAGCAATTTTATTTATTTTTTTATTATTATTATTTTTTTTTTTTTGCCAAACAATATAAGCAAAATTTTTTTTGTCTTATCTGACCACAACACGGGATTCCAGGTGTAACTTCAGTGTGGCAAAGGTCAGACCCTTCAATTTGTCTCAGGAAGGGAATTTTTTTTAAATGCAATTTGTTTAGAATATTTTTTAACGAGACAAAGACGCTAACAGAAACCATTAAAACTGCTATACTGATTTACATTTTTATTTATTTTTCTTTTTTGGAAATGCATTCATTTGTTTAATTACATTTCAGTGGATACCAGCTGCTGTGATGAGATGCAAGCTCATTTTTTATTATGCATTTAAAGCAGGCCAAAATATGATTAAAGCAGGCCAAATTAAACAAGACTGCAGGCCAAATTTGATCTGTGTGCCTTATGTTTAACACATGTGGTTTAGGTGTTAAACCCACTGTATTAAATTCATGAAGGCGTCTCTTGAAGTTTTTTTTTCACCAAGGAAAGAGTCTTTTTTATTCTAAATGGTAGCAAGGCCAAGGGCTTTATTTGTGGGGATGCTGCCACAGATATTTAGGGGAAAAATTATACAATATGTACTAGAAAAATAATTTATAGTGTTGCATAACGTTAAGCGTCATTTTACAACATTAACCAACGCCAGTTAGGTTCAGTCTTCGGCCCCTAAGTGAGACACACCCAATACCCCAAAAAAAAAAAGCATGTTAAAAAAAAAGCACGTTAGCTCAACAGTATGTCAGGTTTTTTGTGCTTTAACTGATGTCAGATCACAGTTGTGCTGGAGAACAGTTCAGACCAAAACCAGGACTGCAACAACTAATTTTACAGTGCACTTAAAACATTATATTTATTGAGTTAAAGAGTTTATATTTCTAATATTTATTGCATATATATTAGATGTTGTGTTTACCTGTCACTCCAGATCATTTCATTATTCTTATTTATCTTTTTAAGTTGAGTGTTCCTTAATTTAAAAAAATGCTGTTTTTTATTTTATCTTGCTTTCCAATACAAGTTAATTTTACAATTAAAATGATCAATAATTATCAATATCAACTGATGTGAAAAATTATCATTGATATATTTATGTGCCATCTCGCCCAACTTCAATATGTACAGATTATGAGAAAAACAATAGCTTGTTTTAGAATTACTGTGGTGTCTTCCCCTTTTCTAATACAAATAAATTAATCTTATTTTAATAATTCTGTTTTTGCATTCTGCAGCCACACCACGTACTGCAGGCTCTGAGGAGGTATGTTCGTGCAGAGAATAAAGACCGGCAGCACACAATCCGTCACTATCAGCATGTGCTTTCTGTTGACCCTGAGAAGGCAACCCAAATGAAGTCTCAGGTACAGACAGACACACACACACACACACACACACACACAATCACGAACACGTTCCCGCAGACACACACATACACACAGGCACATACAGACATACTGTACAGGCAGACACACAGGCAGACACACATACACACTGCAATACTGTTTGTTTTAACGTTTGTCTATGTAAATAGTTTTGTGTTTCTGCCTTCCATCGTACATACATTTATAGTCCATTCATTAGTATAGACCTTCATGATGTGTGTTGGAGAGGACAGACACTTCTCTAAGCCTCTACTGGTGAGAAGCTCTAGTGCATCTTTCATTTAGTTTTAGAGATTTGGTTGGGTGAGTGCAATTTATCTCTCTTTTTTTTTTTTTTTATTTATTTTTTTTTTTTTTAAATGTCTCTTTATTTCCCAAGTTTGCTTGTTCATCAACTCTAATGGACTGGTTATCTCAGCCAAACTTGACAGAGCGTATACCTGATTAGTCTTTTGAATTGGCAAGTCAACTTATGCATTATAAAACCCAGTCTGTGCTTCTGTGACTTAATAAAGATTGATGGCAGATGCAGACTTTGTCACAGTTATTCATACAACAGGAGACACAGCAAAAATACCTAACTTGCACTCCAAGTGCTTGAAGAGTGAGGCTGTCCTAGTTGCACGTATGTACATACAGTATACTGTACATACATGTACAGTGAACAGCTGTCTGTGTGCGTGCATGCCTATGTGTTTTTATATACTGCTCAGCCAAAAAACATGTACACACTAATATCTTGTTGGATCGCCTTTTTCTTTGATTATAGCTGTAGCATTGTTTAGATATGCTTTAGCAATGTCATTTTTTTTTTTTACATTTACTTGATGATGGGAGAGTCAGACTGCTGAGTAAAGTCTTCTCCAGTACATTCCAAAGATTCTCAATGGGTTTAATTTCTGGACTCTGTGGTGGCCAATCCATGTGTGAAATTGATGTCTCATGCTGAACCTGAACCACTCTTTAAGATCGATGCATCCTGGCACAATTTCAGATTGACGCATCCTGGCATTGTCATCTTGGAATATGATCGTGCCATCAGATGCCATATGCCAAACCTGGTCTCATTTTTGGGCACATAACGTTGCTGAACCATTGACTTATAACATTGCTTGCATCAGACTTGAAAATATTATACCCCCTACAACAAGACTAAATTGTCCATCATTAGCTTCCCACCAATTATAGTACACTTAAAGTCAGAGGTGGAAAGAGTAATAAAATTTTGTACTCAAGTACAAGTACTGTTATTTCAGTGAAATTTTACTTAAGTACAAGTAAAGTTACCATTATAAAAATCTACTCAAGTAAAAAGTAGCTCATAAAAAATTTACTCAGAGTAAAAGTTACCGAGTTACTTTTTTATTTTTATTTTTTTAACA
>JAQMYG010000037.1:19913834-19926062 GCA_030014215.1 Clariallabes teugelsi
GTACAGGGCGTTGATTATGTTAGCAGAGATGTTTGTGTATAAAATGGGACAGCTGAGAGAAAGAGATCACCTTTCTCCATGCTGCAACTGTTTGCTGTATGAGACTGGTCCTTCTGCAGAAGTTTCAAATAAAACCTTTCTTACTTTGCTCTTACCCAGTGTATTAATTACTTGTCTTTATAATGCTTTCAGAATTTCCACCACCGTCACCTAACTGTGTATATTTAAACATAACTGCTAAATGCATGGCGAATATCAAATATTAAGCCAACTTTGCAGAGATGAGTTTGCTTCAAGCATCTGCTTAAGAAATTTTGTATCACTTAAAAACATATGCATACATGCCCATAAAGGGACATGGATAAGTGAAAAAATACAGAGCAAGACAAAAAGAATCATATTGGGCTTTGGAAGAATTTGTTCAAGAGAAAAATTTCTGAGGAGAAAAAATTGCGACATAGGGAAGCAAAAAAAATCTGGAAAAGGAACCAAAAAAAGGGATATACTGTAGGAGGAAAAAATTCAACCATTTCTCACATACACACATAGTTTTCCAGCACCAAAATACGGAAAAAATAAGTGTGTCAGTGCGTTTTAGCCATTGCTAAATGTAATCAAATTTATTGAAAGGGAACAGCCGAAAGACGAAGAAGAAGAAGATTGCATACTGTACCTTTGCAACTTTACCCCTCCATTGCAGCCAGATGACGGCACTAATGTTACAACATGCACAACAATGGCTAAAGTGCACCGGTGTACTTGCCCTTTCTGTATTTTGGAACTGACCCAGGAGCATCCTTTATTGGATTTAGTTTTTCCCCCATCCGTGTCCTTTTAGGGTGCTATATAGGCAGATATGCAGGCCTTTCATGCCGATTTTTATAATAACAGTAATCAGATAAAACATTTAAATGTTTAGATTATTAAAAGTGTTAAATTGGATAGAAATTTAGTCAGATTTGCCCAAATATAAAATAATAGTTTGCTGCATTTTGGTTGAGGTGTTAACATGAACCTTTGTTTCAATTGTGTTATCATTCAGGTTACTAAAAATGATTACTGTACACATAGCTAATTATGAACATGTTAATTGTTATTCACATTTTCAGGGAAAACCTTTTTATGCTTATTGTTTGTTCTTGTCTTTAACAGTTCAGTCACAGAGGAAACCAAGAGGTATTTAACCCTCTGGGGGAGGAGTTGACCTTTGGGAACGGTACTTTGATCGGCTTATTGGTGATCGCAGTTGCTATAGCAACTGTAATTGTGATCAGTCTGGTCCTGCTAAGGAAGAGGCAGTATGGCACCATCAGCCATGGCATTGTGGAGGTTGGTTTAACACACTGGCTCCTTATAATAATAGGCTAATTGGATAAAATTAGATTTTTTTTATTTAAACAACTTCTTTTTTTCTTCTTCTTTTTTTTTTAAGGTTGATCCTATGCTGAGTCCTGAGGAGCGTCACCTGAACAAGATGCAGAACCATGGCTATGAAAACCCCACCTACAAATATCTGGAGCAAATGCATATCTAATCTGGACCATCAGGGGGTGATATGGGGCCACAGAATGGTGACCACTACTGACCAATAATATAGTTGCTCTTTTAGAAGCAGAAATGCATAACAAGTTCATTAAGAAACAAAACCAAGTTATTTAACACTGCTACTAGTTCTATTACTGCAACTGCTGTATCATGGGGCTCCATTTATGATCTTAAAGTTAATCTTTTGAATGGTAATGTATTGAATTTTAAATGTGATTTATGAATCATCTGATAAAGCTGATCATAAAAACCTTTTGGTTTTTACTTTCAGTAGCTTTCTTGTACATGCAGGTTATTTGTAAATGAGAAAGTATGAAGAGTGAATTATTTCATTTACTTTATGTACTTTATTATTATTACTAAATTCTATATAGGTACAAGCAGGTGTTCCATTTCCTTATCGTTATTTCTCAAGCTTTGTTGTGTAGGAGCAGATTTGTTTAGATAAAATGTCTCTTGCTGTTGCCTGTATAACTCATCATAAGCCTGTTGAACTGGTGTGTATATTGATCGATTAGAAGGTTAATACCCTCAGGCACCCTTATTTTGTTTCAAAGAAAATTTATTTGTTTCAGAAGGCATATTTCTAGTCAAAGCCCATGTTTGGTAAAAAAATAAAATAAAATAAAAAATGCATACTTTTAAGATTGGTAGAATTATGGGTAAAAGCCTCCAGGCTCCTGTGTCTACTGAACAGCAATTTAATGTCATTTACCATGCATGCACACATGAATGACACTTCAAGCATTCTAAATGACTAGTTGACTAACTGAGCATAATTTGGTACCAACGAACCATTTACTGATTGTATCCATTGACCATTTCCTTGCCAAATGATCAGGAAGTTATATGGAGCTAGTAAAACCCTGGTTACTAAAGTAAAAAAGTATCATGAGACCTGGGAGCTGGAGATGCAGCATTTGAATCTTTTGTAAAACTGGTGAAATTCTACGATGAACAAAATATTTTTTAACATTTTTTCTTTTCCTTTTTATTTATTGCCATTATTTTTAAAGTTCATAATTGTTTTTATTAGTTTCTTCTTTCTGTGACTGTCTTTATGCACCCTAATGGCTTGATCTTGATCCCTGTAATTACCTGCTTAATTGTGAGAAGGGTTAGGGAACACTAATAAGATGGATGTATTGGTGGTTAAAGTAGTTAATTCCTTCGAAAACAACTTTGTGGTTGGCAAGCAGAAAATATCAATAAAGTCACTTCTTCCATAGTACCATGGTCTGCTGTCTATTTCTGATATATTCTTCTGCTTACTTCAGAAACGGGTAGCTTATCACAGTAAATTATTCGTGGAATTCACACAAGGAAGTTACTAAAATGAAAATAATGTAGTCAATTAAAATTGTAATAATGGGTATGAAAAAAAAACTAAAAACTATTAATTTTCTGACTTTGTCCAGTATGTGAAGTGTGGCACAATTTAAGAAGAAAACCTTAGTCCGATTCAGTTCAATTTTATTTATATAGCACTTTTAACAGTGGTCATTGTCGAAAAGCAGCCTTACAGAATCAGAAATGGAAATATGTATATTATCCGTTTGTCCCTGATGAGCCCAGTTACCACTCGCATTCCAAGCAGATCCTACTTTGTTTTTGTAAAATAATAATAATAATAATAATTCTTCTGGGACGGGTGTATCTTGATTTTGGATGGGGTAGTGGGATTTGCCTTTTAAGACAACAAGGACTCTTGCAGTGCAGTCAGCATTCCAGTTCATCCCTAGGGTATTCAGTTGGGTAAAGGTCAGGGTTCTCACTCAAGATCTTACTTCTTTCTTTACAATTTGCAATTTATAAATTTATGGATCTCTTTTTGTGCTCAGTGGCATTGTCATGATAGTTTGGGATAGGCCTCTTATTTTCAGTGAAGGGAAAATGTAATGCTACAGCACACAAAGACATACTATCCATTTGTGTCCTTTCAGCTTAGTTGTATAAATGGGTGTGATGGTCAGGTCTCCAAAAGCATTGGGCAATATTTTGTATATTAAATCAAGAAAAATATTTTTTTTAAACAAAAAAGAACATCTTGGATCTCCACCCATATTCAGCAAAATAATAGTTAATTACAAATTAATAGACAATGAAGCTCTAATTTACTTAGCCACCATTTAATCCAATTAAAATGCAGAATCATCTTTACCTGTCCTAAAACCCATTCCAGTAATTCAACTTCTCTTTCATTTCCTTCTGCTGAACAATACATTAAACAGAGAGCTATTTATACATTCCAGACATCTTGCAACACTCTTGAGTGTATCCTGTGGCAGTTGCACAGATTATGTAATAACAAACAAATGTTTTTGGAAGATTGACATCTTCCTTATAGGGGTTATGTTGCCACATCCTTAACAGTGTAATCTCATGTAAAACAAGGCTGAATAAAACTGCTGAAATGTATTTATGGATTTACGCCGGATGCCCTCCCTGACGCAACCCTCCTATTTGATCCTTGCGCCTTAATTTTATGATGCTGTAAAATTAAGGCGCAAGGTAATTAAGGGGCCTTCTCCTTAAACCATTTTGCCTAATAATTGGCCCCAGTCTTTTGAAAATGTCTATCACTCCTTTACTAAAAAATACTATATGCTCTAAGAAATAGAATGACTACAGGTCAGTAGCTCTCTCTTTAAAACTTATGAAGCAGTAAAATGTAGATGTACAGTAGAAGCAGTCAAGTGGACCCCTATCAACGTGCATGTACAGTAGGGTAGGCCATTGGTTAAGAGCTCCTGGAGGACTCCCTGCTCTGCACATTTGAGTGTTTTCTCTGCACCAGCCACACCTGATTTGACTGATCTACTAATTGACTTTCTCTGAACAGGTGTGATAGAGCAGGGAGAACTCAAAAATGTACAGGGCAGTGGGTACTTCAGAACCAGGGTTGGAAGGTCAACTGGGTAAGGCCACAACACTGAAGATGCAATCATTATACTTAACCATTTACTCGATAAGCATATAGATAGACCACAGCACACATTTTTTGCCTTTATTGCACCACGAGAATGCATATTACTGGCCAAAATGCAAAACTTGCAAAAAAGGTGAATCTGTATTGAATTTATTTAGCTAACAGAACACAACTTGGGAAACTAAACAACTGCCAAATTAATTAATTAATTAGTGTTCAAGTCAAACTGAGATAAAATTTCTCATTAACAGGAGAGTTCAAACACAATAGTGACAAGAGACTCTTAGCTGTAGTAAAACATGAATTATTTAAATGAAATGTTTTAAAGAAGGTTGTATGTCTGTGAATGACAGGTCCCACTGCAGCCGAAAATATTCAGTGCATGAAATGCCTGATCATTCAATGGATCAACGGATAACTTGTGTGCTGTGCTGACCTCGCTCCAAGCCATTTCCACACGTTTGGGTCAATTAGGAGTTCCTGAGAGGCCAGTGTTTCAGATGTTTCCTGGTCTAAATAATAACATTTCTCTTACATCATATGGGTGGTCTGTGTGTGTTGGTTACCTTGGGAAGAGATAGCACCAAAAAGCACAACTTTTTTTTTCTTATTTTATCTTTCATAGTTGAGGTACTGTATACCTATGATGAAAATTACAGGTCTCTCTCATCTTTTTTAGTGGGAGAACATGCACAATTGCTAGCTGACTAAATACTTTTTTTGCCCCACTGTACATATCTTTCCAATTTTATATCCTAAGCACTGCTTTATCACAGAAGCTTGGTTTGCTCATTATAACAGTGATTGCATCATCATCATCATCATCATCATAGCAGAATAGTGGCGTAGTGGTTAGCACTGTGGCCTTGCTGTTTCACGGCCTATAGTTTGTGTCCCAACTTAGAACTGTGCGCATTGAATTTGCATGTTCTCCCTGCACTCCCTGCCCAGAGCATATGAGTGCTTGTGTGCCCTGTGATGGACTGACACCCCGTTCAGGGTTGACCCCACCTCATGCAGTGTGATAGGTTTCAGGAATCTGGTAATCCTGTACCTGCATATTTTTTAAGTTTAAATAAACCCTTCTGACAATTAGAAACAAATTACCTAGAAGGGAGCTAAACATTTTTTTTTCAAAAGAATCATGAAGTATTAAAATCTGATACATAATATTTTGTGCATAGTTTCTATGAGTCACTGAGGAATAGCAATATAAGTTTGTTGCAGATCAACATTGTGTTTGTTTGTTCATTTATTTGACAGGGACGTTGTACATTAATTTACATACAGTATCTGTAAATGTACCAGAAAAGCCAAATGGCTTTTTTCCATCAGTCCCAGGACAATAGAATGTCACCCTAAAAACCATTAACAATAACAATACATAACAGTAACATCACATTATAATCATCAAATCGTAAAAACTACAAAATATAACCCAGTACATTTATACATAAACATTATATAAAACAAACATTTAACACACCAATAACATTACAAAGACGGGGAGAAAGTATGATGAGGAAACAGGGGAGATCTCATTAATTGTGCTAATGTTCACAAGCCTGATTGTTGATAAACCAATTCTTCAGATTAATTTTTAACATTTTATATGAGTCCAGTTCTCAAATACTCACTGGGACAGATTTCAATTCTTGTGCTGCTTTAACAGAAAATGACGACTGACTGAATGTACTTTTTCTGAGTGGAACAATACAGTCGCCTCTTACTGCACCCCCTGTACGTATGTCAGGATGACGCATTTCTTATGTTTACAAATTGTCCAAGTGAAGGAGATGACAACCCATGGATAATTTTAAACATTAAACACAAATTTACATAGGTAATCATGTTATCCCAACTTAAAAAAGAGTAATTTTGTACTATCCTAGTGATAATAACACAAAGCTTTTCTGTCAAAGTATTTTCAAGGTTTGCTTATACAGAGATCCTAATGGTTTCAATGTAGAAGAGTTTGCATGTGACCAGGTAGTTAAACATAGCATGCATGGTAGTCATAGCATGCATATCGACCATTGCTGCCTGTACAGATAATACCGGCCTTACCAAACAGAAATTAAAAAGACTAAATTTAACTCAGTTACAAACTCTCTTTACCTGTGGTTTGAATGATTGAAGATATTTATATTTAGACATGACTTGTAGCTTCTCCCTTGCCACAAAGACACCAGGGTCCACCCTGGGACTGTTTGATTTTGTGAAAAATATTGCTACAGTTTTGGATACATTAGTTTTTAAGTAACTCTGGTTTAACCATGTTGTAACATGGACCTTAGATTTTGTAGGTTCCTCACAAACGTTTGTAATTTTTCTACCATATGTATATATTACTGTGCAAATAATGAATAAAGATGTTCAGACATGCTAAAGATCATTTATATATAAAGAAAACAGTAATGTCCCCAGAATGGATCCTTGTGGAGTACCTGAGGACAGATATAGAGGAGATGAATAAAGATTTGGGATTCTAAGACACTGTGATCGATTAGACAAGTATGATTCAATCCATTTTAAGCTACCAGAGGAAAATTATTTATTGCATAATTTGTTCAATAATACCTGATGATGATTTACAGTGTCAAACACCTTTTTAAAATCAAGAAATATAGCACCAACAATACCACAATTATCTACCAAAAATTTTATATTCTCTGTGAGAAAGCAAAATGCAGTTTAAGTGGAATGTTTAGCCCTAAACCCAAACTGCATTGAATGAACAGTGAATAATGAAGTATCCAGATGATGTATGATATGTTCAGCTACAAGTTTCTCTGCAACCTTTGACACTGTTTGTAGGATACTGATTGGCCTATAATTACAAACTAAAGCAGAATCACCACTTTTAAAAATTAAGTAAGTTCTTTCAGCTTAAGTGTATGAATAACAAAAATATCCTTATTTCTAGATGGTTTCAAAGATGAAATGACCTGTGAAACTTTAGTTACTGTAATGTTCATTATGCTGAAAGCTGGCTCCGAAGCAACAACTGGGCATGGATATATACTGTTAAGTAAAAAACACTAAAATATAGTCGTTAGAAATTTATGCATACTGTTTGTAAGGTTTCCATTTAGTCTAATGTCTATAAATCTATTTCTCTTGAGTTGTTTTCCTGTCAATTTCTGCAGTTTGTTCTCTTTTGCTTTTTCTGTTAAGGTCAGAAAAAAAAAATCTGCTTTAGCTCTCTTTATACTTTTAACAACCTTATTACTTAATGTTACAAATTTCTTGCAGTTGCTGTCCTTGATTTCATTGCATGTCCAAGATCCATCTCCTTCATTAAGTTTATTATATCTGAATTAATCCATGGTACTAAATTTTTATTGCTTTGGTATATGATTACTCAGCTAAAATCTTTATTTTCTTCTCTCTAAAGATGTCAAGAGAATTTCACTGTTTTTTCCTCAGTCTTTTTTCAACAGTAAATGATTTTAATCAATCTGCTGTACAGCATTTTTAAAGCTCTCCTGTTTATTCTTAGGGATTCCAATAAACTCATTTGTACTGATTCTCTTTTTACTCAATTTTCTAGCCACAAATATCCAATTGTGGTCAGAAAGACCAGTTAACATATTAGCAAACTTCATAATTCTCTCTGGTGTATTACTAAAAAATCAACCAATTTGGGTTCTAGTTGAAATAGTAATTCTCTTGGGCCCTTCAATTATTTGGGTCAGATCAAATTTATCAGCAGCATTTGTGGTGATAGAATAATATTTAAACCTAAACCCTCCAACCCTCCATGATTACTTGACTATTGTATTTCATGGCACTGCATAGTATCTTTGACATAAATCATCACACCACTTCATTTTCCATCTTCTCTGTCTTTACTATATATATTAGAACCTGTAATATTCAGTGTTGCTGCAGATGCTATATTTACTAAGCCAAGTCTCAGTCGTGCATATAGTAAACCGATTTGAATTCTGTAAAAGATGGTAAATTTGCTTTTGGGAATAATACTTTGGATATTTTAATGTCCACCTAAAATATCTCTTGGCTTAGTTTAGAGTCCCATACAATTCTGGAGTGATTGATGGTGCTTTTGGACTTTGAGAATTACCCATCACCGAAGTTTGTTGTGTAACTGGCACACCATATTCATTCTTCCAGGAGGATGTCAAAGCACACATTCTAGTCATTGACACATTGACATTGTTCCTGGAACACCTTAAGCTTCCTTCACTTCTCATTTACCTGGAAATTCCATCAAACAAACTAAAGTATACTGTGTATAGAGGTGGGTAGAGTAGCCCAAAAATTTACTCAAGTAAGAGTAGCTGTACTTCAAAATAATATTACTCAAGTAGAAGTAAAAAGTAATCATACAAAATATCACTCAAGTAAGAGTAAAAAAGGATTCGGTGAAAAGACTACTCAAGTACTGAGTAACTTTCAATCGCAAAATCAGATTAAAAAAAAAAAATTTATTATATATATACAGTACTGTGCAAAAGTCTTAGGCACCATATTATATGCTGTACCGATTTTGTTATACAGTGAAACCTCGCATTGCGAGTAATGCGGTTTGCGAGTGTTCCGCAAGACGTGCAAAGATTTTTAATAAATTTTGAATTGGAAAACAAACAAGTCTTGGTTTACGAGTACCGAATATCAAGTATTACATATGCGTTTCTTGTTTTGACGCCGAACGTCACGTGATCACAACTGAGCCAACAGTTTTTCTCTCTCTTGCGCTGCGGAATTGTGGGTAATCGTCTCCCCTGCTGGGTCTTAGTGCTCATCTCTACTGGTATAATCAACATCCGTGCATGCGTGTACTGTTTACTATAAACAGTACACACGTACTTATGAAAAAATAAATAAATAAATAAAATAAAAAATTGTGTGCAATACCACTGTGCAATATACTGCGCAATACCACAGATATTTATGTAATTTATTTGAAAGTGTCTCACACCCTACTCCATTTGATGTTAACCTTTTTCTTAAAAAAATGTTCTGGACAAACAAAACAAATTCCTTCTACGTGCAAGCATACTTGGCAATAAAGCTCCGATGCAGGGGTACAACCTGGACAGAGTGCCAATCCATCGCAGGGCACACACACAAACTCACACACTACAGGCAATTTTGGAATGTCAATTAGCCTAACCTACATGTTTTTGGACTGTGGGAGGAAACTCACCAAGCACAGAGAGAACATGCAAACTCATGCACACAGAGACAGGAATCGAGCCTAGCCGGGAATCAAACGCGGACCCTAAAGGTGCAAGGCAACAGTGCTAACCACTACACCACCGTGCAACTTTTGCACGGTTCCACAATAAGGTTTTTATTTTTTATCTTTGTTCAATTTATGACATAAAAAGTAACTATGCATTAATGTTTGCTGAAAATATTTTTGCATTTTTTTCCATTTCCAAGAGAGACTGTGTAAACATCTTTTCAATTACAAAAATCACCAAAATCTGTTATTTATCAAGTGGTGCCTAAACTTTTGCATAAGACTGCATCTAGATGGAGGGTGCGGATCAGGATGGATGAGGGTAAGATATGCTCCACTGCAGCATACAGGCAAAATTAGGACAGGTCACAGTTTCAAAGGCGAGGGAGGAAGCACAGAAGGAATCAGGAAACTAAATTTTACCATTTTACTTGTAATACGTGCTCCACAGCTTCATTATATTGTGGAGCCCAGACGAAATGGTAGTTCATTTCAGGATGTTCCCCAACCACGATGGCCACCGACCTGGAAGTGCAAATCATGACACAATGCCGCAGTTTGCTTAGATGAAGTAATAATGTGTAGTTGCACATACAACCTTCCGAGTGCTTATTTGCAGGAAAATCTTAAATGCAACTTAACATGCATAACATTACAATAGATTTGGTGTATAATAACCCAGATAGGGAGTACCTTTTAAAGTCTGAACCTTTAGAACCTTCTGGGTTTCCATAATTGATCCATTAATTTAAATGAACTGACAGATGAATGTCTTTTTACATGGGAATTATTTTATGTTTGCATTCTGAATTAAATTTGTAAATACTCCATCTTATACTGTATCTAAATATACATAATAATAATAATAATAATAATAATAATAATAATAATAATAATAAAATAAATAATCTCTGTGGTTGATTGTTTGGATGACTGTGGTTGCAGTCTTGCTGCAAGATTTGCAGTAAAGGTCTTTAAATTTAAAATTTGTAAAATAGTAATTTAATAGTCAACAAAAAACACAATGAATTGTTTTTATCTTGTTTTGAGAACAGTACATATCCGCATTCCGCATGCATTAGTTAGAACAGGTTTTGGACAAAAGTCCCACCTGAAAGCAATTATACCTGTTTTTTTTGTTTTTTTGCAAAAAGAGTTGCTTGGTTTTCTCTGCCAATAGGGAGAAAAGAACATTTCACTTGGCTCTCATCACTTTACACCTCATGTACACAATTCCTGTGTCTCACATTACCTTGCTGAATGTATCACATACAGTACCCTACTGTAATACTACCACACCTACAAATCTGCTGCTTAATTACTTTATTTGTACCTTCGGCCCAGACAGTTTGGGATTTTTGTATAGGAATTTTACCTTATATAAAATCAATGGAATAAAGCACGGCCTTGTAATACGTAAATAACTTATGTGCTTAAGCAAATTTAACTCAAATATTTAAGTCAATTCAATAAACTTTTATTTGTACAGTATAGTACTTTTAACCAATAGACATTAATAAAAAGAAGCTTATAAAACTCTAATGTGCTAAATTGTGGAGATCCCATTACCTGGTGGTTCCTTCAACAGAGGTACAACTACGTGGTCTTTGGACCACCTCAACTTTGTTTGGATGAAATATAATTACAATTGCAACTAACTATTGCTACATTGCATTTTGTTTAGTTTTTTTCATCTACATTCACACAAGGCAGGCTACATTCATTACTGTCTTTTGCCCAGATCAAGACAGTCTTTACATGTTGTAATATGCATTGTGAAGGTAGGGTATTCTGTCTAACACATGTTGAAATGTGTTCCAAAACAAACCATATAGAAGAGTCTCAAATTTATGTAACCCAAATGCTGCAGAAACCCATTTTTCTCAACATATTGGACTTAATGGAATCAGACAATATACCATGGTTAAGTCCAATGTTACATAAAAAGACCATGTTCATTGTCCTGTGTTAAGTATGTTAGGTGTGGCATTTGCCCTGAACTACAGATTGTACTGGATTATGTTTTTTTACTGTTAAAAGGTCATTTTTTCCCCGCAAAGGCCCCATTTTTTTATCCAATGATATCTATAGGTCTTGGGCCTGTACAATAATTCAAATGGGAAAAAAATTGTGAGAGACTTTGTCTTTCAGTGTAAAATAACAGGGTCTAAATTGTCTTATCCCAATTAGGCACATCTCTGTGTATGAACCTATGAATCATGTTTCCTACAGTTCGATAAAACAATTCCATCTGTTTCTGCAGGTAAAACTGGTGGAAATTTATTTAATCTTAGATTAGATAGTAGATAACACTGCTAATCATGCTAACGTGCTGCTTTATGTAGCTTAGCTAGGGTTGCCACCCGTCCTTTAAAATACGGAATCGTCCCGTATTTGAGAATTAATTTGCGCGTCCCGTTTTGAATCAATACGGGACGGGTTTTGTCCCGTATTTTTTTTTAATCATTTTTTTAAAGCAGCGTCTCATGCAAATCATCCCACACGCATTTTATGAAGATGCCTCCTTTCCTACTTTTGATTG
>JAQMYG010000037.1:19928606-19938652 GCA_030014215.1 Clariallabes teugelsi
TCCACATCATTGCATTCAGTTTTTATTCACAATTTGTTTAGTGTCCCAACTTTTTTGGAATCCGGTTTGTACATTTTGGTTGTCCATGGTACAAATATTGTGCTTGATGGTACAAACAGAACAGGTACTCTATACTATACAGAGTTTGTACTCTATACTAAGGTACAATTATGTGTCCTTGAAAGGTAGAGCCCTAGTGACAATGGTTTGTACCTTCATTAATACAAAATGGTACCTTTATTTCCGAAAGTATATATTATTTTTCACGGATAGTGTTTTTATATTGCATATATAATTATATTGCATGTTTGGAAGATGTGTTATATGTTACAGGTATATATATGAAAAAAAAAGAAAGATCACTATGAATATAATATATCCAGACTTCTTTTACCCTGATGAGAACTACCTCTGTAGATAAATACAAAAACTAATTTTCACCAACAATGTTATGACATCATAGCACAAGTATGGCAAGAGAAACATGACACTGTGCAGGCTTAACTCATGAGGAACATGGAGGTAGGAAAAATATCCTATTGTTTCGGATCTAATGCCTTATTTTTTAATTGTGGTTGTAATGTAGGATCGCACAAATTAAATGCAGCTTTTTGCACGCATATATCTGTTGTTGCAATAACAAGCATGTTTTGAATAAGTTGGTGGATAAAATATTTGGATGCATGGGTTATGGCTGTACTAAACAGAGAGGTGATTTGATGCTACTAAATACACCTGTAAGTTATAAAGTGACCAGACAGATTTTAGCCTCATTACCTAATATTAATAAACAAATTATTTTGTATTCAGTGTTAATTAAAATGATTATACACATAAAAAAAGTCTTCATGAAAGTACAGTATGTAATCAATCCAATCAAGTATGTAAATTTTGTAATATTATGTAATGCTGAAGTACACCGCTAATTATTTTTGTTAACAATAAACAGTAGTTACTCCTCTTATAAGTACAGTAGGAGGGTGGATGGACAAGGCAGGGCAGTGCCAGACTTCAACAAGCAAGGTAAGAGCGGCATACTTCTGGAGTGAGTGAAAGAGAAACAAGTGACTACTGAGGGTTACTGTGATTAATCATAATTTATCCACACTTAGGTCCAAAAGAGAGAGAGAGAGAAAGAAGTTTTTTTTTAAAAAGAAGAGAAAAATACCTCATTTTAATTTTACATGGATATCCACTAAAGAGCTTCTTAAACAGGTAAGTGTCATAGTGAATACTTAAATATGAAACATGTCTTCATCAAGTTAATAAAGAATCAAGCTGAAAGGAAGGGAATGACTAGAACAGCCTTGTACAACCCCTGGCAAAAATTATGTTCACCCATTTTTTTTTCTTTTTCAATTTGTATACACATTATAAGTATAAAAAGAAAACATATGATCACATCAAGAAAGATGTATTCTAATGTACTTTTTTTTATTATAGCCAGCATGACCTTTATCAGCATCTTGTCCTTTGTCAGCCCTTGTCACTCACACTTGCATGTGTCCATTTTTTCTACTTCCCACACATTAACTTTAAAAAAAAAAAACTGACTGTTTACTTGCTAAATTATATACAATTAGTTCCATAGTTATTTGGCCGAAAACTCAATTTTCATATTCAGTTTCTGTACACCCCTTCATTTGATTTGGATGAAGCAAATACAACGTGATTAAAATGTTTAATTTCAACTTTAACTAAAGACCAAAAATATTGCATTAACATTTTAGAAATTGCATATATTTAATATTAATCCCTTCATTTTAACAGGCTCAAAATTGGACAACAGACCAATAAACATTCTAATAGCCTATTTCTTAGTTATTTCAAAAATAAGTAGATTCCAAGTGTTTAATTTGGGAAAAACACTTATTAAACCCAAATAAGTCCCAAACTCTCAATATGCTGTCCAAATAGGTTAAAATGAAGGAGGCCAGTGGTAGCAGAAATTTTAGGAGTGTCCCATTCAACAATTTGGTACATTATTACTAAGAAGGAACTCACTGGAGAGCTCAAGAACAGCATGACAAGGAAAGTGTATGATCACAGAAATATTTCCTTGGTAAAGAAAAACCTCATCCCAACATCTATTCATGGTTTATTGATCAGGTGACTTCTGATATATGGCAAAATACATTCTGAGCTATACTTTCTGCTCATATTCTGTCAAATTCTGCAAAACAGATTCACAGTGCAAATTAATAATGACCCAAAGTGTACTATGAAAGAAACTTAAGGCAAAAAAGGAATGAGCTAAAAGAGCCAAGTCGGTCAACTGACCTTAACCAGTATATTTTGAAATCCGAACTGAAGGCACAACTCTCTACAAACAATCAGCAACTCGTGTCAGTTGTACTAAGGGTCTGGCAATTCATCTCAAGGAAGAAAACTAAGACTTGGTGATTTGGTGATGTCCATGGTTTCAAAGATTGCAAAGATTTTGCATCCAAATATGAACAAAAATAATACCATTATTTAGGATTGCATTTGTTTGTTTAATTACTTTGAGGCTGTGAAAATGGAGGGACTGATTTAATAATAATAAAAAAAGATTAAATCCCCAAATGACTAATGCAATATTTAAATGTAACAATTTTTCACTCTAATCACATCTTGATTGCATTTATGTGTACAGACATAAAAACATGAAAATTGTGTCACTGTCCAAATACTATTGACTCTTACTATAACCTATAAATGATGCACAAATAACAAAAAAGACTCTCAGACGTAAAAGTGATTACATATTCTAAATACTAATATATACTTTAGAATATATAATATTTCATCTCACTTTTAGGGAAATGTGTTCGTGTTAGGGTTACTGTTATAACAATGCAAAATGTTTAACCATTAGCTTAACTGTCCTGGCCAAATAAAAACTGTACTTACAGTACACATTATACAAAATATTTAATATACTTACATTTTCCTTTCTTGTTTATCATTTATTTTCCAAAGTTTTTATATTAAATAGAGGTCAAACTGGAAATTATTGTGTAAATTGGCTGTGCCTAGTGGTTTATTGGTTGTCTTACTATTGTGTTATAGAGATAGTTAGGGCTCAGGAAATGCATAAAATTCTTCTATATAGTGACTATTGTTTTGACAGTATTACCTTATTTAAATAAAATGCTTGAAAAGTTAGATTTGCCTAATCGTGGTCCAATTACAGTATATTTGATAAAAGTGTAAGGTCAGTGTGTCCATTTCATTTTTACAGTTTACAGTACAGGTTTTAAAGTAGTAAACACAAATTCACAGAGTAATGTGTATTGGTACACTTATTCTATGCCCCAAACATATAGTACTGTATATACTATGCAGATGCTCTGTAGAAAAATATATGTATACAAACATTTTTACATGACTATATTTATTTCTTCTCTTTCTAGATTTTTGTAATTTTAAAATGGTGTGCTACCTGAGACAGATCCTCAGAAACTACATGACCAAACGCAGACTTTGCCGAAAACGATTGGTGACCAAGCATGGCCACTGTAACATTGAATATGGCAATGTGAAGTACAGCAACTTATTTGCCTTTGTGCTAGACTTCTGGACCACCTTTGTGGAGATCCGTTGGCGCTTTGTTTTTGTCTTTTTTGTGGCCTCATTCACTCTCAGTTGGTTTATTTTTGGACTTTTATGGTATTGGATTGGCCAAAACAATGGAGATTTGGCATGGCAAAATCCATCAACTAACCACCAAGTGTGTGTACGTAATGTGTATGGACTGACCACTGCCTTCCTTTTCTCCCTGGAAACACAGACAACTGTAGGATTCGGAGGACGAGACATCACTCCAAATTGCCCTAGTGCTATTGCTCTCATCATTGTCCAGACTCTTGTTGGGGCTCTCATTAACTGCTTCTGGTGTGGAGTGGTTATGACCAAAATTGCTCTGCCCAAGAACAGGGTTAAGACTATAGCATTTAGTGAGATGGCAGTTATCTGTTTAAACAGAGGAGTCCTCTGTTTGCAGATAAGAGTGGCTAACTTGCGTAAGTCTTTGGTGATCGGCAGTCAGATTTATGGAAAACTGCTACGAACAACATCAGCTCCTGAAGGTGAAACCATCATCCTGGACCAGGTCAATGTTGACTTCATGGTAGATGTTGGAAAGGATAACCTGTTTTTTGTATGCCCCTTAACCTTATATCATGTGATTGACAAGACAAGTCCATTCTTTGAGATGTCAGTGGACACTCTAAATCTACAGGACTTTGAGCTAGTGGTATTTCTGGATGGAATGGCTGAGTCGACCAGCTCTTCCTGCCAGGTCAGGACTTCTTACCTACCTCAGGAAATTATGTGGGGCTACAAGTTCTTACCCATCATTTCCCGCAGCAAGGAAGGAAGGTATCGCATTGACTTTTCCAATTTTGCCAAAGTTGAACCGACAATAACTGCCAGCTCAGCCAGGTGCATCGATGATGAAAACTATCACTATTCTACGAATTGTTTTGATAATTCCAGCTTTGTGGCCATTGACATTGACAAGCCTATCAATACAAAAATGTGAATTTGTGAGATATGAGCTTTTTATAACACCTTATATTTCAAATTCTTAACAACAAATGATATACTTACTTTTTGAAAATTGGGTTATAAGTTTATAGTTGGGTTATAAGTTATAAGTTTTTGTACTGTTATGCTAGAATAAAATTCAGATCCATGCACTGTAAATATGAATCAGTCCTAAGTCTTTATGTTGAAAGTTGGATTTTGTGCACTACTACTATTGTTTTAAAGGTGGGGTAAAAAATTTTTTTTCTCAACTAATAATAATTCAAATGTTTAAAAAGCCATAACAGCATTTTTGTAAAACTAGTTGCCAAAAATGCTCCCATTTTCCATAAATATTTTGACTGTCACGAGGCGCCCCCTAGAGGGAAAAAGGCCCTAATGCATTGAAGTCAAACTAAATGTTAGCTTTTGTTAAAAATCTTTAACAGTGGTAGATTGTTTCTGTATTGTTGATCTTACTTCCTATCAATCTTTTCAATTATGTAGGATTTGCTTAACTATGAAATTGGGGCTTGACATTAAACTTTAACAAATATATCTACTTGATTTGCTCAAATTATTTGTCCATCTTAAAAGTCACATTCTAATTCAGTTATATAAAGTATATCTTGATATAAATGAGACATTACAGTATTGGAGGACATATTTTCAGTTCAGCTGTAAATTTTTTAATAATCCATGAAAAAAAGTCTATATCATGCACTTGTTTTATAAATTATATTTGTCCTCAGAAAAAATATGAATTTAGTTGCAGAAAAACTGGTTGTAAAATATATATTTTTAAATATCAATTAGCCTTTTTTTTTTGGCTTTTTTTTCTCTTGTCCAAACTGCCTGATGACTAACTTGCACTTCAAATATAACAGTTAAAATAAGTTTTAAATTTCCTTTTTTTTGGTATGATTTCGTTGATATATGTCTCTTGCAATGTTTTAATGATCAACACATTTTCAAGAAATGTAATTATGCCCTGAACATGCTTGCAACCCTGTTACCAAAACCATTTAGCCTGGCAGAGTAAGAGGAAAAACTGAGGCGGAAAGAGTAATAAACTTTTGCACTCAAGTAAAAGTACTGTTACTTCAGTGAAAGTTTACTGAAGTACAAGTAAAGTTACCCTTATAAAAATCTATTCAAGTAAAAGTAGCTCATTAAAAATTTACTCAGAATTACTGACCGAGTTACTTTTTTTAACAGTGGGGTGGGATGGGGGATTCTAGTGTAGTTCAAAAAAGACAAGCGGATATAAATCTTAAACTAGTTGTTTTTAATTGAAGGAACACCTTTGCATAATAAAGCTGTTGCCTTTCTTGTGCTTGAAATCAAAGTAGCCACTTAAATATGGTGTGACGCTTTGCGTCGGATAGCCGAGGGAAAAAAGAGCTCAGAGCCAAGAATAATGTTCAGCACAAAACCTTTATCGGTCTCTTTCAGTGTCGCAAAATTATAATGCAAAACAAAAGGTAAAAGTAAAGAAAAGGGTAAAAGTTTCAGGGGTGAGCAGCACACCTGAGCTCCTACTCAGTCCGTTCTCACACCTCCGCAGCGCACACACTGGGGGAGAGGCTCTTAAAACTCTTAAAAGGGGAACATACATACATAATGTGGTATACAACATAGTAGTGGCCGTTACAATGGCCAGTGGTTTGATCATAAGAATTTGATGCTTCATAAGAATTTTTTCTGTCTCAATCGTTCTTGTGAATTTATGCATGTCTTTGGACTGTTGGAGCAAACCTGAGAACCTGGAGGAAAACCCATCAAGCACAGGGAGAACATGCAAACTCCATGCACACAGAGATGGGAATCGAACCTGGCCAGAAATCGAATCCGGACCCTGGAGATGCAAGGCGACAGTGTTAACCACTATAGTACCACTGTGCCACCTAGGTAGCATCTATTCCAGAGAAAAATCTAAAATTAGCATTGATTTGCAACCCTGTTACTGTAATTAGAGTAAAGGGTTGCATCTTACTGAGTACATTCAGAAAGGTCAATGTAATTTAATAATACAATCAGTTATGTAATTTTGTATAACATACTCTACATGTTTTAAATGTATTGCAGTATTTTCATAAATATACAGTAATTTGCCATTTAGTTTCTACTGTTTTCACCAATTATCATAAGCATGTTAAGATTGCAACAATTACCTGGATGGAATTATTCATTCAAAATTAACTCAACTGTTTAAATTATGTTCAGATAAACACAAAACAACTGCTTCAGTTTTGATCTGACAGAAGACCGTATGGCACACCAGAAGAATGCAGTGGCATAGTCCAGAGGTTGTGGGGAAATGGTGTGCCCTGGTGTATGACCACACTATCTACCCAGGGATCATCCAAGATGTGAATGAGACCAATTGTCAGGTGAAAAGTGGGGGTAAACCGTTTTTTTCCCTGGCCATTAGGGGGCGATCATCTATAGTATCCTTTTGAGGATGTGCTGACCCTCATTCCTCCCCCAGAGAATATTATCTCATATGTTGCAATATGTCCATCGCAAGAGAGATATGGGATACTCTGGCCAGCCATGAACATTAAACAGGAACATTTTAACATATGCTTTCTAAAATATGAATATCATACTGTTCAGTCCTGTTTTTGATGATTAATTTTAATGCCAGTTTGTCAGCCTAGTATAACATGGCTATTTCTAATGTATGAATATTTGATCTGATACAGTTTGTGGATTGTTATCATTCATTTATACAGAATTCATTCTCTTGAATATTATTAAATAAGAGTCGTTCTTTGACACATTTATGTCATGATCTACAATCAAAGGAAATGTATCCATTCAACCCTGTTACTTTAATTACAACCCTGCTATCATATATTTTTTTCATAAATGAAATTTAAATGCTTTTCTAACCTTGAGGGTTTAAGCTATTGTCATTTTAAAAATTTCAATGATTACATCCATAATGTGTTTGAGTCGGGAAAGATAGATTTCAAAAGTTGTTTAAATTAATATGACACGTCTTATCTAAAATTAAATGAGAACTCAATGTGAATGTGATGTTTTTTTTACTTAAGGGTAAAATATTTATTAAGAAATATTTTAGAATATACTTTTTTTAGGTTCCTGAGCATTTGTAACAGGGTTGCGCCAAGCAGAGCACACAACAAATAAAATATCTCATAAAAAGTGTATCTTTGATGTTTGAGCTGGACGATTCAAATTATTTGACATTTTCTAATTTGTTTTTCTTTAATACATAACAGAAAATGATCAAATAAGGGTTACATTTTTCAAATGTTCTGGTGCCTAAATTGTCTTCTACTTCTGGAATGTGTCGAATAAAAAAAAACAAAGTTATAATCAGTGTTTAAAATGTACACACAAGAGTCAATCAGTGTAAGAGTCTATATTTTATTTAAAATAATAAGAGTCATTCTGTTCGCAGATGCATGGTGTCATTTAATCATTAAAACCATAATGAATTCTGTGCAGACACTTATGAAAACTGAATATTGTTAACAGCATAAGCACTTTCAGTTGCTGAAATGTAATATTTAATTTTGTATTAGGTTTACAAATATTTCAACAATTACCTTCCACCATTTTGCTAAATCTACAAAAAGTTAAATGGGTAAAAAAAAATAAATAAATAAATAAAATGTAAGTAAACCACATTATCAACAGCAAAGCCAATAATGTTATTACAGACATTTTAAATACCACTACAGACCAGATACATGGAGAAAATTATTTTTATTTTGTTTTAATGAAATAATTTATTTAATTTTTTTCATGCTTGTTAGGAGCAACTGCTTTCTTATATAATCCAAAACAATTTACAAAAATAAGTCTTGATGTCTTCATGATGACCAGCTTTGATGGCAGGGCCACTAACCAGTAGACCACATTAATTTGTTTTTACAGTGTACTAACTGGAAAAGTTGAACTGTATAATTGTTCTGTTTAAAGATGATATGGCAAATAATATTTTTATAATTATTAATTTGAAATATTTAAAATATATATAATCATTCTCATATGCTAGCAGCTGTAAATGGTTTAGCAACCTTATACTAAAGCTACTATTATATTGTCAACAATCAACATTCAACAATCATTGAATCAATGGCGCAATCATTTCATTTATTCAATCATCTTCTATACCGCTTATTATGTGTACAGCGTCGTAGGGGCAGGAGACAGGAGACTTGGGGCGGGGGAGGGACACCCTGGGTTCCAATCCATCGCAGGACGGACACACACACACACACACACACACACACACTATTAACCTAATGTGCACGTCTTTGGACTGTGGGAGGAAACTGGAGTACCCAGAGGGAAACCACCAATCCAATCGAACCATTGAGGTGCGAGGTCACAGTGCTAATCACTATGACACTGTGCTGCCTGCAATAATTTCATAATTTCATAATTTTATTTCAACTTTCATGTCTGCTTTGAAGAATTATTTAGGACCTTTGAATCTACGAGTGAAATGACACATTGAGTCAATAATAATGCTGTTTTTATTGACTGATTTTTTGTTTTGTTTTATTGCAAGCTTTGTCTGGTGATTGGCAGGTTTTAGGTGGTTGAAGGAGCATTTTAAGCCAATAACACTTGATAACAGTAGGTTTGAGCTCAGGTGCCCATTACTGCCTATTGTTGTTACTGCCATGTTTCCATAGTGCCACTCCATATGGCCACAGGGGACAGAAATGTAAAATTGTGATGTCTGCCCACCTTTAATGTGTAATATTATTTATTATGACTTTAAAGTGTACTTTTTTATTAATTTAATGCTGCTGTATTTGGGGAAAATTGAGACCAATGTAAATATATACACACACACACACACACACACACACACACACACACACAAACACACACACACACACACACACACACAGTGCTGACAGAATGTTTTCCAGACTATTACAAGTTTTTCACATTGTTATTAATTACACTCATCTTAAAATGGATTCAAATCCCTTTCCCCTCATCATTCTACAAACGATACTCTACAATGCAATCATATGGTATGTTTTGTTAATTTACACAAAAGTAAAACTGAAACATCTCATTTACATAAGATTTCAGATCCTTTGTTATGGTACTTGCTATGGTACTACGTCTCAGGTCTCGAGTAACTGCGTGTGTATGTACATGCATGGAAAAGAAGTCCAGTACGCAGTCACTAGTTTTTTGTAAGTCCACTATTGGGCAAAATATCCTCATAAACAAAGTTGACACAAAATCTCAGTTTCCCCTGTCCACACAACACTACTGAAAACGGAGTTTTGGAAGATCTTCACTTTGGACGGAGTTTTCCAAAAGCTCCGTTTTCAACAACCAAAACTGCGTTTGCGTGTGGACGAAAGGCAAAAACCGCTGAGGCAAAAATCTCTGTCTTTAAAAACACCAGCCTACGTGTGTGCATGGCCTTAGTATTAGAGGTTTCATGGCTACATTTGACCAGCCTGGTGGCCAATCTTCATTGATTGCACATTCCACCAGTAAGAGCAGAGTGTGAAGGTTTAATTAGC
>JAQMYG010000037.1:19986826-20005021 GCA_030014215.1 Clariallabes teugelsi
TGGTGCGGGCCAAATAATTTCATAAAAGCGGGACCCGCGGGTTGGAAAAATACCCGACCCGCGCATCACTAGTGTGTTGCCCTGCAGCAGAAGTACACATTATAATAATATACTAGTTTTAAAATCGAATTCACACATACTAACAGCATAAAGAAATGCATGTAGGTTGCGATAGACCATTTTATTTTATTTGTATGATACTTAAAAGCTAAAAAAGCTAAGTACTCTATAGTAAAATTATTAGCAGCAGATAGTTATTGCTAATTTCAGCTGAAGTTCCAATAGTATTAGGTGGTCTTGGCAGCTAAAGGCAGATACTTGTCTAAGGATGATGTCCTTACTCTCTTCATTGTCTGTTTGATTGTCTATGACAAAGTGCTCTGGTACTCTGTTTTACAAAGAAAAAAATGATTATGATTATGATACAAGGTCTGTCTGTGCCGAGAGGCGTTTGGGGGTAAACTCAGTCACTGTATTCACGTTAAATTGCCAGAATGGATTTTTTCAACATCTTTGTTTTGTGTACAAATCTGTCTACTATATTGTACAAAATCAATATTTGTAGTCAACAGATTTGTACACTAATACAAGGGTTGATCTCTACCTATAGACATTCCAGGGCACTTTAACAAACCCTACTTGTGTATATATATTTTTTTTATGCAGGTCAGGGGATGAAGGTAATGAATTACAGTTACTCGCATTACTGTAATTGTGCTGATTCTTTGTGAACTTGTACTTTAAGTAGTTTTATAATTCTGTAATTAAAATTTTTACTAAAGTATGGTTTGTTTAAAGTATTGCAATGTGATTTTAGCGCCACTTTGTTGTCCTGCCCATCATTCATTTTAGTATCCAAATGATAGGTGGAGATTAAATTTATTTTTAATCTATCTAGATACTGTAGATAGATAGATAGATAGATAGATAGATAGATAGATAGATAGATAGATAGATGGAGAATTTGGATTATTCCATATTTAAATTATATATTCATTTTTATTTTATATTTCATACTAAATTATTTGACAGTGTACACAACTTTATAAGTTGAAATTTCATTCCAGCACTACCATGGTATACACCCCGTTTTTCACACTCCTGTAGAGGTAAGACTTGGGTAGAATTTTTCTTTAATTATTTATTTACATTGTAATACCTCCTCCACCAGGAAAATGGTCTTTTCTCCAGTTTTTTTTTTTTTTTAAAGTCATTTTGTTCAGATTATGTCAGTCTTACACTGCTCTATTATAGGGCCTTGAAACCATTGTGATTTTAGCAGTCTGATTAGGATAACTTCATGCAGCTGTGTGACACATTTATAAGTTTTGTCTATGTGCATAAAGCTTTCACAGGATTGTATTCAGAGACACTTAGTATATACAGTATGGGCCCGGAAGTATTAAAAATGATAATGAACTGGGATGATGAAATAAGCTTTATTTTAAAACTATTTTCCATGAGCCACTTAAATCCATCCTGATATCCAGGCTGTTGATCTGGATATGCAGTCATCAGGTAAATCTTGCAGGTGTACCCTCTGTTTTCATTCAGTCCATGTAATTGAACTACAGGGGAAAATCTAGTTAAGTAAATTAGTCAGCATTTACACAAACCTTTGAGCATTAACATGCTGTAGACTCTGTAAGAATCAAGGTCAACAAATGAGCCAGGCCAGTCATTGAAATCAGTGGAGGCATTTTTCTCCAGTTATTTTCAAACAGACTGAGTACGAAACTAACCAGCTTGGTAAATAAATTATTATATAATCTTAAATAATTCATGATTGAGAGCACTTGATCCACAGGTCATGCATTTTTCAAACCCAGCCCGATAAGAGAGCCATCTTGACCCATTCTAAAATGACCCACTAAAATGTGCAAATCAAACACCTGTGCAGGAACCCACCAGCAGGCGGCGATAGAGCGAGGGAGAACGTCACTATTTGTCTTCCACTCTCAGAAGAGGGAGGGTTTTAAAAATGTAGAAATTTTTTTTTTGTGTGTGGCTAGTGTAAGCACAATGTAAACAAAAGCTACCAGATACCAGGGAGAGAAGTGGGCTTCTAATAAAAAATCTACCCTTGTGTTTGGTGTAGGTGTGTGTGCAATGACAGAGAGAGTGGCAAAAGAGGGAAAGGAAATTGCAATGTTTTTTTCTGTGCATTTATTAATAATTAGGCTATCTCTTAATACACTCTGTCAGTCATGGAGCCACCTGCAACCTGTCAACCTGAACCAACCGCAAAAATCACCCAATCCGATGGTATATTCACAAGTGCCATGGGTTGTGGGTCACCCCACACATCACTAGCACTGTGTGTGTGTGTGTGTGTGTGTGTGTGAATGACAACCAATGACAGTCTTCAAAAGAATGTGTCATACATAGCAATAGGGTCAGCTCCACCTTCTCACTGCGATAAGAGTTTGTGTTTTCCTTGCTCACAGTTGCTCTGAGATTGGTTGTAAATCACTCTTAAGCTAACACTCCTAGCTAGAAGCTTTTAAGCTCTGAGAGGTTTAAGCTGAACGAGCTGCTATTTTAAACTTATTTTTACTACTTGTTCATCAAGCTATCCTGTTAATATTGTTAACTAATCTGTTTAAGAGTTGCTTGTACTGCATACTACAGCAAGATAAATATTGTTATGAATGTACCAGAGAATTTATGTAAACCAATTTCCTCAGTATTATATGAGAATAGTAGTAGCTACTAATAATAATAATTTAATAATACATAACAATAAGGGTTTTTAAATAGCAATTGATCTATTGTATGTGAATGAGTGTTAATTTGGGATGACTTACACAGTGTTTATAAGAAGTATGAGTAGGTTAGCCATTTTAGCCAGCTACTTAGCTAATGTTTACAGTGCTAGCTCTGCATACATTGCTAATTTAGATGCCATCATAAGACTGCTAATGTTTATCCACATAAGACACTGGCCAACCAAGTCCTGTTTTAAGAATTGCTCTGTTTAACACCAAACTTTGCCATGTATAAAATATTTACTATAACAATGCTAACATGCTAGTTTGCGCATACAGATAATCTAGTTCTTTAGCTCTTTACAGGTTGATAGGCTGGGCGATTTAGATCAGTTCTTGATTTAACTTTTATATTGCTAAACAGATTAACATTAAGGATGTCATAGAAAATTAGCACTTTTTCTATTTTTTCATGAATTTCCCACCTAATTTAAGGCATACCTGAAGCCCTTTTCGGACATTTTTGAAAAGTGGGGAAGCAGTAATGTGAACTTGGCTCTTACCTGTTTTCTATTTTATTTCAGCTGTAACACATTTTGGTTTCCTCTAAGACTTAAAAAAAGGAGTACAGATATTTCAGAAAGTGGCGTCAACCTACAGTAAGTCAGATCACGCTAAAAAAGTACATTTTTAAAAAAGGTATCTATGTTCTAACAGACCTGAATTAGGCCACAGTGTTATTGTTAGTTACAGTACATAGTAAGTCAACCATAAAAGGCGGAGAAGGAAGAAGACATTCAATTTGTAGGGGGACTGTTTCACAGAATTAAAAAAAAAAGAAACTTTAATGTTCACTTTAGCTTCTCAGTGCATAAAGAGGGGCAGGGCTCATTTGATTCGACAGTGTAAAAAAAAGCAATAGACCATATAGATTTTTCTTGACTCACTTCCTAATATAAGAATAAAGATGGGGTTTAGAAATTCAAACATTATTTATTGCCAATGGATAAAAAGACAATTCAATTAAACAACATTAGATCTAGAGAGAAGGAACTGGCATGAAGAGGAATGAAATGAATGGGTTTTGACTAGTTCTGGAAGGTGTGTGTGTGTGTGTGTGTGTGTGTGTGTGTGTGTGTGTGTAGGTGTGTGTGTGTGTGTGTGTGTGTGATTAAATGTGACACACTCAAAGCAGTCATCTCTGGAATGAGGGGTAGAAGTCAAAGGTCAGAGAAAGGCTTCAAGGATGTAATTATGGTCAGACATGTGTTACTCCTAAGAGAGGATTAAGCCCTTCTCTCTGTGTCTGTTTCTGTTCTTTTCTCTCCTTCTGCTTCATTCACAGAGTACAGCTTACAGCTGATTGCAGCTAATAGTATTGATATAAACCATATGAAAGTTTCTGTTTTTCTCAACTGTTGATTCGTAATGTATATTTAATAGCATACAAACCATTTGAGTTTGTTCACATTTTGAAAGCTTGCCACGTTTCATGCTGCTCATGTTCTTTACTTTAATCTGAACATTATAGTATGATTTACAGTATTTTAATTTCTTGTACACAAAGAAAAGAAATAAGCAATACCAATAAAAACAGGTAATAAATTCATGAAACATGAATTAATTAATGAATAAATGAATAAAGTGTGATCTTTTTCCAGCAGTTGATGGCATTAAGTGTTATAAAAGTGACCTAATACCCAGCTGGCACTTTATGAGGTGAATTTAATGTTTGTTGTGGGCCACTGACGACAGCAGGGGTACATAAGCTTGAATTCCTGTTTAGATGTGATATTAATTCCAACACAAAGTATGGCCTCTAGACAATTACATATCTGAGATAAACAGACAAGTCTTTGTTTAATGAAGGGCTGTCTGAGGATAGCTATATTAAGGTATTTTTTTCACTCAGGTAATTTTAACAGCACAGTCCCATCTAAAATCAAATAAGGGTTGTTATCCAATTGTAAGAAATCTGTAGCCAACTGGATTTTAGCCTACAGTATATCAACATCTTTGTAATAAAATGAAAAGTCTTTAGAATTTCATACAAGGAACTTTCTTGAATTTTTTAAAAACTTTTTTACTGTCAGTTGCAGTCAGTTAATATGTTGCTTTTTTTTTTCAGTAGCTGAATCACTAATATTATGTAGAGTGTCAAATACTACGTAGCTTTTTTTTTTTTTTTTTTTTTTTTTTTTTAGAAAGGAGAGGAGCCAAAAAAGGTTGACTCAAGTAGCAGAGCTGGTGTAGTACAGCAGGTAGTGTGCTGTGGTGCTCATGGTGCATTGCCAGTGTGTGTGCAGGATGCCAGGAAATTAGAGGCGGGCTTGGTGGTCCTGACTTGTTTACTGGGTAGAGGCAATCTTATTTAAACAAACATGGGTGCCTGTTTCAAAACTTCCCCTTGATTTGTGTGTGTGTGTGTGTGTGTGTGTGTGTGTGTGTGTGTGTGTGTGTGTGTGTGTGTGTGTGTGTTTCCGTGTTTGTGTGTGTATGTGTGTGCATGTACATATAAATGTGTTGCTGACACATGCTCAATCCAAAACTTTCCTATGCAGGTGGCAAGAGTTGTCATGGTAAGGTGGGGGGATAAGGGGAGGAGTGTCAGGAAGTGGTCACATAGCTGTGCTTGAAAATTAGTCTGTTGTACATTTTCTCATTTTAGGTGGCATAGATATAATTTCTGCTTTGCCCTGTAACTTGTAAATAAGGATATTGGATTTTCATAATTTTAAAGTTACAGCAGGAAAAGAATAGTAGTATACATACACTGCTTGGGCCAGTCACACATTCTAATATTTTTATTGGATCTTTTGCTTTGATTACAGCATGCATTCTCCATGGCATTGTTTTAATAATCTTCTGCACTGTCACAACATTATTTTAATTTAGAGTCGCAATGATTTCTCTCCAGGATCTTGTATTGATGGTGGAATAGTCAGACTGCTGCACAATCAATTCTTCATGCTCCAAAGCCCTTTTTTTTCCTCACTGATAAGTGGTTTTCTTAAGGCTACACAGCTGTTTAGTCCCAATCCCTTGAGTTCTCTTGACTGACATTGTGCATGTGGAAATTCTCTTGCTTTCACTATTTAAAATAGAGTTCTACTGTTAGTTTTTTTCTGATCATGATCATTACAATTTTTTTCTGACCACATTTCTTCTTCAAAGATGATGGCTCACCACCATCCTTCCAGATTTTAATAATGTTTTACAGTTCTTAACACATTTTAGTAGGTTTGGCATTTTCCTTGGTTGTTGGCTTAATGCAGAACATTAATTTGGCCCTTCTGAAACATCTTGACCACAGGATATGTCTTCTGACATTGTTGTTTAAGAAATGAAAATTTACTCACTGCACCATTGATGATTAAATTACTTGTTGCCAGCTGAAACACATTAATCACTGCTCTTAACTATTTGCTTAGTAAAATCCGGGTGATGATTTTTTAGCTAGGCAGTATACCAGATCATACAGTATGTGGTTCTAATTAGCATCTGATTGCAAATGTGATTGAGAAACACATTACTGTATAGCTTAGCATACTGTTCTGGGTGGCCAAATTGGTCCTAAGGTCCGGTGGCTGAGGTTGTGGAGCAATGGGGATGTTCTTGGAATAGCTGAATTTCTCAGATGTTGCCTGTTCAAATGGCTACCCACAGTGTTTTTGCCTCTTTTGCTCCATTCTTGTCTATTGGTGCATTATTTGTTTTTTTTTGCTCTTGAGCGTTCTCATCTCCTCTCCTCCTCTCTCCTCTCATCTCCTCGTCTCTCCTCTCATGGCAAAAGGCCACACTAGTTCAGATGTCACTTTTCTCAGGCCATGAATGATGAATATTTGATCAGTAGCTAGAGCTTCCAGAGGCTCCTTTCCAACATTCTTTCTTTTGCCAACCTCCCTGCCCCCTGCCCTCATGCTTTAAAGACTGGGCAGCTCCAAATGTCAATGATGTTAGTTTAGGCATTGTACACGGCTGGGTGAAGCTCAATAGGCAGCTTGTCTGTAGGCCAGCCCCCTACAACGTTTTTTTTTCTTTATGAGATTTGTTCATAGCTTTGTCCCTCTTCATGAAGAGGACTTTTTCTATATCACTCTCTTGTTCCATCTTTCTTGTAGCTCATTTTCCCTAGGGCTGAGTCGGGGAAACAGCTTTAAATAAGAGAAAGACCTGAACTGTGACTAAACACTGAGTGGGTTTTAAGGGGCAATTTTTAACGTATTCCACATGTAATTATAAGTACAGCAGAGTACAGCCGTAAATCAGGCTTTTATTGAGTTACTTGTAATTCCCATCCTACAACCAGAAAAAGCCAAGAAAAACACCACATTAACTCAAAAATGCTATTTGGCAACTCCAAACTCCTCTGAATTCAGGCACTGACATCAATTCACCTTGGATGCACTCAGCATTAGAACAAAGCAGCACTCCTTTTATTTGAATGGTTTACACAGTACACATGTACATGATCTATACATTTATTTTATTATATCAGTAAACATGCTACCATATTCATTTGTTAAATCTATACCTAAAGTTTTTGTGTGTTTTGAGAATAAAAATGTACATCACTCATCACAGTTAGCTGACTACCTTTCTTAGCACATAGTCTAATATAAGGGAGTCCATGCTTTTTTATCTAATTTTCTACTTCTTACAGAGGTTGAAAAATAATACCATCCTAAGTATCGACTTCCCACTTGTAAGTAGAATTGATTTATTAGTACCTAAACCAGAATACATAAATTGGCTTAATTTATAAAAAATAATTTCTACTTTTCTATATTAAAGGGGACATAACCTGCTGTACTACGTATGGGGACTTAGTGTATGTGTGTGTGTATGTGTGTGTGTGTGTGTGTGTGTGTGTGTGTGTATTCTGTTTCATTCACAGTCAGCCGCTAAAGTGATTATTATCACTAAGCAGTCATCTGAAGTTCCCATGTGGAAAATGTTTATTTTAACACATTCGGCAAAAAAAAAAAAAAAAAGATTTATGTAATATTTTGCTTGAGTAGCTGCTGGCCGGCCCACAGCCAGACACTGGAGAATGGTAAGAATTCCAGCAAACACTGAACATGTGGTCAGACAGAGTATGAGAGAGAGAGAGAGAGAGAGAGAGAGAGAGAGAGAGAGAGAGATTTAATTTTCCTATATTTAACCCACTCATGAAATGTAGTACTTACTAATGGTCATAATTTTTTTTTTAATTTTTTTTTACATGCCTGCTATAGTTATTGAACTAATAAAATTGCAAATTAATTACTCAAGTAACTTAATAAATAAATATAGATAAATGCAAGGTAGGTAAACACTCATGTATTGATTAAAATAACATAAAATGCTGATATTATAAAATAAAAAATAACATAATATACAATTTAAAAAAGACAAATAAAACCATTTTATAAATGTTTAATTTAAATTCTGATTCTAAAAACAGAGAACATTCTGCTTCCTTAAGTTAGTTACAGCATTAAGGATGAATTTTTATAGGTGCTTTGTGGTTTGAAATTACTTATAATAATTAATAATAAGTATATTTTATGTCATTTTGGTTTTTTCCTGTGGTTGTATGAGGCCATTTTTGCTTGTCCTAGAATAAAATTGATGCCTTTTCAGCTGAACTTTTCCCCCCCATATTTCCATAGTTACTAGAGATCAAAAATTGTGGGGTAAAAACAGGATAAAAGATTAATTAATAATAATGCTGTCTAAGATTCTGAACAGTGGACGTAACCTACAGTAAATCTGTTCATAAAAATAAAATACTGTCAAACTGGCAAACAAAAATCACGTAAATCATTCATGTAAATGCTTTAAAATGCAGGTAAAATCATTTACTCAGACAACTCTGTTTTGACAAAACAGTTTGTACATTGCTCACAACAGTGGCTTTACATAATTATTCAACCCAAGGGCATTGCACCATGGTGTATCTACTCTCAAACCGAAGTGATGAAAAGTTTTCACTCTCCACTGTGGAAAGTGAATATTGAATAAGTCTGGCTTGGATGACTTTCACTGGTTGACTCAGCCTCTGTATCAGTGGCATCTGATATAGAAGATGCAGGGTTTGGACAGGCTGCTAGTGAGGAAAAGGTTAGGGATTTTCTATTTGCCCATTAAGTTTTCTTGTCAGTTATCAATGTTCCTTGACTAATGTCAGCTAACTTTGGCTGGATAACCAGCTAAGCTATGTCTTGCACGTTAATTATCATGGCACAGGGCGAGTTTCAAAAGCTACTGTGAATAAAAAAGGGGGGGGGGGAATCTTAATGACATTAAAATAAATTTAACACTAATCTGAAAACGCTACCAACAACGATAGTACAGCAGGACTGTGTTCAATAACAAAATAAAAATATTAGGTGCAGTGGCAACCATTTCAGTCACCACTTGGAGCCCTGCATTAAAGACTTAATGTGGGTGTGTAAAAGTGTCCTTGATAAAAAAAACAGGTAATCCAGCTAGGATTACTCCTACATAGGCCTGGCTTTGAATCTACTAGGCGGTTGGATTTGGGTGAGGACTGATGCAGCCTAGTTTGTGCCATAGAATTGATGCTACTACAGTAGATTGTTAGGTTATTCCTTTATGTGATATTTTTGTAAGAATCCATTTCCAATTATTAAAATACCCTTTTATTCTCTCAACTGTGCCTAGCCAGTTCTTTTTGCCTTTCCAATTCTTTTTTTTTTTTTTTTACCAGGTACACTCCCAAAAAAGTAAAGTTACTTCGTGTTTTCCATGCTGACTTGTTTACAAGACTTGTTCCTCACGTGTCCAATCCCTGACTAAATGGTTTCACTCTTGTTCCATTTCGTTTTTACAGATGATAAAATATGTTGAGGATAAAAATCATATACAGCATCATCTATTTAAGTTTATATACAATAATGGGTAGTGCAGGTTGGTACTGAGAGACCAGTATGATCAGGGTGCACATAGACCACCATTAACTTTCTGTCAACTCTCAATGTCACTGTACAAAACTTTAATCATGGCACTGAAGCATAAGTTGAACCCAGAATACTACAACACCCAATGATCTTTCTAAAACCTTTCCTCCATCTTTTGGACAATTGTAAACTCACTTTTATAAAGATATGAGTGAAAGTGACTGACTTGCAAATTGCAGTTAGTTAGGATATGAGATCCCCTGATTCTTTCTGCTCAGCATGTATTAAACTTTGCTTAAGACCAAAGAAGAACTTTAAAGGAGCATCCATTTCTGTTATGCATTTAACGCACAAGCTGACCAGCACCCTCTACACTGTTGTTTCGAGTCATGCAAATTTTGTGTTGATTATAGGTCAGGAGGTTCAATTAAAGTGGGTTCTCCCATGGAAAAGACAGCGGGCTTTTCCATGCAACTGCGGGATCAGACACAAATGGGTCACAGATAGTGGACTTTTCCATAGCGGGTACATTTGAACCATTTTTCCTGGACTTCTGAGTGAGTTTTCAGTGTTAGTGTTTGTTTTCTTAAATGGAGAGACTGGTTTCCCATAGCAGGAGAGCTCCTTTGCAATTATCTCATCTCTTATAAATGGTGGTACATTGAACAGTTTGATTTTCTTAGATGTAGTACTGAGAAGGCACAACAGTGTAAGTGGACCCTGCATCACAACACTATTTTGTAAAGTAAATGAATTTTCCAAGTATACTTTATGTATTATGTATATAAATAAAAAAAATAATAAAATAATAGACAATTAAGATATGCAACATTGAATATTGTATAAAATAAAATAAAATAAAATAAAATAATCAGTTTTAAATTCAGAATAAAAAAACAGCCCTTTCAGATTCATGAAACAACCTTTTGACATTCCTGTGCATGATTACACTCAGTCAGGAAGACGCAGCATTCAAAGTGTTACTGAAACATTAAATAAAACATCAGAAATCAACCAAAGCACACAACATTATTTTCATGGATGGTACGACACTGTGTGTGTGTGTGTGTGTGTGTGTGTGTGTGTGTGTGTGTGTGTGTGTGTGTGTGTGTGTGTGGTGTATGAGACAGCTGGCGTTTTTGTGTATTATTCTAAAAAAAAATCTGATTCATCTAGTTATAATTTGTTTATTACATATTTATTACATAAAGCCTGATATTTTGCTGTTGTCAGGAGGTTAACGAAGACTGAATTAAGGTCACACATGTCCTTGATGGTGGAGATGCAACATCTGTCCAGGGCTGCTTTTGGTTGCTCATAATGTCAGAAAGATTTTCTCTTTTCTTCATGCAGACTGTTTGATTCAGCATCATTCCTAAGGATAATTTTGCTTTTTATTAAATGTATTTCTGTCTCAAGATTTTGGATTATACTCTTCATTGCGTCTGATATGTGTGCTGTGTATTTTTGACATAAAAAGCTTCCACTTGCATTTTGCATTTTTTTTCTTTTCCTCCATTCATCCCCAGGAACTTGTTTCCATAAACCCATCATCCTAAAGCAGTTTTGTATTATGTCAAAGTAATGTCAAAGTGATCTATGCTTTTATATGTCAGAAATCATTACATGTAGCTAAGTGGTAATCTAAAAAGCCATTGGAGAACATGTCTTCTTCATAAATTTTGAAATAGAACGCTGTCTAGTCTTGCTACAGTGATGCTTGAGTCATTTATTCTTACCCAGGTGTATTATTTTATGCCTAGATTTTTTCCCCTTCCTTACATCAACCAAGCCACACTGACTAATGAGTCCCTCAAATGCATTAGCAGACTGTGGGTGTGGTTCCTTCCCATTTCTGTCTAAATTAAAATCTTTTGTGCTGTCTCCTCCACTAAGGATTTGTAGTGCATTATTTATTTATTTAAAGAGCTGCACCCTCTTACTGCCATTATTTGAGGCATAAACATTTATGAAGATAAAACCTATCCCCTATATTTTTTAACTGCCTTATTAAAACCCTACACTGTTCTAATTTATACTGTCACTGTTCCCTGTTACTCAAATATTAACTGCATTCAACGATCTTTAAAAAAAAATTCTCATACCAGCATTAGGCCAATGGCATTTCATTCGAAATCAAATCTAATTTGATATGTTACATACATGACCATACTCAGTATGATACGCAGTGAAATGCTTACCACATTCTGCTTGATCACTGTGTTTTCTAGTAAGAAAATTACATTGTTTGTTTTGTTTTAGTAAATTCTTTACTACCACTCTTTTATTACTGTCCCTGGCTTTTATTACATACCCAATAGAAGAAGTGAAAGAAGAAATAAAGAACAATTACAATTATCAACAATGCAGAAACATAGAAGATCTTTTAAAATATGTCCTCTGTAACTTAGCCTTTTTTTTTTTGTTATATATAATTCGTAAAAACAGCATACTAATGGTGCTATCAATTTCTCAGCATCTGAAATAATCTTTGACCTCAACTGATTTGCAAGAAGTCAGAAACTCAGCTATTTGCTGACCTGTGAGTTGATGAATATCAGAAAAAGTTCCTTCCTGTGGTTCTTCCTCCTGCACCTCCTTATCCTGCTCAATCTTGATTGGTTGTCCCAATGACTAAGTACCCCCAATTGAGAGAGAGAGAGAGAGAGAGAGAGAGAGAGAGAGAGAGAGAGAGAGAGAGGAGAACGCAAGTAGCATGTAATTTATTGTCACATGCCTGTCATAGAAATTATAGCCAGGAACTGCATATAGCTGGTCGGCTTTTTATTGAAAAAATCATAATAACAATAATGCCTTTTAATGTGGAATGTGGAAGGAATTAGATGATCATCATATTTAAAGAGAAAGAAGTATATGAGAAGTTCCTACTATGCCTAGTAGTCTGGAGTTACTTAAACTTTCTGTCATTTAAAGCATACCTACAATTTATTGACCTCATGAAACACTAAAAACTAAAAAGAATTATTTTATAATCATTTTAAATTCTACCTTTTTTTTCGCATACATTTCAAATATTCCTAAAACGCATTCAGGTCTGCCACTGAGGGTAAGTGCAATGGTCACACTCCTAGGTATTTTCACATCTGGAAGGCACATGGTTTTGAGACACAAGTGAGGAGGTCAGAGGTCATTTGGGTCCTTAAATGTTGTTTTATTATATTTTTTAAAAGGTGAGGAAATAAAAGCGATTTTAACCTCAGTAGTGGTTCTAAGGCAAAATGCTGCCCCGAATACCAAACAACCTACCACAAAGGATGACTTGGGTTATTCAGTCACAGCACTTCTTAAAAGTTATCCCTCTAATGATATTCCTGTTCAGACAAGCCTACCATCTGAACTGCCTTCTTTCATAGCAAGGTTCAGAGACAGAGAACCTGACCTGGCCTCAGGGAAAATCACCCCTTCACACTCTGTCTTGTCTTGTTGTTAGTGAATATTTATTTTGTACACACCTGAAGATTCAACTTATGGATGATTACCGTGACAACTTGCTGAAAGGGAATGAAGCTCTGTTCTCACATCCATTCCATCTCCTCTCCACACTTTGCTCCATTGATTCACATTATTATTATTATTATTAGTAGTAGTAGTAGTAGAAAGAAAAGAAACAAGGAACACTTAGATCGTACATGTTTCAGGCAAATGTTTGGCCATCTTTGTTATACTTAACTCTTTTTTGCTGAGTCACCTTTGTACCAATTATCTATTAAAGGCAGAAGCAAGTAGACAAAGATGTATTTTTATTGTGAGTTTACACCCTCACACAATGTGAGGCATTCAAGGTTATAAAATGGGTTTGGACCATGTACGAATGCCTTTAGGGCTGTTTTGTTTGGGCTAGTGTTTTTGATCACTTAGTGTGCTCTCCTTTTGTTATGGTGCAATTGCCTTTGCTCCATCTATGTGTTTATGTTTTCTTCTATCTAATGCTGTTTCCTGTGAGTCTCCTGTTCTGAGGAATTTTGAGGAATTTCATGGGTCTACTTTCACCCCTCCTCTCTCTTCAGAAATATCCTTTGCAAAAAGTGAGGGAAACTTGCTACTGTATGAAGTGAACTCATACTCCAAATTCTAAAGGATGGAAATGTGATACAGTTTTGTTCAGTCTGATATGATCAGACCACATAGGGAATACTTACCTTACGTGTTAAATCTAATTAGGCAAGAGGGCTTTATCAACAGAAATCAGGGAACATTGTGAAATAGCTGCACAAACCCTATACTGTATGTCTGTGGCTCTATTTATCTCCCCCTTTCTGTCTAATTTTACCTAATGAACTACCTGCTTAGCTATTTAGCTACCTGCATTTATCTTTCTTTTTCGTCAATGTCACAGTGGATCTTTAGCCTTCCAGGAACACTTGACCAGTCTACTTCAAGGCACCACACACAGTGAGACCCTTTAACCTTCTGCCAACTTATTAGGAGGCTGGGAGAAACTAGAGAAGCCATGGAAAACCCACGCAGACAAGTAAAGAACATGTGCAACTGCATGCACACGATAACCCAAACACCGGACTCAATGGCCCTGGAGAGGTGGCTGTCACCATATCACACTATTTATGTGCCTGGTACACATACTGTATAATACATTACATTATCTTATTATTATTTCTTGCATGAAATCCCTAAAAGCATTACCAAGTTTGAAATAATTACTCACATGCTCACAGTTACTACAGTATTACAAAGGACTTCTGAAATATCTAAAATATTATTTTTGGTAAAAGGCTTACAGTATATGTAGAATAGCATACTATGCCTTAATTTGCTTTGCATCTTTTTTGGCTATGCAACAATGCCTATTATCTGGCATCATTCTGGACAACATGGGACAAGTTGACATGGGACATGGGACATTCAGACTTTTAGCCAGTGGCGGTTGGCGCAAAAATTTTGGGGGGAGGCGAAACAAAATTTAAATTTAACTTTTAATAATCGCCTATTAATAGCCATTTATCAGGTGATTAAGCATCATTACTACTAGTATAAAATAAATGCATGACTCACATCGCATCCAGTCAGCCAGCTCCGCTTGCCATAAGAAGTGCTGGAAAAGCACCGAGTGTAAGCTCGCCCGCGACCACTTAATTGCTGCTTAATTAGAAGATCAGGTCGATCTGGTCCAAGTTCTTTAACATTTTTCCTTTCTTCGATCGCCTTGCGATGGGGTATTTTAGCAAAGAAATTGCAGAATTTTCTCTCATATTTACCTGGCTTCCACGTCAATCACTATTCAATACATTAACTAACTATCTGCTGACCGTTCATAAGACTAGTTGAGAATGGTCCAATCACATGAGTCCAAATATTTTAAAACAATATTGATGCACTAAGAACAAAAGTGGAAGGGGTTCAAGGGAAATCAAGGATTAGAGCTTTGCCTCAAATCACATGCTTTTTAAAAATTTACGTGCCTACATAGACACTCATCCGGCGCCTCGTGTACACGAACACAAATGAACGTAATAAAGTTTAGATTTTTTAAATTGTAAATAGATTATATTAAGAAATACAGCAGAATATTGTGACTTAATTACTTTATTTCATTATTAAAATAAATTATTATGTTAAATAATTACATGTTAAAGTAGCATTCTTCTCTCCCTAACTTTAAGAGGGCGGCACCCTGCTCCCCTTATTGATCGGCCGTCACTACTTTTAGCCACATGCCCTGAAATTTTAACAATGTTTTTGTTTGGTTCTCCTGTTTAACTTTGTACCATATCTTATCTGCTAATCAAATTAATGTTCATTGATCTAAATTAGGTGAGTTTTTTATGTCTCACTGTGACTACAACAAACAAAGGGAATGTTGGAAATCCAACAATATTTTCCTTCCATTAATTCCATTCCTTCAATTACCATTATATGTTCTTTCCTAACATTACTGTGCAGTGTAAAGCATGTTTACTAATGGTTAAATGTAATACCTATTGATAACTTAACAATTAAACTACTAATGTGACTCCTGAGGTTTAATTTCTATTAAGAAGAAAAATTAAAGGATAAATAATTATTCTGGAAAGGGGTTCTACTACATTTGGGAACATGGCTGTGGGGATTTGTGGTCATTTAGCCAAAAAGGCATTAGAAAAACCACTTATGTCAATTGAGGAGGACTGGTACTTTCCAATTCATCTAATCGCACCTTGCCAAACTATGTCTTAATGGACCTCATTCTGTGCACAGCATACAAAAAAATTCTAGACAACTTACAATGCCCTGAAAACAGCTTGGTTTTAGGCTCACATATGGGTGTGATTGCCAGGGTATTTTGCTATACAGTATAGTGTATATTATCCCAAATGGAGAGGTGTGTTACTCTCTGTCACTGACAGGCTACAGGACTCAACATTTCTGGGCCTGCTGCAGGAAGCCCACTGTTTTGCTTCATATAATTTTATATGTTTTACTAAGGGCCCTCTCCTGACTCAGGTCTTATTTAACTGATCATTAGCAGTTCGTAGGTGTGAATGTTGACTTACAGACAGACAGATATGCATTACTATGCATATTAAAATAAGGTTTGTGTTCTGTGGTGAAGGTTCCATTTTAGGCCCATTGATTAGTCTTATACAGTGAAACCTCGGATTGCGAGTAACGCGATTTGCGAGTGTTCCGCAAGATGAGCTAAGTTTACGAGTACCGAGTATCATGTATCACACATGCGCTTCATGTTTTGACGCCAAGCGTCACGTGCTCACAACTGAGCCAATGGTTTTTCTCTCTCTTGCACTGCGGAATTGGGGGTAATCGTCTCCCCTACTCGGTCTTAGTGCGCGTCTCTCGCTGGTATAATCAACATCCGTGAGTACGTGTACTGTTTACTATAACACTGTGACCACGTGTGCGCGTGTAAGACATCTTATTTTGTGTTTGTATGTGTGTTTGTACAGTGCGTGTACTGTTTATTATAACACATGCGTGTGCGCGTGTAAAGCAAAATAAAGTCTCATTAGAGAGGTTAAAGATCCATTTTCTCTCTCTCTGTGTGTCAGCATGTTGTTATGTGTGTGTGCATGCATCATTGGACACCGTGCCCCTTCACACACACACATACACACACACACACACACACACACACACACACACACACACACAGCTCTGTAGCGATTCTTTTCAAAGGTATAGTGCAGGTTAATTTGTTTTATTTTTACTTTACAGCAGTGATTCTGTAAGTCACACACACATACAAAGCGCCTGCATGCACGAACAGAAACACTTATCTGTCGGGATTTATTTTTACTTCTTTTAAAGGTAAAGTGCAGGTTAATTTGTTTTATTTTTACTTCATATTTTGTATTATTTATTTTTATGTATTTATTTTTTGGACTGTGGAATGAATGATTTAGTTTCCATTATAAATCCGTTTTGAATTATGAGCTTCCAGAACGAATTATGCTCACAATCCAAGGTTCCACTGAATACTGTATATGCTTCCTCTGTGTAATATTCATAAATTGCAAATGCAATGCAGTGAGATTTTGCATTTATTTTAAAATATTCTACTGACCTATAAATCACAAAAAGCTTTCACCACAGTACTTGAAAGAAACTGCTGGTATTTTATGATCCAACATGCCTGTTTTGAGCAAATGATGCAACCTATTTGTTGGTACCTTGTATAATCAAAATTTGAGCAGGCAGACCTTTTTCTTGCAAAACCCCACAGTTATGTAATAGCCTTCCAATTAGTGTTCAAAACTTAGACATGGTCTCAGTGTTTAGGTCTAGGCTGAAACCTCATCGGTTTAGTAATGCTTTTTGTGAATAATTTTGTTCATAGATTAAAGAGCAGACTTGGGGAACATATGCACCTATAGAGTGTTATGGATAATTGGTATATTTGGATGCATTCTTTCCCCACTTTCATGAGTTCACTCAGGTTTGTTGGAACCTTCATGTCTGTGTTTTCTTCTAGTTCTCTCTTTTAGTTATACTGTCATAGCTAGTTGCTTGCATATAGCCATTCTGTGCAACCATTGACATATATTAACCTTATCCCTTATGTGATAGTGAGCATAACTATTTGTGCTTCTCTTTTTTTATTTTTCCTTTGAATAATGGAAATAATGATGCTCCCTGCTTACAAACCTTAAAGGGACAATAAGTACATCTGTTGTAAGCATGCCTGTATCTTCCAGAAATGAGACAGATAAATGCTGAAGTAATGTTGAATTAATTACAGTACTATTGTATTGTACCAACTTCTTACAGTGGAATTTGTTGAGACAACAGGGGACATTGTGTTCTTGAAAACTTTGAAGACACCACACTCAAAAAAAGGAAGTTGGCTACCTGTTACATGTACTAAAATGTAATATGTGTTTTGTACATAATAATGTCATGTTTCCAAAATGAACATGAATAAATTAATATCAAAGCAAACATCGCGAGAAGATATCGCGAGAAGAGAACACAGTTTGTTGAGAAGACAAATGATTGGCGGACGTGTGGAAAAGGTAAGCAGGAATTAATTAACATCTTTCTAAATAGAAACTAAATACTGAACATAAATGTCACCTGCTGTTTAGCGATGTTTAGTCACGTTATTTTGG
>JAQMYG010000037.1:20005121-20036278 GCA_030014215.1 Clariallabes teugelsi
AAGTATAGTTTTAATTTTTTGAGTAAAGTTTACTATTTATATGCGAGTCAGCAAAGCTATTGGAATTTACAGTGTAGATTTAACTCATCATTAGAATTCCAGAAACAGTATTTTGCACACTAGTGTTAAATAGCATTATTAATATATTTTATTTTGATCATTGCTGGATATTTTTTTATTTATTTATTTATCTAAACTCAACAGACTCATTTTTTTGTGTCTGAAAAAAAGATGTAAACCATTCATCTTTGTTAGTTTCGCTAATAAGCATCTGGTGTCATCCAGGTATTTTACTGACCTTTAAGCAAAATAGAACCTGTGTTCTCCTGTTTTATGCAGATCACTGTTTTAACTTTGACTTTGACTTTTTGAAGAATAATTTTATTTAAGTAATGTTTGTGTTTTAATTGTTGGGGTATTGCTAGGCCAATGAGATTTTTTAGAGAAAAACAATCACTTGAACCAACTATATTACTGGGCTACAATGGGGGACAACCCCATTCGTGAACAGTAAACAATAGGTTAAGTGGACTAAGTCAACCCTCCAGAAATATAATTAGTTCAGCCTACAACCAATACTACGTGAGCTGACTTGAATATTTGAATATTTGAATATTTGAGTCTACTTAAGATTTTAATATTTACTACTTAAGATTTTGATATGGGTACACAGTGTGTCAGATAAACATCAATTTGAGATATTTGTTTGACCAGGCAATTTCTCTAAATGTTGTTTTTACATTAAGGTGCCTTTTTTTTTTTTTTTTTTTTTACAGTGCAGTTTGATTTGTGGGATTCTTATAATGTGCCATCAGTGGTCGGTCATTAGTGCTCAGTAGGTGCTATTATATCCAGTCAGTATTAAGCTGAGACATAAAATTGCTGAGCCTGGATCTGACCTATTGAAGCAACCACAGATCATAACACTGTCTCCAGGGACTTTCACAATGAGCACTATCCATGATGTGTGTATCGCTGTTGTTGATGCTTCATTGTTATTCTTCCAGGTTTTAATAATCCATTGCTTGGTGGCTTTTTATTTTTTCCAGACAGTGTACATCAATCAGCAGCAGAGGTGTCAAGTAACGAAGTACAAATACTTCGTTACCTTACTTAAGTAGAAATTTTGAGTATCTATACTTTACCGGAGTAATTATTTTTCAGCCCACTTTTTACTTCTACTCCTTACATTTTTAAGCAATTATCTGTACTTTCTACTCCTTACATTTTTAAAATCGCCTCGTTACTCCTATTTTTATGATCAGAACGCGCAACCCCGTCCGTCCCCACCCATCGCATGTTCAGAACCCAGCGCCATTTTCTCATCAGCGGTTGTTTTCCTTTGGCTGGTGCTTGTCTTAGATGAGGGTGCTGTGGCAGCATGTGTTAGGCACGACCTGTGTGCGGCAGAGCGTATTAGGCACCACTCACGCTAGAATGCCTGACGCTGGGCAAAATGTCACTCATGCGGTGATCAGTCATCAGTGCTTCCTTCACTTGCCTTTGAAGTTTCTGGAGTGCGTGGGATCGCTCCGCCTGCCTCCCCACTCACTGCTCTTGCTTTTTGCATTGGCGACTCAACATTAGGCTCTGAGCATTAAACTTGTGCTGTTGTTACGCTAGACTTTAGACCTCTGACTCAGCTCCCACACTGCTTTTACTGCATAATGTGGTGGGAGGCATAACACACTCGGAGGACAGCGCCATCCGCACTTTCCGCTTGCTCAGAGACGCCCCTGATTGGCTGTAGAGCCGTGATTAATGTGGGAGCACTAAGTACCTCTCATCCCTCCCCTCTGAGAGAGCTCGGCCAATCATCTCTCTCTAGACCTCTGGCTGCGAGAGGTTACAGCATCACCCGGGAATTGCACTCACGATCTCCAGATGATAGGGCGAGCACTTTACCACTGCGCCACTCGGAGGCCTGATTTCTTCTTCATAACATAAGAAGAATTTGTTCATTTCTCTACACACAGGTCACTCAGGTGCTTGTTCAGTCCCTTGTTATTTCAAGACTAGACGACTGCAATTCACTCCTGATGGGTCTGCCTCTGTGCATCATTTGTCATCTGCAGCAGATCAAATGCAGATGCATGGCTTGTTTTCAATCTTTCTCAATTCTCTCACTCCACCCTATTTCTCCCCTCTCTCCACTGTCTTTCTTTAGCTCGCCACATCAAATTAAAAATGCTAATGCTTGCCTACAAAGCTAAAAATGGCCCAGCACCCATTTACCTCAAAGCTCTAATCACACCCCGCACTGGACCACATTCCCTCCGATACTCCAGCATTGCTTGACTGGCTCTGATCTCTCAGGGATCGAGGAAGACATGCATTTAGATTGTTTTTTTGTCCTGGCTCCTAGGTGGTGAATAAATTTTGCTCGTCTTTCAAAATACTCACAGACTAAATTACTCGCAGGCAGTGTTTTACTATACAAGCAAAAGAGGTAATGGTTTATATGTTGCTACCACATTCAGTTGTGTGCTGAGAAATAAGTACAACTTTTACACTTTGGGGTGTGTTTCAAATAAATTATCTCAAGTTTCATGTATCTTACAGTATCTAATAAGTCACTGGGGTGTATAATGCCCATTGCTCACTGGGCCAAGGCATTATGTTTACTAGTAACAGGCAGTAAATTAATTAGTCAAACATATCAAAGTTAGGCAGACACTTTAAGCTCATTCAATTAACTCTAATATGTATCAAAAAGTCATTACATACACTGTTTTTTTATTTATATTTTTTTAAGGAAACCTAAATGTGTGACATATAGAGGCTGCAGACAAAATCCATCTATCACTATGCCAAGGTGAGGATCTACACATTTATCAAAAATGCTGTAATTTAGCACAAGGCACGAATACATGCCATTCCTTGTTCATGCGACACATTTCAGGTATAGGATCTGTGATCTACACATCACTATTTCAAGATGGGGATTCATACATTTATTTAAAAAAAAAAATACTTATCTAAATAGCTAAAGGGGGGAGATACACTTCCCTCTTTTTTTTTTTTTAGATGCAACTTAAGAAATGAGTTTTAGGGCCACACATTAAATCCACATATCCTTGTACCAAGGAGAGTATCCACACAAATACACAGCAAAACATACTGTACACATCTATCAATCTGGTTTCAAATGTAAGAAAAACTAATCAAACCAGCCTTCCCTCGATATACTGGCCCATACACACAGATACAGGTGCATCTCAATAAATTAGAATATCATTGAAAAGTTGATTTATTTCAATATTTCTATTAAAAAAGTGAAACATATGTTATATAGATTTATTACACACAGGCTGATATAGTTCAAGTGTTTATTTCTTTTACTTTTGATGATAATGACTGATGAAAACACAAAATGTAGTATTTCAGAAAATTAGAATATAGTTAAAAAGTTAAATATTGGAGACTCGTTGTGTCACACTCTAATCACCTGCAATGGTTTCCTGAGCTGGTTCAGTAGGCTGGATCTTCACAAAGTGCTGTATCCAAGCACATTAATGGAAAGTTGAATGCAAGTAAAAACTGTGGTAGAAAAAGGTGCACAAGCAAAAAGGTTATCTGCACCAAGGATGCAACAAGCAACCGTTGTGGAGAAAGTCGAGCCAGTGAATTATAGACTGCAACAGCTACGTAAGCGCAAAAGCACTGAGCTTGCATTTGAACTTATAAAAACGTTGGATTTAAACTATACTATGCATCTCAGCTCTTGCCTCTCTTTCTGTCGAGCAGGGCCATGAGCTAATAAAATGAGGAGCTGAGCGAGCTAGTGGCGCAGTTCAGTGATGTGACTGAAGCTGAAGCTGCAAGAGAAGAAAGTGGAGGCAGTCCGGTCCTACTCGCAACCCATGACCAAGAAACAGGTACATGGCTTTTTGTTAGCTAATTATTCTCACTGTTTTGTTCCTGGTTTCTCCTCTATGACAGCACCCCTCTCAGACCACCTGATAAAGGGCCTTCAGTAGAAGGTGTGCTAGATGCCCAAAGATTACCCGGCAATCAAACAATTGAAGGCCCACCTCACCAGTTCGGAGTGGTCCTGTCTTAGGAGTTAGACGGTTAAGAATAATGTAATTATGTGACAAGGCTCTTGCCATTAAATGGGCAATAGAGGATCTGAGGTACTCAGGCACTTCTTACGCTTCTTACAGATCATGCTTCTCTACAATAGTTGGCAAGAGCTAAAAACACCAATCCCCGAATTTCGAGTGTATACACTACTACATTTCAATTTTTTTGCTGTTCACAGGACTGGAGCTAATCACAGAAACACAGATGGATTGTCCAGAAGACACATCTTGTTCTCGTTGGCAGGTGCGAGCTGAAAGCTGAGGAGGGGTTCTGTGGTGGTACTGTGAGTTAAACCTTCTCACTCAAACCACTCACACACACAAAATTGCACACGGCCCTCTACCTGCAGCCCCTGTGTGTGTGAGAAGGTGGTTGGGCTTGCTGATATACCCTGGCTGGAACGCAATCACTGCTCTCCGTCCTCCTGTTTCCAGCAGCTTATAAAAAAGCCACGCCATGCTTGACTGGTGAGTAGACCATTTCAAAAACTCTAACACTGTTTTGCCAAGAAGGAAGCTGCCTGCCTTACGCTCACACATGCACCATGCTGTCTCTGCCTGCCTCATGCCACCTGCTTGCCTCATCATGACCCAGAGGACTTTACGTTGTGCAATGCCCTGTGGTCTCATGCCACTTGCCTAGGCACCACCAAAACCGCTGTTCTGCTTCAGAGCATAATCTATCAAAGACTTCAAACATTTAACCTTGCTGCTGAATGTACTCAATAAAAACTGTTCATGCTTGTGGAATCTCAACAAATTACAATCAAGCACAGGGATACCATGGTCCTTAAACCATGTATTAGTACTTTTGGCAGTGTGGGAAGGTGCCAAGTCCTGCTGGAAAATTAAATTAACATCTCCATAAAGCTTGTCAGCAGAGTGAAGCATGAAATGCCCTAAAACTTCCTGGTAGATGGTTGCGCTGACCTTGGACCTGATAAAACACAGTGGACCAACACCAGCATATGACATGGCTCCTCAAACCAAAACTGGCTGTGCAAACTTTACACTGGACCTCAAGCAACTTGGATTCTGTGTCTCTCTTCTCTTTTCTCTCAGACTCTGGGATGCCTCTGATGTTATGTCTGGCTTAAGAGTAGCTTGACACAAGGAATGCGAGAGTTGTAGCCCATGTCCTGGATACATCTGTGCATGATGGCTCTCAAGCACTGACTCCAGCTGAAGTCTACTCCTTGTGAAGCTCCCCCAAATTCTTGAATGAGCTTCGTTTCACAATCGTCTACTTGTGTAGACTACTGAACCAGACTGAGAAACAATTTAAAGCCTCAGCAAACCTTTACAGGTGTATTAGCTGATTAGAGTGTGACGAGATGAATGTGATGAGAAATTGAAAAAGTAGATCAAGATTAAGTTTTGTCCTAAAATGAATCTAGTGTGTTCAAAATCACTTATACCACTTTAGTGCTGTTATTTCAGCTGTGAAAATATTAACTGAAATAATCCCAGTAAAAATATTCAGTTAAGCTATCCCAATTAATATCTATTGTTGCAGGTGTTAGTTTACATTAAGCAATGTAGCATTGTAGACAATGAGAATGTAGCTTATTTTAAAGTATTAAATCCGAGTATTAAATCTGGCACACAACTGTTCATAACATCGCTTTTACTTGATTTTGGCTCAGACCCTCACCTCGGACTGCTACAGACATGTATGTTTGCTCGAACGCTCCGTGTTTTATCTCATAGTGGCGCTTCACATGACTGCTTGTTATTAGCACCATGGTTTCGGAAAACTGAGACAAACTGATTTTAAATGTCCCTCAGGAAGAATATACATGCATTGATCTGTCCGTACATCTTTGAAGGTTCCGTTTTCATAGTCTACTTTCCTTTTTAAAATCAGCTGAACAGAGACTGGTTTCGGGTCCTTCAATGTATGAAACATAATGATAGCATTGAAAGAACAAGACAAAAAACAGACAAAAACCTTCTGAACTCACTTTTTACCAGGAATATATCCCCCTCCATGTCATCATCACTAAATTGAACCCTGTCATCACTGACATTCCATAGATGCAGAATTACAAGTAACAAATCTTATGGACGAAATGACATAAGTAAAAAAGTTGAAATGTTCCCTGTTTACCATGAAGAGGGCTTCAAGGAGGGCTTCGGCAAAGTAAAGTGCTCTGCCCCTCACAGATTTTATGAATGTGCTTTTGAGCGCATGGTAGGTACCATGCCACAATCTAATTGCATTTACCTCCTAACAGCAAAAGAGAATCATGTAATGTACGAATATTGAGGGACATGGAGGCACCTAAATGAGGTTACATTTGACAGTTCATTTCTCTGGCAAAAAGCTTGATTCTTCTTTGTAAAGAAGAAAGAGGCTGTTTTAGACCATGCGCAGACTATAGAGGCCTGAACCAAATATTATAACTATTATTTTCACTCCTATGTGAAACTTGGTTCATTTAACAAAATAAATGTAATATTTTTACTGTACATTTTTGAAGTATCAGTACTTTACAAAAGTTTTTTTTTTCATTACAATATTTTACTTTAACTCCACTACACTTTAACAGTGTACAGTGCTAGCAAGCTAGTGGTTGGCTGCAATTACTGTGTATGTGATTAAAATAAACCCACTGCGAGTTCGATTCCCAGGTGATGCTGCATCCTCTCACAGCCGGAGGTCTAGAGAGAGCTGATTGGCCGAACTCTCTTAGAGGGGAGGGATGAGAGGTACTTCGTGCTCCCACATTAATCACGGCTCTACAGCCAATCAGGGGCGTCTGTGAGCTCACGCAAGCAGAAGGAGCGGATAACGTTGTCCTCTGAGTATGTTGCGCCGCCAACAACGGTGCGTGAGCAAGCAGTTTGGGAAAAAAAAGATGCGGTCGACTGGCATCACATGGTTCAGAGGAATCACGTGATAGTCCTTGGCCCTTCTGACTGAGTGGTAGTTGTAGCCTTAATGTGGGAGCCCCCTAGTGATAGGGGGGAATTGGACACTACTAAATTAGGGAGAAAGACCATACACAGATGTCTTAAAACGTGGCCGTAGAAATCGTTATTGGTGGTCTGGCCCCATGGCGATGAATTCTCAATGCACAATGCCACGAATGTTGAAAAACATGATAAGCATGCACTTGAGCTGCAGACGTGCCTCGTTGCTTGGTCTCAGGGTTGTACCCATACACCCATGTTTCATCACAGTAATGATCCTCGACAGGAAGGACGGGTCATCCATGGCACGCTGAGTTCTTGGCAGACATCCTGGTTTATCCAGGGCTTCTTGCTGAGGAACATTTTGATTGATTTTTAAGTGGTCACCCAATCCACACACCTGTTAATGTGTTTCAGAACAGAGTTGGTGTAGATTTTGATCTTGGTGTCTGCGTCAGTGGTGGCCCGAGTAGAAAATTCACTCCAGTCTGTATGTGATCTGCTGCTGGAGAGTGGTGTCAGTCCCTTCCAGCCAGACTTTAACAGTCCTGATTTTTGGTTTCCCACATTTAATACTGAAGAGTACTACTGGACCCTCAAACTCTTGTGGTAACTGTTGAAAATTATTCTAAAACAGAGTTTGCATAAGTGTAATTAAAATTCAATAACTATCGTCTGTCATAGGTTAATATCACACAATTGAATCACATGAGCATGCAGGAGAATAGTGTGCAAATAAGCACACATACAGCAAATCTGGAGAGACACAGAACCTCGAGGTATGGACGCACTGTCATCTTGGTCTATAGTATGTATGCCTGATTATTGTTTTCCCAAAAAAAGTAATCATATTTTATTGGAACTTGCTGTTGAGAGAAAGAACTGAGTTACGTCTATCAAGCAACTTTTGTGTGCTTATATTTTCTCCACATTGTGGGATGCTCAATGTGTAGATGATGTAAGACAGTAAAAAAAGTACATGAAGAGTGGTTAACCTCATTGCGATAAACTATAAACTAAAAATGTACTACAAATATAACTATGTGATAGATATGAAGTAGTATTTTTTCATGCAGAAACCTCAGTTGTCACATTTACTGTTATTTTGATGCACTGCAATTTAGTTGGCTGTGAAATTGCACAGATACTGTAGATTAATACCCAAGGACCAGAAAGGATCTGTAAATATTGTAATGAAGCACTGAACTGTGGTTCAAGATCTGACAACACTGTTCAAACTGGGAAGTTGGCTATGTATATTGATGAGATCATGAAAAGGAGGTACAGTACATGTGTTTTTGACTGTTTGTGTGATATGGTGATGATATGAAACTATGGGCCAATTGGCCAAAATTAGTGAAATAAAGATACTACTACTAACTAAATTTGAATGATCTGCAATAGACAGGATGTGGTAAAACCACTAAAATCTTTTTTTTTTTCTTCTGATATACAAGTCAGTATTTCTTACTAAAATACTATTTGCACCCGATTTTCTACATGCCAATGTTTCAGGATGCATTCCTGATTTAATTATTTATTCACTTTTTATCTGAGTTGCAATATTTTCCCACCAGTTGCTTTATTCCATCTGCTGACACTCCCTGTCAGCTTCATGGGTCGCAATTTAATCTGCCTCTTTGTGCTACTTATTCTACAATTCACACCTTGGAAGATTGTCTCTTAATATCGTCTTTGAGCTGTCCAGCCTTCATTCTGTTCCATCAACATCTTCCTACAAGAAAATGTCAGCTCCTTGTCCCTCACCTACTTACATATTCCTGCACCATGTTTATTCATCATTTTACAACAAATATTTGAACATGTCACATAGTGCCCTTGCATTTGAGTCTGTTCCTGCTAAAACCATTACAGTATACCTGCAGAAAGGGAGGCCGCCTACCTAGTGAGCAATGGAGTAAACGACGAGCAATTGGAGATTTATGCGCACGCCACAATGGGCAACTGATTCATGAAATGGCCATAACAATAAAGGAGCTGTCCTGTCAAATCTCCAAGTCTACCTGTCCATCCACTTCAGGTCCTAAACCCTGACATTTTTCTCCTGAACTTTATGCTGGTGAACAAGGTGCTTGTCAAGCTTTTGTAACATAGTGCTCTTTGTTTTTTAAGTTGCAGCCTTTGGCATGACATTTTTCTGCTCACAGGCGGGGCTCACCATTGGGGAGCAGCTTAGTGGGAACAAGTGTCATCAGATAGTCCTCCCTTTAAGAAATCCTCAGAAGCCAAACAATTCATCTTGGATGCTTCTTGGATCCACTTAGTGGATGCAGACATTTAACCCTGTCTGCACAAATTGGTTTTTTTTTCCTTCTAATGTATTTCTTCAGCAAAGAGGAATTATTGCATCACAAACAGAGATTTATTGGCAGCCAAACAGACTGGAAACACTGGTTAGAGAGGGCAGAGCAGGTTTTTTTTTTTTTTTAGTTTGTATTGACCATAAGAATCTATAATATCTGTGCTTCGCAAAGAGACAAACTCGTTGGACCTTATTCTTTAACTGATTCAAGTTTATTTTCTCCTATTATGCAGGCACTAAAAATGACAAACTTGAAGCCTTTAACCTGTCCATTAGTTAGATGCTCGCATTAATTCAGCAGAGAGAGAATAACTGGATTACATGCCCAGGAGAAACCAGTCTGGAGATTGAAAGCAGGGTACTTAACTCATTACTAAATACTCTTGTACATCTAAAGACTCTACTAACTGGTCTTGGGTTTCGGTCCCTTTTCTTTCACGGGTGCTCCAGTGGGCTCACAAGTCCCATTTTTCCTGTCACCCGGAGCAACCTGCACCCAAGTTGTGGTGCCTTCAACTTGACAGCTCAAAGACGACATAAAGAGACTATCTGGCAAAGTGTGAATTGTAAAATAAGTAGCACAAAGAGGCAGATTTATTAGAGACCAATGGAGCTAATTGGGAGTGTCAGCAGATGGAATAAAGCAACTGGTTGGGGAACACTGCATCTCAGACAAAAAGTGAACAAACAATCAAACCAGGAATGGATCCTGAAACAATGGTATGTTTTGATATCCCTTCCTGTCAAAAGATGTCTGTGAATTTGTGGCTGTTTGCTCTGTGTGTGCCCAGCACTGGGATTGCCTCCCCCCTGACTGCCCATACCCGAAAGGCCCTGGTCCCACATATCTATTGATTTTGTTACAGGTTTATCCAGCTCTGATGACAATACAGTCATCCTCACCATAGTCAATCATTTCTTCATGCTTTATCACTCTGCTGAAGTTTCTGTTAGCTAAAGAAACAGCCAAAGTTACAGCAGATGATACAGCAAACATTTCGATTATACATTTGCTGCTCATTATGATTTGCTGTGTTTCTGACACAGATCTGTGCTGATTAAGCTTTAAGGGTTAAATCTTGTATTAATGAGAAAAGTTGAGGCGATCTGCAAATAATTATAAAAAGCTTGGGATAATAGGATACAGGGATGCTGAGTAGCTATTTTGCATTAACTATGTGAATTGAGAGTACTTAAATAGTGTGTAATCGAGATAATCTTTGTTTGAGATCACTACTCAGGTGACTGTGAGTGTGCAATCATTTGTGTTTGCTGGGAAGTTTTTGATGCCCATGTTTGTTGTTTACAATGTGTGCTGGGAAATGGACTTTCTTGCTGAAAATGTTTGCACAGTTTTGAAAATCTGTAAAAGTGTGTTAGGAGTGACAATATTTCCCAATAACACAGTATGTGGTACCATCACTAACCATAGTAGGACTGCAATTTGGTCTGGATGGTATTGTAGGCCTCTGTGCTACTTTGAAAATACCACATAGATGGGGAAAAGAGAGGAACAAGAGGACTGTAGGGTGAGATGTTTACAGGTATGGTTTAAAGAGACATACAGTAAATACAGACACTGAATGTTTGAATATATTTTGTGTTATATTTATACATTACTTCTTCCATGATGTACATTTTCAGGACAGTTACCTTAAATATTTCTTAATCTGATAATATAAGAAATACTTCTGCTTAGCAATTTGTTGTCTTTTGAAAATCTTAAAAATCAATTGTGCAAATGCATTGCCTTTCCATAAGTACACCTTAGAGGGGAAAAAACAGTAATTTCATCTGACTTCTGTAAATAAGTTTTCTGAGATTTATACTTAGGATGTAAATGTGGCATTCTGACACGTTTTGTGTTTTAGGAATTAGCACACATCATTTATGGCAACGAGAAAGTCATATATGGTTCTTATTTTTCAGAATTAGATAAATGCCTTCACTCAAATTCATATAATCTAAACAGAAATATTAGTAGTCTTTTTTGTCCTTGGATAGCTGGATGTAATTATGACTCATTGTGAGGTTCATTGTGAATGGACAGCAGGGAAAGAATAGTTTGGAAGAATGGCTGCATTCTTTTTATCATTTTGTATGCATACAATGAGACTCCGTAATGTCTGCAGATTTCAGTTAAGTCAAAACTCAAGGTCAGAGTTCACTCGCTCATCTCTTAGTGTGTCATGACCAACATTCATACACAGCAGGAGAGTGAATAAGTAAAGTACTCCCTTAAAGTAACATTTTAATTGAGTGTGATATTTGAAGACAGTGTAACCGTTTTGTCTATATTTTTATGACCAACATTTCTGAACCACCACTGAGGCATGGGGGTGGCAGGCAAGAAAGTTCTTTAATATTATATTGATAAGACAACAGTGTTTCTTCTTCCTCTCTCTCTCTCAAGCTAAATAGTTGTTGGAAGGAGGAGGTACTTTGTACTCGTTAGAGCCAGTTGCTGGAGGTGGGTGGGAGTCTGGAGAGAGAAACAGGGTGTCAGAGATGAAGAGAGAGAAGAAGACAGCTGGGCAGCAGGAAAGCCAAGGGAGATCAGAGAGGTCATCTATCAGGGGCCAAAAAACAGCAAGACTCGCAATATTGCTGACACACAATATGCAACACAGGAACGTACATATTTTTGCTCGTGCTTTTAAGTAACTTACATTGTATGTAAGGGGAAAAAAAACACTTTAACAAAACAAAGCCAAAACAAATATATTAAGTTTTTTCAGCTTATTACCTAAAGCTCTAAATTCTAATCCCAATACAGTACTTGCCTTTGACTAGAGATTTAGTACATGGCTCACAACTCAAACTGACATTACAACAAATATTGTTATTTTGCACTTTTCGCACTGAAGCAAATGTGCAAACGTGAAAAAGAAAATTTAGTTGGCCAATTTATTTTACTTAAGACTGAATGTGACCAAAACCATGCAGAATTTACTGTTGTGTATTTTAGTCATGAATCATTTTAAGAGACTGAATTCCATCTATCTGTTGTTTATTTTGCTGTCAGTAAATGTTTTATTTAGGATGATCATCTATGTATGACTTTATTCATAAATGTTTTTTATGTTAAATACATATTCTACCCTTCTTCTTCTTCTTCTTCACATTATTATTATTATTATTATTATTATTATTATTATTATTCTGATAGTTATTATTATTATCATTATTATTATTATTATTATTAATTTATTTGTTTTCTATTATTATTTTGGAAAGACACTGGAGTTCTTTCGCTCCGAGTTTTGTCTTCATGGAGATCACTTTGTGCACATGGACATTGTCATATTGGAATACATTTAGGACACCCTAGTTCCATTGCAGCATGTTAAGACATCCCCTACACCAGGGGTAGGCAAGTTCGGTCCTAGAGAGCTGCAATCCTGCAGAGTTCAGCTGCAACCCTAATCAAACACACTCGAACACGATAATCAATGTCTTCAGGATTACTAAGGCTACAGGCAGGTGAGTTTTTGTTTCAAGGTTTCAAGCTGAAACCTGCTGGACTATGTCTCTCTAGGACCGAACTTGCCTACCCCTGCCCTATACCTTCAAATCCCATGTTTATTTAGTCCAATTATAACTATATAAACACTGTAGAATGTTAATTTAACCCCACGGGTGTTCATTCAACACAGAGAAATTTGCTGTGTGCTTCCTACTTTGGTAAAAAAGTTGGATGATACACATACAGTATGCATATGATGGTCAGGTGGCCAGATACTTTTGGTCATTTAATGTATTTTTCTGTCAAATTATGCCAAAGCTTACACTGTTTGAAACATTACATTACTGGATTTTTTTCAGTACTACTCATTATTTCACTATTGACAGGACATAAACCTTACACCAAATGATCTATATGTTAACAATTCTTGCTGTGATTTGTTCTGTGCTTTGATTTTGATCTTAAGGAAATCCTATACACCAGTTCTTTGTTTCCAATAAATGTAATTTCTGCTTTTATGAATTTCTTATTTTATTGTTTATGTGTTGCAAGAACATTCATGCACATTTTATTTTATATGCATACTGGCATTATTTCATAAAATGACTTTATCTTGGATGGCACTCAAAGTTCTTCTAGCTTATTTTGTTCTCATGAAAGAATACACCTTAGTTATTGTCACGAGCAGCAATAGAATGGAGCAAGATAACATGAACAGGAATGTAAATCATTGTTAATAAAGATGAAGGATTAGATCATACAGCTGAACTCCACAAATCCATTTTGTTTTCAGCAAAAAAAAAGAAAAAGAAAAAAAGGTGTTGTACTAATTTTGTGCAATATTGTTTGTGCAACCATAGTTTACTAAATTAAAAAGACTACACTTGCCCACCTTGTTTAATAAATAACAGTTCAGACATAAGAATCATGAGAATGAATAATAAGAGAGTGTAAGAAAATAAGAGAGAAAGGAAACGACAGAGGGGCGGATACAGAATGATAAGGAATGGCATTTGTTAATCCTTGCACATCTGGTTTCTATTAGAATGTAGGGGCTGTTAAAATAATGTTTTTCACCCTACAAGTCTTTCTGTGCTATAAACCACACGCCAGCCACTATACCTTCTTAACCGGACCTTTCTGTCCTCTCTCTCTCTTTGCCATCCTGAGTTTTTTTTCTGACTCCACTACCTCTAATCCCCCCCCCCCCCCCAACCTCTGTATTAGCCAATGATAAATAATCCTGTCATTTCTCCACATGATCTCTCCCATTCCTTTTATGTCCTCGTGGAGTCTGGTTGCTTCAGTTTCAGCATCCAGGGCTGTACTCCAAAAATATCAAAAGTTAATTGACTAGCATAACATTTTTTCTGTGTCATCAAAAACAGCACTCAGCCATAACATTATAAATACAAAACATTAAGCCCAATATTGTGTCCCCATAGGGCATGACACTACAAGACCTAGAAGGGTTTTGGTTTTTCTGTTGGATCCAACCAAAAAGTCTAGCCTTTGGTCCTCACAGAAATAAAAACGCCTTGGGTGCCCATGATCCTGTCACTAGTATATAATTAATAATCAACATTATTCAAGTCACCTGTTGTGCCTGATCAATGTGGCTGTTTGCAGATTTAACATAACTATTTACAGTTTTCATTCATCCATTCATCCATTCATTCATTCATTCATTTGTTCATTCACATGTGAACCTAGATATGTCCCAAAACCATTACCTAAGTAAAGTCATGGAGAAATACAGGGTACATACTGTATTTATAAATGTATGTACAAATATACATACTGAAATATAAATAACAATTTACTAAATGGTAGCCATGGAATGTAAACCTTGAATGACCATGAGATAAAGCATGATATAGAAAGCAACCAAATTAGGCATGGAGACATAACGTTTTGTGTTTTGTCAACTTTCACTTCATAGTAGCTTAGTAGACTAATTTTACATCCTCAATCTATCACCAGCATCGCTTCTCATTTGACATGGATTGCTCACTTACTGGATGCTTTGCATGATTACCTTCTCTAATGGCTTCTGATTGAACTGCTAGACAATTTTCTACCACAGACATTTTGGTCAGTATCTAGCTTTGTAAGCAGCAAAGCAAGTGTTTTCTCTGGTGTTAATGTGATTTTTTAAACCCAGAAAAGTGATTTTTCAGGACTTTGAGAAGCTGCAGATTTTATGAAATGTGTGCATCTGCATATGATATCAAGTCAAGTAGGCTTTTATTATCATTTCAACCATGTGCAGTTCAGTACACTGTGAAAAACAGCGTCCATCCAAGATCAAGATGCTAACTAGCTAATTAAGAAACATAATAAGCTGACTAGCTAAGACACCATAAATAAAAAAAAATAACTATCAACAGTAACAACTTCACCCGAACATAAAACACCCAGACTGAATTTGAGTAAAGGTAACTTGAGCTTGTGTCTAACAAACTAAGAATCTGAGGGGGAAAAAAACTTTAAATTGTAAATGTTCATTGAATAAAATGTTTTAAATGATCACATTTCAAAAGGCATGAAAATCAGACCAATTATTCTGGCTTTGGTGATTTATTTATTTTTTTTTTTACCATTTTGGTAAATTCTTCTTCTTTCTTTTGTTTGTGTTTTTACAAATTTGGGAAGTGCCAGGTAGAGATACTTTTTTGGTTTCTACATATGCAACTGGTAATTTCAAGTATCATACAGTATGTACTAGTGCAACCTTGAAACTAATCTGTTAAAGAAGCATTGTAGTAAAGACAAAAGTCTTCTGTAAGCATAACATTATGAAAGACAGGAACAAGTGTCTAAACACATTAGACAAAGCAGTAACCTAAGGCCTGCATGTCAGGTTAGCATGGGGCCAACATTAAAATGTTTGGGGAAAAGAGAGGTTAAAGTGTGGAGGGTCAGTACTTCTTTACTAGAGATGCCAATTAACAAAATTACAGCTGACACATTCAAGCAGATAAAGGTAGGGGTGTACTGACTAATGAGAGAAGCCAAACAATAAAGACATGCAGTGTGCTTGTGGAGTTGTTTCCAATTAGTCACTAGTTTGTTCAATATAGTGACACTATCATTGTAAAATGTGAAGCACAGCCACTTTTTTTTTATTCTGAGTGTTTTAATGTAAAAATATAATAAAAATCATATGATCATAGTGGGTCTTACTATAAGCCTCCGATGAAAAGCATGTATGTTTTTTTTTACACTGCAATTATTGTTTTTAACAAAAATGAAGCCAAAAAGAAAAAAGCAATTGTTGTTGTCTAAAGCAGACTAGTAAATCTACATCAGAATAGCTGAAAAAAAAAAGAATCAAAGTTTTGAACTGGCCTAGTCAAAGTCCAGACCTCAATCCAATTGAAATACTCAGGTGGGACCTTAAGAGAGCTGCGCATAAGCGAATGTCAAAAACCTCATTGATCTGAAGCAATGTTGTAAAGAAATTCCTACACAATGATGTGAGACATTGATGAAGTCATACAGAAAATGATTCCTTCAAAGCTATTGCTACGAAAGGTGGATCTACAAGCTATTGAATCCATGGGGAGGTATTTAGTATTGCTCACATGATTTTTTTTTTTTTTTTTTTAGCTTTACTTTCGTTAAATAAATAGTGGCTCGGTGAAAAAAGTTATTTTGTTGTTCCTCTAAGGTTGTATTTGGCTAACACTAAGTTTCACTATGATCAAATGATTTTTATTACACAAAAACACATAGAATAAAAAGAGGGGTACTAACTTTTGGACATGACTGTATGTGTTTTAACAATGGAGTCTACCATGGCTCTTTGTAAGAGCTTTCTAGCTAATATACAGCAATCAGATAATGGTTTAGCAAATAATATAATCTGTAATGCTACTCATACAGTGTGTTGTGATGTATTGTATGTAACTCAGAGGGTTAAGGCACCAAATTGCTAATTGGAAGGTTGGCAGTACAAGCCCCAGCTCTGCCAGTTTGCCATTGTTAGGCACTTGAGCAAGGCCCTTAACTCTATCTGGGGCATAGATATACAAAGAAATAATTTCACTGTGCATTACTGCATATATGACAAATACAGGCTTAAAGTAATGTAACTCTTGTCCTTTTAATTTAATTTATTTTTTGTCTGATTTAGGTGCTGACATTCTTCAGATTTGTGCCCAATTTTGCAAAAATGTAGTTCTATCTTTACCATTGCGTTGCAATTTTTTATATGCATAGTCTGTGGTTTGCCTGACCTTCTCCCCTAATGATATTTGATTGAGCTGCTAGACAAAGAGATCAATTTTAAACCACAGGAATTTTGGTCAGCTGTTTGTCTGTGCCAGCAGTGAAGCAAGCTGATTTCTTGAAACCTTAAACAGATCTCTACAATTTGTCCATCTGCATGTGACAATAACAGCAGTTGTTCACTTCAGCAGAATAACAGTTAACTCTATTGAGATTTAAAAAATCATAAATTGGTCTATGATATTTCTTCATCATACTTCCATAACTAGCAGGAAAAGGGGATATATTGGCAGAGTGGTAGTCCTCCCAAACTGAAGTAAGTGTCTAATGTGTGAGATACACCCAGCATGCAGCCAGACTTTGAGGGAAATAAATAATAAACTTTGGCTATTTATTATTTTCGTATGGTGTGAGCATATTAATTTGTAGGTTTTGGCACACAAAGCTTCAAAATTTCCAACCTATAAAAGCAGTTATTACAGCCATATGTATCCTGGGGTGTACATATTACTGTCACACGGACTTACATAAGGAAAACACATTGACAGAATTTCTGGCAACTGTTTCTGTGTTGTGTTTTATTTATTTAATATCTAAACTTACATTTTTAATTTAGCTAAATGCTGTTATTCATTTTACCACAATTATTTCCAGTCCTAACAAAGTGGACAAGACATTTGTAGAAGATGCAAAAGCTGATCAGTATGCTGAGTGATCAGTATCAGTGAGATGATATCAGTATAAGTATACGGATTGCAGTGATGATAGGTCAGATCTTCTTAACAATGGCCTTTCTTATTGGCAAAATGGAATGTATTTGAGCTTTATCCTTCAAAAATTCCATCAAATAACTTATCGGAGATTTGTCTGGGTTTTGAAAAGGAAAGTCATGCACAAACAGAGCAGACACATGCTGCATGCAATTTTTAATGCTAAGACCATCATCCTTCTGTCATGATCCATGGGATTATTAGTGTGGAAGGAGAAGGAGGTGATTTCCCCACGTGGGGGTCTAAAATATCAAAGCTGAGTGTGGTGGGAGGGAGGGAAAAGGAGGGAGGAAGGGGGTGAGAGCATTTGTTCCAGCTCCACCCCAGGATTCCAACAAAAAGGCTCACCGAGCAGTCTGATTCGTTATGGCCCTAGTTTCTTCACTCTGATTGGTTCCACTGAGTGGGCAGATGTTCTGGCTGCAGCAGGGGTTCAGACCAAATCCAGTTCCACTCTCTCATATTGCTTGATAGTCTCCCATTATATTAACGAAAGGTTTGCTCAGTATCACAGTCCATACTGTATACCAGGACAGATTCATACACATGTATTAATACATTAGTGTTATAATTACCTCTCTGATTTTATATTTTTAATGTATTGTGCTTTTGACTCTTTGTAATTTAGATAAGTTTCATTTTGAAAGGTATAATATCAAGGCCACAACATGATCTTAACACACAGCATGCATAACTTGTGTGCAACATACACATACAGTACATGAAACCTCTTAACAGTGTGATTCCACATACAGGCTGGGGTCCAGTCCAGGACAGACATGCATCCCTCCAGGACAGACATGCATTAGCACAAAATTCTAGGTTTATGAACAGACCATGAGAGTTTTTTTTAAGTCAATTGAGAGGTAGCAGTGTTCTGCAATATGAATATGAACACTTTTTATTGGTCAAATACTGTGTATTTTATCTCAGTATCTTGTGACTTGCTCCTCTATGGTAGTTTGGTCTACTAAATATAAATTTTTGGTTTTCAAGGTCAAGGCTGAATTAACGAGGCTTATTTTGCTGGGCAGTTTGATGATTTAAGCCTAATAAGACGGACAAAAAAATAGAGATACCTGATGCAACCAGAATTTGAAAAGCCTTCAATGATTGTGGTTAGTCTGATTAAAGATGCTTGTCTACTTGTGAACATATAGTAGGATCATCAGTAGATGCCTCATCTCTGCCTATCATTGCATGCCACTATTTTAATATGTTCCCGCGCTTTCAGAAATCAAGACATCTTTTCATTTGCTGTTTTTCCTTCTTGTAGTATCAATTCTTCCAACCCACCATCTGTGTAATGTACTGATTATAAAATTGCATTAAATACATGTACCCTGGCTTATTTGGAATGGTGACAGAGAATCTTAAATGAGCAACCCAAAAGAGTTATGGATGAATTGTAAGTATTGCATTGTTTTCTTGCAGAGAAACAGATGGAAACTGTACCCATAATAGTAAGACCTATAATAATCAGGCATGGGGCCCTACTCCACTCTCCCTGAAGACACTCATAAGTAGGGAGAAATTTTTTTCTGGCGGTCACACATGAAATGCCTAGGGCTTGTGAGCTCCTTAAATTCATATTGCAGTTTGTAATCTGGGTAAAGACTGCTTCACCTGGAACTGAATTGCCATAGTTAGTTTATAGTCATTTTAAACCTACACATCTTTAAGTCAATACTTACGTTTTTTGTTTTTAATAATGAAAATGGTGTACTCTCTCCTTATTATTTATTCACTTTTATGTGTGTACTTCTTTGTTGGGTGCCTGAGCATGAGTTTTTTTTTTTTTTTTTTTAAAGAAATATCTTTAACTTGGAGTTCCTTTTTTCTCTTGGGCAAAGTCTTTCCACATGTTGTGATATATTATCATGAGAGAACAGCAACATTAAGGAGAAACAGGTTAGAGTAGGGCTTTATGCCTTTGATGAGGCTAATGAACACTGTCAGTTTGTCAGAACTTAAACCATGGGGCAGGGGTCAACGATTTGGGAAAACAGACCGGTGCTGTCTGAAGCCCTCAAATTCAGGCAACTAGCAGGAAAAACACACACACACACACACACACACACACACACACACACACACACACACACACACAGAGTACAAAGTAACTATGTAATGGCACGACTATGCTAAAAGATAAAAAAGAAGAGAGAATGTAATAAAGAGCGATAGAGAGACATGGAAGAAAAGACAATCTCGTTATGTTTATCAAGCTGGGCCTGGCACACATGCAGCTCGGCAGGTTTGAAAGATAACAGGCCACAAAAAGCCGGTCCACCTCATGGCCAGCTCCCCACCTAGTTTCACTGCCAACTGCAGTCCGAGCCAGTAATCCACATCTGGCCCTTATTTTATTGGTGTTCAGTTTTGTGTTGGTATGCACAGAGGGCAACAAACAAGTGCCGGTTCCATACTGTTCTCATATTTTGGTCTGCAAAATCCCACCCCCTCTACATCCCTCCAGGACAGACATGCATTATCAGCTGGTTATGTAAAGGTACAGACCTTAAATTGAAGTTGAAGTCCACTGCAGCCCCCACTGGGTAGAATAAAGGGATTATTTAGAAGAAAAAGGAAAGGGGAGACTATTAGACATAATGTTTGAATAGGACAAAAAATATCTTCAGTTGAATGAGAACCCTTTAGCCTCTAAAAAGAGATTAATTTACACTCACAGGAATATTTGTCACCCTTCTGTCTGAGGAATCGATTTAGCTGTGTGAAAGTAGAAATAAAGATTAAGTAGTATTTATAGAGCTGAGGAACAGACAACCTAGAAAAAAGCCACTCAGTCACTATCAATCTGTCCCAGCTCAGGATGTGTAGTGCAGACATGCAAAGAAAAGCAATGCTTTCCTCCTTAATTTACCCAGCATTCTACTCGCTGTATCCAACTTCCTGTTTTCACTTCTTCCTATCCTTGGCTTCTATTACATTTTCAAGATTTGAAAACATTTTCCACAAATTCATGACTTTCTCCTAGTCATGAACCTAGTCAGGCATGTAAAGTACCTCCATCCAATCAAGTGAATGTATTGGCTGGGTTTTAATGCCAGTCTTGGAGTACAGAAAAGCACAAAGACTTTTGGGACATGGTGATGTGGAATGACTAAGACAAGTGGTGGTACTTAGTGCCTCAAACTCTTTTACCAGTTACTTTGTTGTTGTCTTGGGTTTCCACTGAATGTGTGTCTAAATCCTAAATGATATAGTGTCTTTGTGGTCCTAAGACTTTTATATTTGTGTACAGAAGACAGCACAGTGGCTTAGTGGTTAGCACTATTGCCTCACGGTCTGTGTGCATGGAGTTTGCATGTTTTTGTCATGCTTGGTCTCTGTGGACCCTCCAACAGTCAAAAAACATGTGTTGGTGGGTTATTAGTGTTTCGAAAATTGCCCATAGTGTATGAATGATTGTGGGTGCGTGTGCCATGCTGGTATACTCAGCCTTATTCAGTGATTTCCCTGGGATTCCCCCCACCTCCCACCACCAATGACCCTCCACAGGATAAGCTGTATAGACAATCAATATATTGCTTATATAAATGTTCATGGTACCTTTTAGGTTGGAAATTGCTCTGTTGAATTACTTCTGTATGTATTTGTTATTTCTTTCTATGAAAGATTAAACTGAGGTTGAGTTTTCCTGGTCACTTAGCAAAAGTCACTTAGCATATCATCTATGTTTACCATCATATTTTATCTAGCTATCGGATGCTTTGTCTTTTATGCACCCCCTAATTCTTTTGCCAAACATGTTGGTGTTATGTATAGCTTAGGTTGGATTTTGGTCTCATATGACCAGAACACACAAATCTGACTGTATTGTATCGTTTCGTATCGTATCATTTCGTATCGTATCGTATCGTATCGTATCGTATCATCTCGTATACCCATGTTTGTAGGTCAGGACGTCTACTGTTCCTTTCTGATGTAGACCTGACATAATTCACGGAACATCAGGAACAATTGTCAAATTTATGGTGCCAGTTATTAAAGAATATCTGCTGGTGCTTATTAAACATCCCACTTTAGTCATTCTTTATTTCTAGTTCATGCATGGATTTAATGAAATTTACTGAGATCACAGGTTCAGGCTCCTTCTGGTGCTACAGTGCACTGGGAGATACCCATGGCAGATCATCATGTCCTGGGCTGAATGTGACATGACATGGTGAACACCGTCAGAGATAGCAACAGAAGTGGGTTAGAACCGTAGCAAAGAATCCCAGTGGTGTGACTAAGAACAGTCGATTATGGGAAAGGAGGATTAAGGGGAGACATGTATTTGCGTGTTGCAACTGTTTTGGGATAATAAGCTTATTTTTGCAGCAGAAAATTATTTCTTTATCAGTATATTAAAAAACTACATATTAGGAATTATTCCAAAAAGAATTTATTAATATTTAACTAAAATGGTGAACACTTAAAGTGGAGAAATAATCTTCCTCATGGTTCAAGCGTACTACGGTCTGCTTCCTGAAGGTTAAGTGTTAGTGTTGTGGTTCAGTTCTGGTTATTTATGAGTGCTCTGAGCTGAACCATATGATGTGGGATGAAGATGAGTGGGGAGAAGTTGAAGGTTTTTATGGCTGTGGATGATCGAAAAAGCCTGTTTTAACTGTCACGCAGTTTGAGTTCAAATGCCAGTGAGGGATATCAATTGTGTCCTTGGTCAGATGCAAACATTATCCGCCTTATAATGCACTCTTCCCATGAACCCCTATGGCTATCATTGCCATGGTCATAACTAAAGATTTAAATGTCTAAAACATTAAAAACAGGTTTTGGAGGGAGGTTTTGCATTATTACTTTAAAAATTTTCCTTGTATTGTGAAGAATATGAACCCAGACACATGATGCATTTCCTATATACTGTATGTTCAAGTGACATTACCTTGAATGTTATAATTGTACACTTATAACATTATAGAACATTACAGAACATTTAATTTTTGTTAAGGTTGTTAAAATTTCAGATTTCTGACAGTAAAAACATCCCTTTTTATACTGTTTCACTTTTTTTCCCCAACCAAATGACTAATTTGATCTAAAATACCTTGTGTTATTATGTCTAATACCACAATATAATGACATAATAGATATAATATTATATCTAAAGTGCAAATAACTAATACATTGGAACATGTAATAAAATAATATCCTATTTAAATTATAGTTTGTATAATTATGTGACCATGGTGGCATTGTGGAATAGTGGTTAGCACTGTGGCCTCGCACCTCCAGGATAGAGGGTTTGATTCCTGCTTTTTGTCGGTGTGCATGTAGTGTACATGTTCTCCCTGTGTTTTCTGGATTTCCTCTGAGTACTCCAGTTTCCTCCCACACTCTAAAACATGCAGAGTAGGAAAATTGGCATTTTCAAATTATGCCTTGGGCTTGTGTGCCCTGTGATTACAGTAACTGTCACCTCGCCAAGTGACCTAAATGAGAAAATGGTATAGGGAATGAATGAGAGAGTGAGAGTCAATATGTGAATATAAATATGTTAATATGTAAATATTATGAAGTAATGCTACTATATATTTTGAGCATCCTTTATTGCTTTTCAAAAACCTCAAAATCCAGGCAGTGCAAAGATGTAACTCAGCATAGGTAAATGATGATTTAAAAAAAAAAAAGTGCTTATATAGAAACCATGCTGGTTTGTGTTAACGGGGAGGCTCCAGACTTCAAACTCAAGTGAATTTGAGTTTCTGGATGTGTCACAATCAGGTAGAAGAAAAACTAATCATTACTTTTTTAAAGGGTACATTTTACTACTACCAGAATAGGGGAATGAGATTGAAAAAATTTTGAACTCTCAAACTAAGCATATTATTATTATTTGGTCAGAGAAAAAACTGAAAACCACCAAAAAAAAAAAAAAAACATGTGATCATGTGTATCTGTGCTATTCCGTTGCCTATGTGACCGAGTTTCAAATTTTTTGCTCAGTCATGTTTGGCTAGTTGGTTAAAATGAGCTAAAGTTGAATTATTATTGGCTACTTTATGCTTCACACTCTATACTGCACAATCGTGAGCCCTATATGTTAATTTAAAAAAAACAGCAAAACAAATAATGGCTACAATGTTCTGTGCTTTAAGGGCTATATACAGTATACAGTATAAATGTTCATTCTTTCAGTTCCCAAATCAAGTTACCTCAGGCCTAGCTTAGCATCTGTAGGCAGCATTTCCACCAGCCTAAAAGTCTTTATTTTGTGTTGCATCCTAACATCTAGCATTGCCATGCTTTCAAAGACTAGAAAGGATTAGAAAATGTAAAGTTTATTTATTTATTTAAAGTTTAAAGTTTTATTTAAAAACATATTGCATAAGCAGCCTAAGAGATTCTTAGGGCAAAGAAATGGATTTTCTTTATTCATAGCTGAAGCACTTAGCCTGTGAGTGCTAATAATAGTGCTAAATGATGCAATTTATGCATGTCCAACTAATACAGAAAACAATGGTCTTTGCTAAAAGTAACACATTGCAATCCCAGTTAATTTAATAATAATAATAAATTATACAATGTAGTGGTTGGCTGTGATGTACTGTATTCAACACAAACAAGGAAGTACAGTAGGCCTAAGTTTGTACAATAGTGAGAAACATATTTCATTAGCACGGAGTCTTGCATGTGATGTTTATAATCAGATAGATATAATAATTTATTACCTGTAGGGATGCAGACAGAATGGCAAGGTGAGTGTGTGTGTGTGTGTGTGTGTGTGTGTGTGTGTGGGGTGCCTACATACTCCCTTAACTGTCCTATACTTCATTATGAGCTGTGATTTTTCCAGCCTTCAAATATAATGTTTTGGTGGGCTTGTGCCCACTGTAACCCTACATTCCTGTTGTTGGCAGAAAGAAGAGGAACTCTGATGAGGTCTTCTGCTGTTGTAGCCCATCGACCAGAAGCTTTTGTGTACTATGTTGTATGCATTCCAAAAAGTGTTTTTGCACATCACAGTTGTAAAGAAACCTTTAAGTCTCCATAGGCTTTCTGTCAGTTCAACATAGTCAACATGGCTTTCCTGGTCACTGAACATGAATGTTTTTTGTTGTTTGCAGCTTTCTGATGTGCAACGATTTCTACAAACCGTTGTGTGTCAGAATGGCAGAAAATAAGCAGGTTGTGAATTACCCGGCCTGCCTTTCAATAAAAATTTTCTCTAATTCTTACATATGTTTGATGTAAACATTAATTAAAATTCTTGATTGACTTGTATCTTCAATATTTGTGCATTATAGCTGATTGGATAATTTAGTCAATTTAATCAGCCTTAAGTGGTAAAGTGGTTATTTTATTTGAGGACTCACATGTGCCATTTTTCACAGTTAAAATGTAATATTATAGATAATGGTATAGTTGAAAAAGGGTGGCAGTTACAAATTTTAGACAATTAGTCACATATTTTTAGGAACTATTTCCTCATTTTTGGATGAAATATTTTTTGTAAGTAAATGCTTTGGAGTGAAATTCAGCTTCCATTTAGACACAAGACTCCCTGCAGATGAGGAATGTGCTTCCTTCGGGGTGATGGCCTTTTTCAACACTTTCATTTTACTTCCTGTTTCTATGACATCCCCAATCCAGGATTTACAGCCTGTTGGCGTAAGTGAAAGCTGATGTTGTGTGTTTATGTGTGTGTGTGTGTGTGTGTGTGTGTGTGTGCGTGTGTGCGTGCGTGTGTGCGTGCGCGCATATGTGTCTGTGTGTGAGTAAGTTGTAATCCTTCTCATCCTATATAGTATTAGCATTCTAGAGTACCAAATCTTACATTCAGCAGAACTAAAGAGCTGGAACATTCCCCCAGATCAGGTGTATGGAAGCACTTTTGTGTCCTGGTAAGTTACAGCAGTTATTCAAGATTGTCTTTCTTTGATGATTCAGTGCGGGCTAAAAAAGTCACAGAAGCTTTTGGGAAATTGATAGGATTTAAATGCACATCTATCGCTACAGAGAGCTCTTACAACACATAAGCTACATATTAGCACAATGACAAAATCACAGTGCTTTAAATACTGTATGTCACACCAGGAAAGCGAGCCATGTTTGACTTATTACATTACAAATTCTACTTTTGTTCTCTTGCTACATGCTGCTAAGAGTCTAAATGAATAATGCAAATACTATAATAAAGTTTCTGATACTCTGATGTTGAATATTCTACTAAGAAATTTTAAGCCAAAGCTTATTTTGTACACTATCGACATTCACTCCCTCATCGTCTATCCTGCTTTATCCTGTGTACTGAGTCGTGGGGGGCCTATATCCAATTCCAGGAGACTTAGGGCACGAGATACACACTAACACACTCATTCACACACTATGGGCAATTTGGGAACACCAGTTAGGCTAATCTGCATGTCTTTGGACTGTGGGAGGAAACTGGAGCACCTGGAGGAAACCCGCCAAGCACGGGGAGAACATGCAAACATGCACACAGACCCAAAGTGGAAATCGAACACGGGCCCTGGACGTGCTAAGCCACTGTTCCACCCAGGTATCAAAAAAAAAAATCCCTTCAATTTATGCTACATTTGCCACACATAAAAGCAAAATAAAATCGTTCTCCGTTTCTCTCTCTCTCTCTCTCTCTCTCTCTCTCTCTGTCTGTCTCTCTATTTCACACACATCCTGTTTTTCAGTCACACCATGTCTTTATCATTATGATTGTGTGTGTGTGTGTGTGAGAGAGAGAGAGAGAGAGAGAGAGAGAGAGAGAGAGAGAGCAGAGCACAGAATATGTGTGAAAAAGTAAGATGTTAAATACTGATGAAATACACAGAGCGACCAGGATGGATAATGTTATCTAGCTCTAGTAATGTATAAACCAGATGGGGAGGTTATGTCTCAAATATCTCTCACTTTTACACACTGTTGCGGTTCTAGCACATTTAAAACAGCACGCAAGTACATTTGAAATATATATTTTAACCTTCCTGGGGCACTAAGGAAAATGTCTGCTATGGGGCCCTCCTACCTGTTCACTGAGCCATTTACTACTGACACACAGTAACACCTGACACCTCAGTGCTCCCACTACAATCCTCCCTCCTATAAATCAGCTTGATTCATCTGTCAGGGAGCAACTAAACCAATGCAGAGAAGAATTTGGTATAAATAAACAATATTTATTGAATAATATATAAACAAACATTACATTAACAATATTCATAAACTATACTATATTCTTATTTATTATGATTATTATTATGATTATTATTATGATTATTATTATGATTATTATTATTATTATTATTATTATTATTATTATTATATTTTCACATGATAAACTCTGTGTTCAATCTACAACCTGGGCATTACTATGGCTTGGTTCAATAGCAAAGTCTACTTGAATGTTATTATTTACTGTTCATTAATATTGTTCAGTATGCAGTTGATTAAACGAATATTTTAAATTCACTGTTTAATCGATTGTCAATATTAATCAATTACTTTGGATCTGGCATTAGTCCAGCTTTTTATTAAATCTTTTGACTAAGAACAGAAATAAATAATGAAGTTTGAATTCAAAGAAATGAAAGAAATATAAAATTCGATATTATTGTACACTGGCAGAGATATGCATTTTAAATATGCATTAGAGTCTGATATTAATGATTTTTAAAAAATATTTTGTATGAATATTTTTATGTATTTTCAAACACTTTGTTATTGGTGTTTTATTGTAATACTGTGCAGTACATGCTGTGATACTGCACCGGATGGTTCAGGAGAGACAGATTAGGTAGACTAATCAATGTCTTGTTTTTTTAAATATTTTTTTAAAATAACTTTTTATTGGAAATTCAATTATGAAAACAAACAAATGCAATGCTTCAAGAGTTGGGGAAAAAAGAAAAATGTACAGGGGAAGGAAGACAAAATGAAAAATAACTGAATCACAGAGTAAAGAAATGTAAACACACACAAAATAATAATAATAATAATAATAATAAAAAAACACAGTTAGTGTTACACACATGGCTTATAGCAAAGTCTATAGCAGCAGTCCAAACATTAATTGTCCGAAGTGTACCTTTATGAAATCTGGCTGTGGTATGTTCCAAAATTAAAATGTCTAAAAAATAGGAATGCCATACAGACTTCTAAACCAAACGTGATGTTAGAATCATCTACTAACAATAGTAAACCTGGGCATAAAGGAACATTCACCTTAAAAAGTATGGAAGGAAAATTTACCGCATGGTGCCAAAAACTCAGGATAAATGGGCATTCCCAAAACATATGTTTGTAATCCCCTATAGAGCTTGTATTGCATTTTTTACATGTTTTATTATTGGACAATTTATCAAATAACTCTGCATGGTGTTACATAGACTCTATGAATGAACTTAAAGTGTATCTTAAAGTGTAAACTGATGGGCCAAACTTTTAGATGAAGTTGAAATATTATTCCAAATAGTCTCCCAATCAAGGTCAACACCAAAAACTGTAGATGTTGAAACAGGGGATGGTTTTCTAATTGAGCATCCCAGGGAACACCATATGCTCTAAGTGCAGAACGCAACCTAGGATATAAGAAATAGGAATTTCCGGGAAGTGAAAAAGAGTGAAAAAGAGTGACAAAGATCCTGAAAAGAACGTAAACCTTCAGAATTAAAAATGCTATTTAGACTGTGAACATTTTTACCTGACCAGGAAGAGGAAACAAATGGTTTAGAGCCTGTCAAGAGGTAATTATTGTGCCATGTACGAGAGACTCTTGCAATTATAGCCAAGCAGGTTGCACGACTGTTTCCAGACTTCAAGTTATGATAGGTCCAAAACGAAGCATTGAGATTCTGTGTGTGATGCCAGCAAATGGTAGGTCTTGTAACCTATATCAATGTCTTGTTTTAAATGTCTGCACTGACTCTAACTGGGATTACTGCTGGAAAGCACATTTCAGTACATGCAAATATGAATGCACATTTATGTGACACACTACACAGTTATCCTTTTTGAGTTGTAGTCTAAACACTGTTGCTCGTTGGCATTTATGAAGGGTAATAACTTTTGTCAAGCACAATGTCTGCATATGGCTATCTAGCAACACACAGACGGAGCAAAAGGCAACTACTGTATCCAGTTATTTTTAGCAACTAAAAGAGATGCACTGCAACTTACTGTAACATCTTTTATTGCTGATATTAGACTCTGGTTTGCAGGACTGCTTTTCCCACAGTTCACTATCATGGAATTTTTCTTACATATTTTTTTATGTCCTGAAGGAAAATTATGCAAATTTTGTCCTATTGTCATGAAACAGTCACACTGACATGAAAGAGTGAGAGGCTTGTTTATTTTGTGGGGTCTTATGCAATGCATGTGGTGATAGGAAGTTCCGGCTGTATGTACATACATACATACATACATACATACATGCATACAGTACATACATACATACAGTACAGTACATATATGTATATAATCAAAGAATCAGTAAAATGGAGCTAAGGGGAGCTCAGCTCAGCTGAAAAGGACACAAGCTCCCTTCAAAGCCTTCTCCTTTGAAAGAAAATTGCCCACTTTTGTATTATAATATATATTCTATTTTCAGTAATGACTGAAATAAAAAAGAAAAAGCATAAATATGTCAATTTTGTGTGTTTATTCACTCATTACATTCCATTTTCCGAACATCTGTCTCCACAATTCTGTGTCTATTCCTGCTGTGGCCATCCAAGTATGACGTCTATGCATTTAAATTACTAGATTTATGCATCCACCTGAAATCCTCATCACTGAGTGGGTGTAATATTTGAATAGACTGCAAGTTGTTCACTGAGAAAACAAAATGTTTTAATCAACATTTCCATGCAGTATATGGATAGTCAAAATGGAAACAACCTTACCTGCTTGGACAATTTGGATACATTAAACGAATAAAGAGAAGAAGGAAGATGTTACCTGTGCCCCTCTGCTTTGTGATTTTTTTTTTTTTTCCTTGCTCTGATTAGGCTATTAACTACATGTGTGCTTCTTTTGTTGTTATTGTGCCTATATGAAACCTTTATTTTTATTATTATTATTATTTTTTAATGAAAACGGAATTAACTGCCTGCAGTAGTAATAGTAGAATGTTTTTCTCAGTATGTATCTGTGTGCAAGAAGTGGCAGATTTAGATATTTTCAGCGATAGTTCTGTGAGCATAGCCTCTACTCTATATGTTTCACCAACATACTTTATTCTTCTGTTTTGTGTAAAATCATGAAGAATAATGTCTAACCATATACACACCCCAAGGTGAAAGGGATTAGTCTTGAGTCTGAATCGTGGTGGGTAATGTCCTCATGCTTGTCGAATTAAAAAAATAATAAGGTTAAAGCAATTATATGCCCCTTTTAGAGGATAAACGGTGAAATGAAAAGAAGAAACAGCAAAAGACAATGGTATGAAGCTCTGTCATCACTTTTTGAGTATAATATTATGTACATATACAATAAAATAGGCGAGTGTAACATTTATGTTTGTTAACCTGTGTTATTATGTTGCTAGTTTACATAATACTGGATTTTTTATATAGTTATAAAGGTTATGATTGTGTATTTGTGTTGTTCCAAAAGTCTAAATAGAACGATGTTTTATTCTTATTTATTCTTGGCATGGTGCTGAATGTGTCCAGGGTGCCATACACAATAAAACCACCACTGCATGCATGTGACTTGGGAAGTCGTGGCGCACACCTGAAAATAGGGCTCCAGCCAAAGCCGCTGTGTAATTTGAACCCTTGTTGTAATGGTTTTTGCAGCAGGCTGAGGACATTGTGATGTGTGAAACTGTGTGAAATTATATCCAGTGTTATGTAAGCTAGCAACAAAGCAACATAGATTAAGAAACAGTGTTATACTTGCCTATTTCATATCGTGCAAAATATTTTACTCCAAAAGTTGTCTCCATATCTTTATTTTTTTGCCTCTTTCTCCTCCTCCCCCTCCCCCTGCCTCTACCAACCCAATTAGGCTTCCAGCGCAGAGACATGAGGTAACTTCCACCTAGCTGCCCCAGCCCCCACTTGAATGGGAGACCTTCCCAGGCAGTAGCCTTGTTCATAAACTAGAAGCTGTGTATTTATTCTCACTAGGTTAATTAAACTGTGACATGATATTATTTATGCGATGTGTAAAATAGAAAACGCAAATTCCACCATCATTAACTTTTTGTGTGGGCACATAGTGCCACGCCTGGCGGCTGCCCATGTTGTCTGTACCTAAATCTGTGTCTGTTTACACATGCAGTCTCACACACAGTCACTCTCTCTCTCTCTCTCTCTCTCTCTCTCTCTCTCTCACTCACACACACACACACACACACACACACACACACACAC
>JAQMYG010000037.1:20046460-20076840 GCA_030014215.1 Clariallabes teugelsi
CTAAAATATATGAAAGTCTAATGTTTATCAGTACATTACAGAAAATAATGAACTTTATCACAATATGCTAATTTTTTTTGAGAAGGACCTGTATATGTGTTCTTTAAAAACACATGCTCCTTTTTTTTTTTTTTTTTGCACGCGGTATATCAGTTTGCTGCTAAAAGTTTGCCGTGTGAGTGGCTGTAGTGCACCCCCTCCTTGTTCTGCTCCGGCACTGCCCTGTTTTGGGCTTGCGGGGTTGGTACATTCCTGGTTTGACGACCAGCCTGCGCCTTCGCTGCCATGATTTGCTGAGCAATTCGATCCTCGCCTCGAGCGTGTGTGTGTGTGTAAGAGAGAGAGCGCGCGCGTGTGCGTGAGTGCGCGGAGAAGGGGAAAAAGACAGTTGCAATGCGAGAATGAGCAAGCAGCATAAAACCGACACGGTCCCTGCGGTGCACGCAGTATGTGAACGACTTCACATGACTTTTCCTTTTCTGCTTCACTTCGCCTAGTTGACTTTGTACTCCATGAGCGACGCTACCTATCACCTAAAGCGAGAGGGAGGAGAGGAGAGAAACTAAGAAACTGTTCGCTCGTTTTCCCCCCCCCTTCCCTTATTGCTTTTCACATCGTGTCTAATGGAGGGTCCGGTGCGGATCTGCTGCTGTTAGAATGCGCTGTGCTGCTCGGCGCTCCGGCTCTCTGCGTTTTCCCTCCATCAGAAGGTAAGAGTTTCTTGAAGAAACGCGCAGGAAACGCTGCTCAGGTTGCTTGCTTTGAACACACACACATACACATACACACATAGCCACACATACATAGCCACACACTTGCACGCACACACACACACACACTATACATATTTTACGCAGACTCGTGGATCGCAGGAATTGAGTGTTGGTAGAAGATTCTGCGTGTTGTACGCGTTGTACACTTTAGTTAAACGTGTGTTTGTATGTGTTCGGTTCAGTGTTACGGAGCGGATCTGTAGGAGGGCCGCCTTGACCGCGGCTCGAACTTACGCGTAAAAATACGGGAATAAACCGGGGAAGTTACGCTGAAGGAAATAACTCTTGCGTTTCTTAAACATTTCGGAAACTTTGTAACGTTATTGTAACACGTAAATAGCGCGACTTTGCATCAGTTTTCAGGTTTCAGTTTCAGTCAGTTCAGCATACACTCGCAGACTAATCACAGCTTGTGCTTGCTTTAATTGTTTAATTAGTAACTTTACTAATTAGAAGACCCCGTTTTTTAAATTTGGTGCATGAGTTGTGTCAAGAAGTTCAAAACAAAAATGTGCAATAAAAAACTGAATTATGCAAACATTTTTTGTTTTTTGTTGTTGTTGTTAGTAATAATAATAATAAAAATAATAATAATTGTCCAGTGTCCTGGGGTAGACTTGAAATTGAATACCTGTTTGCTTCAGCAAAATTAAGAAATTAAGATTTAATTAGATTTTTTTTTTTTTTTAAATGATAGAAAGAGAGAGATATAATTTGAGGCACCTGCAGGAATAAAATGAAGGTGTTTTTTTTTTTTTTTTTAATGATTATTATTATTATAAGAAAAAACAAAGTTATTCGCTTTAAATCACAATCAATGATTGCTTCACTATGAAAATTGTGGTCTTATTTGAAATAAAGCATAACCGCAACATAAATGCTAAGAAAAATAATTGATTAAGTAGATATCGTTCTACCTTATATATAAAAATAAAAAATAACTGTGGATACATACATTATATTCTGAAATGTTTCTAAAAAAAAAAAAAAAAAACAGAAACATGTACGCATGTAATTCATTAACAAACGCTCTAGTTTTATTCATCTGTTTCATCCGTGAACACAATATTTCAATCACAAGCACAATCACAAACACAATGCAACAGCATTGCTTTTTTCCCCTTTATTGTTATAAGCACAAACATATCAAAATTTTTGTCCTGATTAACATGTCTAAGGAACAGATTACAATACTATATTTGTAAACCAAATATACACACACATCTTTAGGAAAATGTCTAATATAAAGTACTAGTTACACATAAAAAAAAAATTGCATGGTTATCTCATGGACTTGGACTGTGACTGGAGCTGTAAGATTCTCTCACAGAACTGCTTTTGACACAACCCTCCCAAAGAGATGTAAATGGATGCCTACATGTGGCATGTGAGTGGCTTTTGTCTGAACAGAGAGGTTAAGAAAACATCGCTGCCACACAACAAAACCCCCTACGCTTCCTTTACAGAGAAAGAAAGTCCTTTTACCATCTTTAACCAGCACAATATAATTTTGTAGAGCCTCTGGTTTAAAGCTATACATGTATGTATGGGAAGGTATTTAAGCAAAATATATCTTGCTTTTATCAATCATATGGTGGAATAATCCCCACTCATTGTATTTCACTTGTTTCATTTAAATAATCCTGCTTTTGTAGCTGGGTAAAGGCAGAAAGTTACACTCTAGTAGAAAGTTCAGAGTTATAAACTGCCTGGCCAAAGTACATCACCATTTGGATTTAAATAAGCAATAGTTAAGGGCCTATGATTGGATAATTACTCTATTGGTTAATACGTTTTAGATGGCACCAATTATTTTAACCTGAACTGATGCAAAACGTTGTTTCTTAGTCTCTAACAACAGTGTTGGAAAATGTATCTTGTAGCAAAACGGGGTTACTGTGTCTCACGAGCATCAAAGTATTGGCATGCATCAAGCAAAGAAAACATCTAAGAAGATTGCTGAAATTACTGGAATTGGATTGCGAAATGTCCAATTCATTATTAACATATTAATATATGTGGTTGGGGAAAAAAATAAATGACCATGGTCTGAGATAACTTAAATACGTAAAGTTACATCATTAAAAAAGTGACAGCAAAAATCAAAGTAATGTTTAATAGTAAAAGTATGAGCATTCCACATGCACAGTGGGACAAGAACTTAAAAGATTGTGACTAAACAGCTGTGTGCCCATAAGAAAGTGATTCGTTAGTGAGACTAATTGGCTTCAGTTTGCTAGGGAGCATACAGAGTGAATTTTTGGAGCAGCAGAAATAGGTTATGTGTTCTGCTGAATCTACATATATTGTATTCTCAAGCGATAGCGAGTTAGAAGGAAAGTGCAAAAAATGATGCACCTATTATGCAGAGTGTGGCATTAAAATTAAGTTAACCTATTATCTAATTCTCCTGAATGACCAGGTTATACCTTCCCTGGATTTTTTTCTTTTCTTACTTAATGCCATGGGGATATTCTAGGATGAAAAGCCAAGATTCATTTTGTTCAGTTTGTGTAGAAGTAGTTCCGGGAGCATTATTATGGGAATCATTTTCACACATGAATTGTCTGTGAGTATCCTTGCTCAGACATGCTTTTTAGGCCATGTGCAGGCCATTAATTTTCTTTGAGATTCAGGTCAAGGGTGTGTGATGGCCACTCTAGTACATTCACTTCGTTATTTTTAAACCGTGCTGGTATGATTAAGATCAGTGTTTTGCTGAAAAAAATCTGCCACAGTCTTTCTTGAGGGTTTGCTTCAGTATTTCTTGATAATTGTTTTTCCTTATGATGCAATATACAGTATTATATGGTGTAAAGGTAGAAGTGTGTTCCAACTCATCCAGAAGGTGTTTATTGGTGCTGTCAGGGCTGTGTGCAGGAAGTCAGAGCTGTGTACAGGCCCAGTGAATTCTTAAACAACTTGGCATACCATCTTTATGGTTGTTGCTTTGTGCAAGGAGCATTGTCTTGCTGAAAAAGACAATTGGCTAGACACCGTAGGTGCTGTTGACACCTGACCTTAACAGATATACTGATGATCAGTTCACAAGTGATTAGTACTGGTGTGATATAACATTCTGAGGTGTTCTGAGGTGTGTATGACTACATTTCATTTGTAGAGTTACTGTAAATGCATCTTCATGCCCCCCAGACAGCAACAAAGCCTTAGTTTCCATCAAGGGATTTCTTAATGCTACAGAGATTTTCCCTACAAAGATATCTCAGACACTTTCAACTTTGGGGCACCAGTTTGGGCATGGCCAGAATATTTTTTTTAAATAATAATACTATTAATATGGTAAATAATAATAATTTTAACCATATCCAAGTATTTTAGTCATACCACTGAATTTATTGTTAAACTATTTTTTTTTTTTTCCAGATCTTGATGTAAGGGCTTCTTTATTTCATGACAGTCTTTCAGGCAATGTCAATGTAGGGCTCTTTAAATGGTAGACGTTGGTATCGGATGCCTCTAATTCCTTCACCAGTTCCTTTGTTGTTGTCTTGTTTTTTTTTTTTTTTTTTTAAATCTTTTAGACCAAAGATCATTCATCACATGGGCTTGATTTGTGATGCTTTCCTGAATGACATACTTTCTGTGTGGCCCAAGATTTATATATATATATTGTATGTGTGTGTGTGTGTGTGTGTGTGTGTGTGTGTATGTATCTCCCCCCCACTACGTTGTGTACAGTTGATCAAATGCCTATGGTTATTTCAGTTAAGTTAATTTCTCCTAAGAAGAAACTGGTCTTATGGTCTTTTTTTTAAGATCTTGGCTTGGTTGGATTTTCTCATTGTATCAAGCAAATGGTTATGGTCTCTAATGCCACAGGTGCACATCTAATTAATGTCTGATTATGACAATTGACCACTTAGAAGCATGCAAAAATCATTGCATATATAAAATATTTATTTCCCGACTGTCTAAAGTTACAGTCAACGTAGTAAATTTTGGCCATATTGGAATTCTGATGAATTTAGTTAATTAACGCACATACCATTGTGTCTCAAAATCTGGGAACAAAGTATATCCCCTAATTAAGTTCGCAAAAAGAAATGCATGGTGACATGAAATATTTAATGTTATTTTTTAGCCTTGTTATAAACATTTGGCTTTAATGGTATACTCTAAATAGTACTGATATGTACAGTAACAGAAAGTAGGCTAATAAAATGTTAGTAATTTCACAAAAAGTCTAACATTATTTAGTTTTATAGCTCCTTATTAGCAAAAAAAAGTATTACCATTTTTACCTATAATTTTTATGTTACCTTTAAGTAGCATTAGGTAGTCAGCACAAATGTAAAGTATACTATGATGCTGATAGATAGTGTAATGCATCCTTAAACCATAGCAATTTCCTTTTCTTACTTTCCATTAAAAACATAACAAAAATCCATATCCTTTGCTTTTTCTATTTCGCTTTGATCATTTTCCAGATATGCAAACAGGTGAAATAGATACTGTTTTATTGAAGTCTAACATCTTTAGACTGGTTATTGTTTATTTTGTTTCTGCCAGTGTAGACTAATGGAACCCTTATCACACTAGTTTTCCCGAGTGACTTTTCTTTCATAGGGGCTGTATTTGGGCTGAAATGTTCAGAGGAACAAGGTTGTGATTTATCAAGTGCTTGAAGACACACAGATGGGTTCCTGGGGAAAAAAGCATCAATGGGCTTGAGCTATTTACACTTAATATAAAAATATATAATTTGCTGTTCACAGTGCAGGTATTTTTTTTTTTTTAAATTCCTATTCTCTTTATTCCTTAAAGAGAGTTGGTGTGTTTGAATTTTTTTTTTAAGTCTGGTTAGTGAACCTGGAACCATTAATCAGATAACTGTGCTACATCCTGTGATTTCAAAGGAATCATCCATCAGTAGCTCCAAGTATAGGCATTAACAAATCATTAGCATACCAGAGCTTATCATACAGCCTGATTCTAAACACTGCTGTGCCATTACAAGGGCTAGAATAATGTTTGGCCGATTAGAGTGTTCTGGGTAATGCTAAACACATGTGGCTGCTAGGGAGGTATGTTATGTGGCCAATTTCAATGTGTACTTGTGTAGTGGACATTTTGCTTCTTGGGATACTCTTGTGTTGTATGTCCTTCAATGCGAAGCATACTGAATCATTGTGTTAAGGTCTGTCAGACAGTAAGGGCATGGGCATGGCAGCATTGCAGTGGACTCAAAGTATGGTTTTGGTACTATGTTTGTGCTGCACCCAGGGCAAAAAATGCATAGTAAAATTGAATAATAAATATGTTGTGGTGTAATGATGGGAGGCAGACCGGGTGTGTCTGCCAGAGAAAGAGAGGGACGGCCTGGTCTAAGTTTATTTTGGAACCTCCTTGGCTCATTGCAACAAGGATGTTATACAGTTTGTTAATCCTGTATCTGGCATAGGAGGGATATAAGGGAGTTTAAGCTGCTAAATCAGTGTGTGATTGTGCTGTTTGTTTGGGGCTTTGAGTTTCATACTCATTCTTATAGAAGAATCAGAAGAGACATAAGATGACTTGGCAAAATCACCAGGGTGAAAAAAGCAGCACAATTTAGGTTTCATCATACATGCCCATAGGAGTATTTAGAGTCAGTTGTGCCAAAAGTAACAATATGAGGTGTCTTGTAGATGTATTGTAGCATGTGAAGTTTATAGCTAGCGAATGTCTGTGTAGTATAGAGTACAGAGTTTTTCTGGATCATAGTTAAACTTGGTTACAGAAAACAATAATGAGTGCTTTAAGCCCTCTGCTCACCTTATATCTGAATTGAAAAAAATACTTGGCAAATGCACATCATGTATTAAATGCAACATTGGAAATGATCGAGTGTTGCATTTTTTTTCTCTTTGGCTAGCCATGCCCAGAGCCTCAGGGAAAGCCCCTAAATATTAAGCCTGTGGCCTGGCCTGAGCAGAGTGCTGTGAGATTACAGTGGCGTTAGCCTTTTCCCCTTTATTTTGCTCTTTCACCTGGTATTCTGTAACTATGCATCAATCACACTGATGTGCAAAATAAAAATATTTTGGTCTGGCTTATGTAACACTGAACATTCTTAAATCACTAATGCCTGTATCCTTACAGCAATGAGATGAATCTTCATTTCACTGCATAGCATAGCATTTGCGGTGTTTCTGTATGTAATCTAGCAAAGATTTCTATTCCACATTCTTCATATCGTATTTTTAATAATTATGAATTGTTTCCTGTATAATTCAGTAGTTATGACCTGGTGGATTGCCTTGTTAAATATGTCATTGAATGCCATTGATGTTAATGAAGGAAATGAAAAAGGTTGTTTACTGTCAGGTGACTACCATTGCAACTTCTGAAGTGATGGAGGTTCTGTTGATTCATGGCTCCAGACTGCAACCATTTTTTGAAACAGCATGACTACATTTTATAACTAGGCAAACCAGTGCGACTTACAAATATTCCCGCCTTCTTTTCTTATGAATCATCATTGTGTTCAAAACTTGTATTTCATCGTGTTAAAATTCTATCCGACGTTACTCTCTGCTTGCCTGGTTCATGAGATAACAGATAGGTGTTGAAAAAGGCAAAGACTTATAAAATACCATTTACTTACTTAATATAGTAATTTTATTAAACTAGTTACGTAACTGTAGCTAGTAGTAGTTACAGCTACAAATGAACTCTTTACTCTTTTGGTTAAAGGTATTTCACTGGCAAAACGGTTAAATAAATTTATCTGCCTAGCTTGTCATAACAAGCTTTCGTGTTTTTCTTCACTTTGTATGTTGAATGTACCAAGATTTGGGGTTATGTAATTCCAACTTTCCTCTTCTGGGTTAAGTTGAAAGCAGCATTTGGTTGATTGCGCTTGGTCTCATTAATCCGCTCAGAAAACAGCCAGAGGGTGACAATAGATGACTAAGTACCGTGCTGCCAAAACAAATATTTCATACTCATTACTAAAGAGGCTGTAATTTTGTCTGTGTCTGAGATCAGCAGAGAATCACCACTCGGGTGAAACATTTGGCCAAGGAGTGGCATTTTGCTGTCAGTTTCACTGGTGAACATAAGAATGGTTATCCATTTTGTAGAATGATGTTTTGTATCAACATGACTTTTAACTTCCTATTTGCAAGATTGCTTTTTTGGCCTTTTCCTGTACATAACTCTACCCACTGTCCTGAGAATGAGCTACTTGTATCACACTTACTTTTTTCTTCCATATGTGCTATAGCCCAGGTTTAAAAAAAAAAAATTAAAAAAAAAATTTTTACTTTTAAATTGAAAGTCATGCATATGTAACATACTATATGATAAAGGGTCGATTACTCAATCCAAGTGAATACTATTTTAAAACCAGTGATGAACATGAGCACCACAGCAATACATAATAAGCCAGAAGCTGTTTTGGAGCCTTTAGTGTATCTAGACCCAACTCGTAGTCTTTTAAATCTGCTTTGGGATTGTCAAGGAGAGTGAGTAATGATATTTTTGAATCCTAAGGATAGGGCTGAGGGATTTGATAAAAAATGGACATTGCGATTATTTTGACACATTGCAATTTAAACTATTAAACGTACCATTGAGAATGCAAACTTATTTATATATACGAAAAGTAAAAAATGGCACTAGAAATAGTTGCATGAAGACAACTTGTGATGTCATGTGTTTATTGAAATCCCTTTTTCACAACATGGCCACCATGACCTTCGCTAAATAATGTGACAGAATCTGTGATTTTTTTTGTCTCTTTGACATTTTCTCGTTCGGCATGATGATGTTCGTAAATGCTTCTTATGAATTAGCCCATTTATGTTCAAAAAACACCAAAACCACACATACCTCTACAGTGCAGCTTTTGAAGTTTTTTTAATTTTGTGATTTGGGTGAAAAAGTGAAACTCCCTTTTATTAAATATTAGAGAAATATTTCAAGCTTTTTTGTGTAAAGATCGATGATTATTACTTACAGCTCATAAAAATCAAATCCAGTATCTCAAAATATTAGAATTTCATCTCAAGTTTAAGCTGATTACTGTATATATGGTATAAATACCTGGTATCTCTCAGCCTAGTTCAGTACATGCATTTGACTATGTATTTATTACCTGTAATAAATTGCGCCTTTTTGAGATTAGATATTTGCATGGGTTCAATTTCTGTGCGATTAATTGTGCAGCACTATAAGCAAATACAGAACGCAATGCAGAGTTAATAATATAATCATAAGCATGAAAAGGGTGATGTGTATGTTTTCTGAAATCATACTGACCAGATTGTTTTATGATATTTGGGCAGCAAGACAAGAACTTTACACTTCCAGGGAGTCACTAGATTATACATAAACATTTTGACAGCCTGAGGCCTTAGCTCAGGCATGATTTTTTAGTGTGAGCAAAGGAAGAGCAGTTAGCCTGTTTTATATTTTTTCAAATTTTTCATAAACTTGGAAGTAGACTAACATAACCATAGATACCAAAAAGTTTGTTTATAATGATCTCTTTGTAGCATTGTAGTTCTCTATTTGTACATTTCACCACATGGGTTTCTGTAGTAACTGTTTGTAGTCATACCATCTGCACAAGAAAGCTGTCCAGCATGAGCTTTTTCCCCTTGACAGATAATTCACAGTTACCTGACTGTGAGCATTTCTAGCCTTTACTTCTTGGAACTATCTGTTTGGAGACTTGCTGTCAACTTGTTTTTGCTTTCCACATGTTTCAAGGCACAGTTTTTAATATATGTCTCTACCCCGGGGGTGCTTTTGGTCGGGGGCCAGGGACCTATCGGCGGGAGACTGAGCAGAGCCTGTTGTGTAGCTGTATGGTCGGCTCAGTTACCACAGTGACAAAAAGAGGTGATGGAGTCAGGGAACATTGGGAAGAGCTGGGGCTTGAACTAAGATAGAGAAAGAGAGCTAGGACATGGAAGTTGAATGGTGGAAAGCCTTGAACTGGGTCCAAATTTTAATCAACCTGACTGCTGTCCTATCATAGTCAACAATCAATGTGATATGCAGTAATGGGCCAGGCTTGGCTGGATAAATGTATGGTAAATTGGTGTTTTAAGAGAAAAGGGCATTGAGTTTTTTATTCTTCCTAGCTGCCTTCATAGCCTGTGGAATGTGAGTAATCAGACACCCCCTGACAACTCAAACCTCCTCTCTGAGTCCTTAGTACTCCAGGGGGACATGAATTCTGCAACAGGACCATTCAGTGACTCCCACAATACAGTGGGCATACCTTCGCATTGTACCAAGCCCAGTTGTAGCCTTGTGGGTGAGCAAGCAGCATCCTAAGATCCATTTCCAACTTCTGAGAGTGCTCTGATTGTTTTTGACACGGCTTTAAATTTCGGTTTGTTGAATCCTAAGATTTCCACCCCATCTCTCTCTTTGGATGGAGGATTGTTCAGGGCTTGGAAGCTCTTGGTCAGCAAAGCACTGTGTTTGCTCTTGGTAAATATTGCTTTGTTGAATGTTAACCTCTGCCAAACTTTGTTCTTCTTTCATACTTTTTTTGGTGGGACACATTTGCCAGTCTGACTCCATCACAGGGCAAGCTGTGTGATGAGACCTGAGTTTAAGGTAGAGCAGGTGCTAGTAGTCATAGGTCATAAGATAGTAGGGTTTGCAGACATTATAATGCCATCATTGATGTTTGAGATGTACTGATGATGGAATCAAGATATTTTTCCGTTACAAGCATCATAACTGTTTCAAATGCCCCTCACCATGAAGTGAGATACTACATGCTGCATGCGAGAACAGGGGACAAGAAATACTTCAAAAGTGGGGACATTGGACATAAAAGGCTCATCTACACACAAAGCACAGGCTAGTGAGATTGGAGTGGTGTGGAGGTGAAAGAGAAGTCAGCAGCAGGAAGCAAGAACATCAGTAGTCTGGGTCATTGCAAGGGGTGCAGTTACTGTGTAACCTGCTGCTGCTGCTGTTACTAGTAGACTAGTGATGAAACTAGTGCTAAGAAGGGGCAGGCAAGAGGAATTATGATCATGAAGTTGACTGTGCTGGACTTCAGGCTTCACTCCTGGAAGACCGTATTACTGAAGAACACAGAACAGAAATTTGGTGGCATAAAATGAAGGTGAAAATGGAGAATAAGGTTGTAACCATAGAGATTGATGATGTCCGAGCAGAAAATATTGGTTTGATATTGGGAATCGCTGATGTTGTAGTAAAGACTGCTAACAATAGGTTGAACAGTAGTTACCTGATAATTATGCTTAAAGAAAACACATGCCTGATTTTGGAAATTCTGTGAAGGTTAAGGAGAATGACAAAACTCACACAGGTTACTGAGGTGGGTAAAGCGCTTTAGAAGCATACATAGAGTCGGTGATTTGAAACATTCCCTTAGCATCTCACAAGCTAGACATCATCATCTAAAAGTATATAGGAAAAAGATTATAAGAAGTTCTTAAAATTCATGAGAAACTGCTGATGATGGGGATTATCAAAGTTTCCAGATTTGTATTAAACGCTGATAAAGCTCAGCTCTCTGAAGCACCTGGGCTCTTGCTTTATTAAGATCAAAATGTCATCCCTGCATCAATGAGAGCCAATGTGTTGCACTGCATAGGACCAGGACCAAAAGGGATTCACAAAGAAATAAAACAAAGGAACTATCTTGTGGTAACCTAGAAATGGCTCAATTTACCTCTAACACTAGTCTTAAGGCTGTTAACCAAATTATGTGAATGAGCTGAGAAATGAGTGAGTTTAACTTAGAAATGATTTCTAAACCAGGGTGGCCTATATCGTGCCCTCATTGGCCTAACAAGCAACAAGCCTATAACTGTTTATGACTTGTTGGGAAATCTTCACCACCATTCGGGTAATGGGGAAGAAACTATATATACTCCTTTTATTTGAGACCCGGTCCAACAAAAGGACTCGAAGGGGAATCATCTTACCAGCACTTCTATAATCTATGACATTTTGCACAGCTGTTTTCAGAGCTATGTTCAGGCCAGGATGTTAGAGTTAAACTTGTTGGTGAAAAAAAAAAGGTGGACACCTGCCAAAACTGTGGCCAGATGGAAAGAACCACAGTCTTACTTTCTTTAGGAAGGACCACAGCAAAGTGTTGGGTATAACACGATTATTAGTATATATATATACTGTCAGGAGAGTCACACAGACTGTGAAAGACTGTTTTAGATTTCAGATTAAAGTGATTCAGATTTTGGACAATAATTATTGTAGCAGACTACTACATACTAGTGTCTAAATGTTTATTATATTTATGGGAATACAGTATTGTTTTGTTAAACAAATAATGTTATAAGAATTTTTTTTTAAGTTTAAGGTTCAGTGTCCTTGAGTTCTACCACTGTCATAAAGAGCAGGGATGCAGTGATTGTTGACCTAGTAAACCTGCCACAGTAGGCAGGTGAGCATGTGCAGGCCTAAAATTGGACACAAATAAAATAAACCATGAATGGACCGGTGTAAGCTGTCTATTTGACTAAAGAGTTAAACTCATGTTAAAGTTAAAGTAGTAGTGTAACAGCAAACTTGAATAACATTATATAGTTTATTAGGCAGTAGACCTGAGTGTACCTGAGACTTGTGGTGCATTTTTTTTTGTGTTGAGTTTGTATTGTGGTGTTAAATATCAACTTTGTCGCAACTACTGTCTGCTGCTTTTTATATAAGGAATTGTATTTATTTACTTATTTCCTAAAGGCCCAGCTGTTTTGGGCTACATCTTAGAAAAGCCTCTGTAACTCAGTACACTGATCACAGAGGATCCTAATCCTATATTCTGTTAGTCTTATTAATAGGAAATGCAAATATTCATGGATCTATAGGCAATGTAATGTGTTTTTGGACATTTGGCAATAGATTTCGTATGTTTTTTTTTTTTACATTGATTTGATGTTTGCATTTGAAATTCATTTAAAATAGTGCCATATTTCCAACCATCAGAAATTCCAATACATCTATTAATAAATTTTCTTTCAAATTGAAGCTATAAGTTTTAATGTTTGCTCAGGAATAAAATTGAAAGTTAGGAGACAAGGCTTAATTTGAGAGGTCTATAGAAAACAGTAAAGGTTTGACGTTTTGCCTTCAAACTTGGCGTATTTACATGGTAACATGTGCACATGGTCTCATTGGCTTCTGGTCTTTCTCTTTCACTAAGGGGTGGGTGAGTGCTTGGAGGACTGTAAGGACTGTAAGGACTATAAGTGCTTGGTCTCCTTAACTGCTGTTTGCATGTATATATGTATATATTGATTTACTTTAAATGAGATCACAGTCTATTTCTGGAAGAAAGTGGATTGTTTGAGAGTTACTGTAAGAACATGCTTCGCATTTCCATTTCCCAAAGTCTCAAAATGCAAAGTGAATTATCAGTAGATTGTAACCTGCAAAGCATGGGATTGTGTCACCGAGTGCCTGATGGATTGAAGAACATTTGCACACTGAACTTGCTATTCACCCTAGTGAATTGTTTTGTATGTTATCAAATCAAGAAGCATGTTTTCTTAATATGGCCACATTTCAGTTACTTAGGCTGTGCTCACATTGCAAGCCACGTTGTTCAATTATAGTTTACATGACAGTTTACATTGATAATTTCAAGTGACTTTTATCTGACTGTAATGTGCTCACATTATCTGTGTTAAAACACATCATATTTGTTCGTATACTCATTCATTTCAAACAATGGATGCAATTTTAGAAAAAATATTTGGATTTTGGTTTGATGGACGCCAAGCAGTTAATTGACTATATTTGTTAAGGCCAGAAGAAGGAAGAAAGCCAGATGCCCCGCTTAGCTGTTTTAGCAGCTATAGCTAGCACTGCTATGAAATCCCTGCAGTGTTGATGTCAGTTCCCTACACATGTGAAGAGGCAAAAAGTCGCATGAATGCCGATGTGGTGTTCTCATTCCGGCCGCATGACTGCGTAAGATATATGTCCGATCTATGACTTCATACGAAAGTGACTCAGATCTGATCTGGAAAACATCATATTTGTCTTCATCCTAGGCTTTTTAATGTCCCTGCTCATTTTTTAAAATCTGTCTGGACCCTTTAATCAGGGAGGAGCTGCTTAGGAGAGGCCCAGCATTTCCATTTATTAACATCCTGTGCAGAGTCTAGGGCTGTTTCATTCCTTAATCTTTAACCAGTAGTAGCCAAATATAGGCTTGTTGTGGCTGGCGGTGGTGCCTCAACAAGTCTACTGTCTGTCTCGCACTCACTCCAATTACCTCCCAGTCACCCCCGAAATGAACCTTAATTCAGTAAGTTGTACCATTATATAATTGTAATCAGTAGACAGAAAGTGCACTTCACACAGCATCAGTGTGTCTGTCAGGCATTAACAGGGGAAATGAGATGAGGTTTGGCAAGTGTTTACATCCTGATTAATCCTCTCATTTCTCCCGCTCCTTCCTTCCCCTTGAGCCATTTTTCTCCTAACTGGTTTTATGTTACACTTTTTTGTAGTCATTTTTTGATATCAGTGATGGTCTTGTTTTCAGTGACCTTATGGTTTTTCATGTTCTTTCTCAGACTTCTTACCCTCCTTTGCTTTCGCTAAGGAATGTGAGTGTAGCAGCTCCTCTGTCAGCAGCTGGGAAGACGAGTGTAGACAGGTTCAGAGTATAGTATGAGAGACATCTTCAGCATGTTAGATCAGACTATCACTTTTTTTTTTTTCTTACTGTGCTAATGATGGCTGTTTTACATCCATTTTACACATCTGTTAAATAGCTTTTGGTTTTGCATATGAGAATTTATATATAAACTGCCTCCTCTTTAGTATTTTTCTCACTATTTCCTGTCTCTGTCTTATGTATTTCACTGTCTATGTGCAGTGCGCTGCCCTCTGCTTCTTTCTTTGTCCCTTGTTAACCAATACAACTATATTGTGTTGTACTTCTTAATTAAAGGGATGTGGGTTTCCCTAGATGAAGCTTACCCCCAGGGGCCTTTTTAAATGTTTATCTTTCCTGATGTTGCCCTGGACGGAGCGTTCACACCAACAAAAATGCTCATCTTGCTGGAATAGAACTTTGGGGGTGTTAGAATATGCCATATTAGCAGTTCATGGACATATGAAGGTAGAGGAAGTTTTCATTATTTTCTCTCCTTTGCAGAATTTTGTAACGTACAAAAGATGGAAAAAATCTCAGCAGTGTACTTGGCCCTGGATAGGAGTAATATTTAATGACTGTTTTTTTTTTTTTATCTCTTGGCATAGTGAGAACGTTAAGTGCAGTTTCCTTGGGCATTGTAGGGATGCTAGGGATATTCAATAGAACATTCAAAAAATCTATCGCAAGGAAGTGCTATTTGGTCTTATTTAATCAGGCTGGATTAGAGCCATATTGCTTCAGACATGGTGTGATGTGTTTCTCAGGGATGTGTAGATGCACATTTTAATAACTATCACAAATTTAAAAATAACGTAGATATCTTATCTTATCTATCTATTGAATTGGAATACTATTGTTATTAGTAAAATTACTAATTACAAATTAAATTACAAATTACAAATTAAATACTAAACACATATATTACTACTACATTACATACATACATTACATACATACTACATTACATTTATGCATTAACTAAAAACATTACTGATACTAATATTATTATTATTATTACTATTGTTGTATCTAACACATACTTCCCCTGGTAAATATTATTGTTATAAATTTGTTTTATAAAAATAATTATAGATAACATAGACATCGCTACCTTGTATTGTGAAAAAACCTCATCACCGCCCCAGAAACGGGCATTATGTTGGAATATGTACATTAGGCGGAGGAATTGCTTTCAGGCAGTGTTTGAAAGGCAGTCTGCAGTGTTTTTATAAGTAATTAATAATAATTAATAATAGTTATAAACATGCTATAATGACACAGAGGATGAACAGTTATAATGAATAAAAGTAGAGAATTTTGTTTAAGGACATAAATTGTCATAATGTCATTAGTACACTGAAAACAACCATTGTGTGTGTGTGTGTGTGTGTGTGAGTGTGTGTGTGTGTGTGTGTGTGTTTTCCTAGGTTGGGAATAGTTAAGGGCAACAACACTAGATAAGGAGATGTTTTAGGCAGAATTTCTGTTTTTATGATGGACAAGACAATTGAAATAATTATTCTCCTAAACTGTGGCACAATTTCTGAGCATACAAATATGTTTACTGTTTATTTACTGTGTTAGAGTATTCCAGAGTTACAGTAATGGATGCTCTTTGTGACATTAAATCACCATAAATATCCCAAGGGAACTGTATACAGGGATCCAGAAGGAATCTAAACTCGCTGTTAAATTGGTTGTAAAATCGCTGTTAACCGGATGTATTATTATTATTTATTTTATTATGTATTTTAACCAAAATTAGTGTATTAATAGTTACTGCTTCACTATCGTTAAGCAAAGACATCAAGAGTCAATTGTTATTCTGTAAGGCTAATATTTTCTACATTAGTATTAGATCAGTGCGAAAATAAAGTGATGGTATGCAGAGACCTTAAAGCATATCCTGGGTTATGGTTCGTTTACATAGGGCAGAGGTCTATACATGAGACTGGTTAAAACAAATAGACTTTGATTTCTTGTTCTGAACACATTTTCCTAAAACCTCTATCCATGCACAAATCTCTTGTGTAATAAGCACAACAATTAATATCTTCAGTTTGAGGTGAATTATACTTTTCCTGGTTGTGGAAACCTACCAAGAGACAGGGCTTGGTCTTTTTATGCACTAAATATCAGATGAGGCAATACAGGCAACACTTATGTGGCACCATAGTGTTTTATCAGCTGTTGCTACTTTTTGCACTTTTGTTACTTAAGATTTAATATCCTCTTTTTTTTATTGGAAGTAAGATTGTCATCAAAACAGGAATATAAAAATGTGTATTTATCAGCCTTATCCATCTCTCTCTCTCTCTCTCTCTCTCTCTCTCTCTCTCTCTCTCTCTCTGTCTCTGTCTTTCTTTCTCTTTTCCTAACAGCCATTTGTTAAAATTACAGATAGCGCCTCTTTCCTACCAGCATCCAGCTCCTCTTGCTTTCCCTCTCTTTTCCTCTCGGTCTATGAAGAATGATACCAGATATCCTGTGCAGTATCAGCCTACCATGAGGCTACTGCCTACAGGCGGATGTCAGTAGAATGGCAGTGAGATAAGAGACAGGAATGATGCCTCTGTGTTTCCTCGTCTCGCCAGATTGCCATAAGAGATAGCAAGAGCCACTACTTTCTGTACCCCCCCCCCCCCACCTCACTTTATCCTGCGCACAAGGTGGCATTAGTCCACTGTAAAGTGCCACATTTTGTCCACTCAGCATTCGCACCCTTATAAGATATCAAAATGCATGGTTTTGAGTGGGGTTTTAAATGACAGGCTTTTGTTATTGTTGAAATAATATATGATTATGCTGGAGGTAAGGAGCAGATTCCTCTGATGGCATAGGGGCAATGCTTAAAGCTTGTCAGGACACGTAGCAGAAAAGAAATACTGCCCTTAGATTCATAGGACAGCAGAGATAAAACACAGCTTCTTGCTTCTTACACGGTTTACACGTCACCTTTCTTACATTAAGTTTTAAAACATATTGTGTTCTTTTTATACTGGGGTCACCTGTGTGCATCCAAGTGGAAGGCACTGCTTTCTTTAGCAGCTCAGTGGTGATGTGATAGTCTTTCTTATCCACCCCTGTTTTCCAGAGGTTGACCCCATGGGGCAGGCTCAGACCTAACAGATACCCACTGCCTCTTCATTTGCTGATGACCTTTTGACCCTCTGGGCAAGAGAAGGCGTGAGCAAGAGGCTAGAACATTTATTATTTCCTGTGTGTGTCCTTCTGTCACCAATGTGCTTGTCTTAAGTGTGTATTTAGACTTCACTCTAGTTGGCCAAAACATGGGACTGGTGCTAAAAACATGTCTTATCTACTGTAAGTGAAAAAATATTAATATGAATTTTAAGATTGGTTCATATTACACAATTTTTCTTAATACTTAATGCTTCTTATCTCCCGATCCATTCTTTGTTTTTTTGTAAATATTCATACACATATAAAAAGAAACACAATACAATTTATTTTATGTTGTGTTTGTAACTTTTAAACTTTCTTGGCCAAACTTGGCCAATTTTAATTTCACATGAAAAGGTGTTATATTCTAAAATGCAAAATTGTTTACATACTGCAATATTTGACATTGTTACGGACACTACAGATTGTTTTGGGAAAAACTCTCTATTTAATTTTGCATGGGATGCATTAATTTAAGCAACAATTTTAGCAGGTCATATGCTTTTAGAAGCTTACACCAATTTTAATATCAATACTCATAAAGGAATATGAATCATTTGCATTTTAAATTATTATTGTTTGAAGCAAGACAGTATAACGTTGAAAAATTGCTATTTTTGGGACACATATAAAATCATCTCTCCAAAATGGCTGAAGTTAGCAACTTGACATTTTTAGGGAAGCAAAATTGGTCACTTCTATGTTGCATAAACTTCAGATGTAGCTTCTTTGGCACATACATTTTCTTTATTATATGCATATAAAACATAAAAATAAAGCAAAATCAGCACCAATACTGTGTTTTGGCCAAGTAGGCTAACTCCTCCAGAGTTCACTAAAATGTTTATTGCTCCAAACATATTATTGTGCTTTTTCACTTTTTTGAGTTGAGTAGTTGACCAGACCTTTTGTGGGTGTTTTTGGTTGTGGTAATCGTGGCAGTAAGTTATTCAGAGTACACAGAGGAACATTGCTCAGAATTTTTTGCTGTTATAGGAATACAGCATGCGTTGTGTGTGATTCAGTCTTTTGCTTTTGCAATACACTGAAGAGATTTAAGTTTGAGATAAAAAATGAGGCAATAGATTAAATATTCAGTTTCCATTTCCCCAAATTTAGCAGTTAAACTTGTAACGAAGCACATTTAGTGGGAGAACATCCAGGATTATGGTGAACAAAAGTATTGGAACAGATAGTGTAAGGTAAAGAACACTGATAGGAAAAGAAAGATTGTTGATATTTGAATTCAGCTAAAGAAATGGAGAAATTAACGGACCTGCATTGCCAAGGCAGTGACAGCAGCACCTGGCCTCCCTGATCAATATTAATATGAACCATACGTGAACATTAATGCTGCCTATTGCTGATTAGCTGGATTACTGTAGTGGGGTGTGCTGTGCGCCACTTGGTTTCTTTCCTTTTTACAGAACCAGGGCTGTGCATGACCCCCTGATTTTTTTTTTCCAAGCCCACAAACAGAACGAGCAGTTAGCAGAATGCGAGGAAATATTTACAGAGTTTGACAAAAATAAAAAGGTCTGATTAGTGATTGGCTTCTGATGAAGTCTTTTTGTTGTGGTAGCAGTGTTTTTGAGTCACTGTCTTACTGCATGACGATTTTTTTTTTCTGTAAATATGCAGACAGAATATTTCTGTAGACTTTTCATTTAGCTCAGGATTTACCGTCAGCAGTAAAGAGTAGTGAGCCTGCTTCAGAAGCGGACGTACATGACACTATCGCCACCATGTTTGACTGATGATCTTGTATTTCTTGGCTCACAGGCAGATCCATTGTTTCTCCAATTTTTTGGCCATTCCATCACTTTCTTAAAGGTTAATCCTGGTTCTATAACTTTCCTGACTCATTTCTGGAGTTCTTTGCAAATTCCAATTCTGCCTTTCTGATTCTTTCGGCTGATTCTTTGTGGCTTGGATCTTGTGGTATGGCCAAGTTTTCTGCTCTCAAAGCCTTCTTCAAATAGTGTATTGTGATACATTCAACCTGTGCCCTGTGAAGGTTGTTGGTGATGTCACTGACTGTTGTTTTTGGGGATCTGTCATCAACTGCTGATGTTTTCCCTGGCTGAAGGCTTTGCCCGTCTGGTTGTTAGTACTGGTTGTTTTTTTTTAGGGCATTTCAAATCTATGTATTCGCTATGAATACTGCTTGTCTAATGTCTTTGATTGATTTTCCCTCTTTTCTTTTCCTTCAGAATAGCTTGCTTTGTGATCTTCATCCTGGTTTTTAACAACAAATGTAGTCTTCAGGGGTAAGGGCACATCTGTGCAACAAGGACAAACCTTCAGCACATGCTCCAGTATTTTTCATCACTTGGAAAAATGTTTTTAACACATCTAGATGCGAGTATCAGAAAATGGAAGCTGGAACTTCTGAACTGCGGTTTCTTATTCATCGGTTGATCCCAAACTCAAACATCTTCAATGTTTAGCAAAAACAAAGGAATGGCCTTTGACATTCCAATACTATCAAAGGGCGCTATGTGTGTCACCTCTTTAATTTGTCCAAGCTGAGCAACCTGCACTGTGTATTAAGCTCCATGGTATCCCCATTGTGAATGCCTCAGCTGGAAGGCTATTGTCGCTAGCCCCCCAGCCAAACCACACTTACAAACCAGGAGAGGGTGATCAAAGAGTCATCAGATTAACTTGGGCCTGACACAGGAGGTGGAGCCAGGAATGTGGGGGTGGGGTGTCTGCTGGTTCAAAAGAAAAGAGGAATACCTCTCATTATGTTCCTTCCACTTCTTTTCTTGTCTGTCTGTTTGGGTTCTCTGCAGCAGTGTGTTAATGTGAGTCTGTGTGAGAGTGCGAGAGCATGAGCCAGCACCCCATGTCTGCCCTTCAGGCTACAGTGAACCTTTAAGGAAGCAACACACTGCGAGAGGAGAGTGATATTAAGAGTAGATGATGGCATGTGCTCCAGGCAGAGAGTGACCCAGAGAAACACAAAGAGGGTGTCAAGAGAGACAGAAAGAAGAAGTGTGTGAGACAAGGGGGCAAGGGAAGACACTACGTGGGAATTCCAGAGCGTGAATTTGGAGAGAGTCTCTGTGGGAGTCAGGAGTGAGAGATTTCTCATTGGGAGGAAGGCTAGCCAAGATGAAGGAATGAATAGGAGGATGGGTGGTATGAGTGTTGTTGGGGTTAATAGTGGAATCACTATTCAATTCAATAAATTCAATAAACAATACAAGTGTACACTGATCAGCCACAACATTTAAACCACCTACCTAAAATTGTCTAGGTGTCACGTGAGCCACCAAAACAGCTGAAAGGAAACATCATTATGGAATAATGTTGCAATCACTGGGTGTACTTAGTCTAGACCAATACCTGTACATATATATTAAAAAAAAGCATCCACATGAATGGCAGCACCAAAAAAATTCACGTAGGACATTGCCCAGAGCAACACACTACCTCCCCCGGCTTGTCTTCTTACCATAGTGCATCTTGCTGCCATCCTCACACCAGGTAAACATGATGCCAGAGAATACGTGATTTCTCAGACCAACCCAACTTCTTTCACTGCTCCAGTTTGCATGCTGCTATGCTCATGGTTGTGGGAAGGGGACAGCATGGGCAATCTGTGATACACTGTGTTCTGAAATCTGTCTATCATAGCCAGCATTAACCTGCTGAGAAATTTGTGGTACAGTAGGTATTGGACAAGAAAGGCTAACTTTGAATCCCTAGTATTATCACTGAGCCTTGGGCAACCAAGACCCTGTCTGGGGTTCATCATTTGGAGATTCTCTGACCCAGTCAGTTTTTATTTTGCCCGTGTCAGTGTCAATCAGATCATTACACTTGCCCATTTTCTTGCTTCCTATTTGGGATGGGGATCACCAGGGGTCACAAAATACAATATTATCACGTTACCTAAATGCAGATCTGTATTGTGATTCAGCAAGTATTGCAATTTTATGATTTCGAGTCAATATAATTTTTGTTTGATTTTGTTGCCATTAAAAAAAAAAACTTAAGATGCAACACAGGATGCTTTGCTGCCTGCCAAGGTGTGAATAGTTTAGAGCACGCCTGTATGACCTGTAGGATCATAGTGTAATGGCAACATTTAACCATCTCAAATGCAAACCAATATAAATGACAAAATACAGAATTATGACGTATGACAGAAGTTCAGTTGGTTCTTATAAAAATATGTTTGCTTGAAAAAAAGGTATTTTATGCATTACAGACTTAGTCTAACAAACACAATTACCTGCCAGGGCTAGCACATGCAGACACAAGTATAGAGAAATGTGAATATAGTGTGTTGCTTTAATTAGTTGTGACTCGTAGTTTGTACATCATAGATATAAATTTGATATTTAATTACATTAAGTGAGGAAAACCATAAAGATACGTGTGCTAACAATCTTTTCTCTTTCTGTGCAGGTGTGCATGTGGAGGGTGTGGATGTGTGAGACCTCTGGTTAGTGTCCTGAGGTAAAGCAACATCATGGAAGACAGAGGCCTAAGAGGCCAGAAGGTTCTGTCCATTGTGTTGTGCATTTGCCAAACCCTACTTCTCAACTGTCCTTGTGAGTGTACACACACACACACACACACACACACACACACACACACACACACACGCACATGCACACACACACACATATAGACAGTAGGCTTCAGACACAATATGTGGTGTTCTCCTGGATATCCACATCTGGAAATTGGTTATGCATATTTCCCCCTCCTTTCTCTGGCCATGCATACATCAAAGCATTCAATTCCAGCATCAAGCTTTGCTCCAATATGAGTCATGGTGAAATTGCTGAAATATGTCATGTTCATTCTCTTTCTATTTTTCTCTCCCTCTCTTCTCTCTAGTTGCATATTCTCTCCTTTTCCACACACAACCTGCCTCTGTGGTTCAGAAGCAGGGTGGTGCTGTACACCTGCAGTGTTTGGTGCATCCTGCCTCAGCCAAAGTCACCTGGTTTTTCCAGGGTCGTGCCCTGGAGCAGGATTTGCCACCTGGGGTGGTGGTTCATCCTGACAGAATCTCCCTGTCCTCTCTCCAGCCCCAAAACACTGGCACATATCAGTGTGTGGCACACTCAAGCACAGGTTCCATCACCAGCCAGTGGGCACGGGTAACCATTGCAGGTATGCAGACAGGCAGAAAAAGTACTGAGAAAATATATTTAAATGAAAGGCTTGGGACAGAAGTATCTGTAATCAACAATAGATTCCGATCGTCACAATGGCTGGAATAGATCATTTAAATATCCGCTGGAGAATGTGTAGGGCTACAGCTTTAAGATAAAATGAGAAATATGTTATTGTTTTAAGACAAATAAATTTTTTGTATCTTATATAGTTTTCTCATACAAACTGTAATAACTTATGTCTGATTTTAGAGCAGAACAAGAAAACATCTTTCTCTGATGCATCTTGGCTTCCCTTGTCTGTGCTTGCCAATCAGATAAAGCTGTTTTTTATGTGATGTTTATCAGAGATATTTCTCTATGGAAGAATTCAACATTGCCACGTTCACCCAAGTGTACATGCATAAGAAGTTTTTCCATCATATTTTTTTTACAGCTTCTATATTTTTTGTGAAGTTTTAGAATTGGCTAAGGTACAGGTCTGTGTGCATGTCCTCCCTGTGATTGTTGGATTTCCCCTGGGTACTCCAGTTTCCTCACACAGTCCAAAGACATGCAGATTAGGTTAATTGGTGTTCCAAAGTTGCCCGTGGTGTGTGAATGAGTGTGTGGTGTGTGCATTTGTGCGCTGTGATGGATTGGCACCCTGTTCAATTTCCTGGGTTAGGTTCTAGGCTTCCTGCGACCCAGTATAGGATAAGCGGTATAGAAGATGAATGAATGAAGGAATAAAAGGAATAAAAATAAAAGGAATAAAAGAAACTGACTAAATGCTTATATATTTTGATTGTACTTTGACTTGTAGTTTAAAGCATTTATATCTATATACATTTTCATATATATGTTTACATTTACAACACCATCATCCAGAGAAACAGCATACAACCCGTGAAATAAGACAAATTAAACTAGACATTTAATTATGATGAAAGAAATGTTGTAACATAAACAGAGAATGGGGCTGGTCTGTCTGTGCATACCCTTAAACCATAAACAAATGCCTGAGCTGACAGAAGACTATGCTGTGTAACACTCCAGGATGTTGGCCGAAACCACTAGTGTAACCACTTAACATGCTCTGCAATTCAGCTTAATGCACAATGTTTTATGAAGCTTTTAGTCCTTAGATGCATCACGATCTGAACTGCACTGTACTGTAACTAGAGCTGTAACCACAAGTGAACCTGTAACCTTAACTGTAACTATGCTAACAACCACTATGCTATGTGAGGGGTCATGTCACATGATCCAAACATCTCTTTCAAGAAAGCTTTTAACAGCTGGATATTTGAAACTCTGATCTTTACAAGGATATGCAAATCTCACTGATTGGTCAGTATTCTAAGTAGCATGGGTATGCCCAGCCACGTTCCCCATGACACATGCACTCTGTTTCTAATGTACATGCTTACAGTATGGACATGCTCTCCAGAGTGCAGTGTAGGCTGAGAAATAACGATTTCTGAACATGTGCTGTGGTATCTGGCAGCAAAACATTAAAAGCACATTCTTTAAGTCCAGTTATTAGATAGTGTTGCAATGTTTTTAACTGGGCGTGGAGGGAATATACAGTACTGTGTAAAGGTATTGAGCCACCTCTTGTTTCTTCATATTTTGCTTCAGAAGAGCCAGACTTTCTTGTATTTTTATTGTAGTCTTGAGGAATAGTTCTCAAGACTTCCTGAACGACTTTTTTGGCTCTCATTTTCTGTCCAGCCGATCTAGAAATCATTCAAGCAAAATAACTTAATTTACATCATTTAATTTAATGTAAAGAAATGAGGTGTGGCCCAATACATTTGCACAGTACTGTATATCCACTAAGGGGAAATAGATCCACTCTATTTTCGACAAATTTTCATACCAGCCCGCGCAGACCAGCACTGATTAATGGATGTACATCCAAATTAAAAAGGAAATGATGCCAAAATAGAAGCCAATGTTTGAGCTGCTACACTCCAAATCAAGGGCTTCAAAGGGAGGGAAGTGGATTTTTTTTTCTCTTTTTTTAGTTCATGCACCTCTTTAGCAGCATCCTTTATTAGCCTCGGGGTTTCCTCTTCAGTGGCATGAGCGTATGTCGGGAAGTGGATGTTATGAATTGCAGCACTTACATATGACTGGCCAGATAAAATGATCATGCAGATAATAATGTATAATTATACAGCATAGAGGACATGATCCCACTTACTCACACTCTGGGTTATGATGTTAAATATGTTTTATTTTACGATTTTACATTGCTTTGTGTGTTCACTGCACATTTAGATATTATGGAGTTTGGACAGACCCATCGGCGGTCTTTAATAGAAAAAGAAGGGAGCACTGCTGTTATTGAGTGCCAGCTACCTCGGAGTAATCCCCCAGCTTTGCCACGTTACAGAATACGGGGGAAATGGCTAGAAGAGTCAACAGGTATACGACAAATTCTTCAAGAAACTTCAAGAATATAACTCATGTTTATGGTCACACTTTAATACGTTTTCTTTTCCTGTGTTTACTTTTCAGATGAATATTTAATACTTCCTTCTGGGAACCTGCATATAGTCTCTGTTTCCCCAGAGCATCAGGGCATGTACAAATGTGGAGCTTATAATCCTGTTACCAGAGAGGTCAAGGTCGAGCCTTATGGCACTAAGCTCCTAGTGAAAAGTATGCTGGGGAGGGGGAATGCACAACTGCAAAGACACTTTGTAGAAAACAGAAATAATGTTGTTTTCAATGTGTATGGATTGCGTTTAGCTCACCCCTCTCCCCCTTTACAGATTCAGATGGTCCTTCCCCACAGGGGATAGTATATCCCGTCAACTCTGTCAACCTGACAGTGGAACAGTCCATGTCCTTGGTTTTGGAATGTGTAGTATCAGGAAATCCCTCTCCTGTTGTTAAATGGTTGAAGGATGGCCAAGAGCTGCCTCTTGCTCCCAGACTGAGACTTCTGCATAGTAATCTGGTGCTGAGTGATGTTCAGATAAGTGACAGAGGAAATTACACTTGCTTTGTTCAAGCAGAGGAAGGTGCCATGGCCAGTGCCAACTACACTGTTGATGTGCTTGGTGAGTTTAGGTTATGTAGAGTATAAAAGTTGCCATCTTTTATGCATAAATATAAATACAGCTATGGTTATTCTATGTTTTTACTGTGATGGAAATGTGATACACTATTATTATTGTTTTCCTTTTCTCCTACAGGGCCTCCTGTTGTAGTAAAAGGTCTGAGCGATCAGATTGTGAAATCTGGCTCAATTGTGCAATTCAGTTGTCTCACTTCAGGAAATCCTGTTCCTAACATCACCTGGCTCTTCAACTCTTCTCCTGTTTTTTCCTCACCTCGACTCCAGATATCAAACTCCGCGCTGCATATTTTCTCAGTCACCGCTCAGGACCAGGGCATGTACCAGTGTGTGCTGGACAATAGGATTGGCTCCGCACAGTCGGCTGCCAGACTTAGCATTCAGTTGGGTAAGAATGTTTTATTTTTCAACAGCATTAAAGGTTTACTCTCAGGGTAATTCATCCGGGTATGATTTACGAGAATCGGCAAGTTGTTGGAAAGTCCATTACACAGCATATTCAAATTAATGTTCGAGCGTGAGCAGTGGCGTCAGTGACTGATATACGAGACTGGTGTTGGAGGGGAGTGGGAGTACGCCAGGCTCTGTTGAAGAGTTGGAAGGAGGATTATGGGATGCAGACAGGCTTTTTGGCTGCAGCAGTGCTGGGGGAGGGTTGCAGGAGCAGAGAGGTCCTTGGCGGGCAGCAGCAGAGCCATGAGAGTGAGCTTTGTGTGTACTGTCGTGGATAAGCTCTTGAACAGCGGAATGTAAGGAGTAACTGTACAAGGTTATGATGAGAAGCAGACCACCCAGCTGTCAACCATACACACAACTGGCCTTCTACTTAGTAACACACACCTATGCACACACAAACACACACACGCAGAGCCTCCCCCATTCTGCTCCAACTCTGTTTATCAGCATTGCACTGCATCTCTGAGTATGATTGATAAAGGCAGAGATATGCAAGCTTTATGTCAGAAAAAAGACAGCTGAGGTCGGTTCCAAATGGTATTTTTTTTCCTGGCTTGAATGACGGAGAGAATATGGTTTGATAAAATGCAGGTTGGCTTAAAATCATGACTGTTTATGAAAGTTGTTCATCTCAGATACTGGAGGGGAGTGTATTATGGAAAAAAGTTGCGCAGTTAGTTGTCTGGAACATCTATCATTGCAGCACGAAAAATGTGAATTAAAGTAATAGTTCATCGCCTAGTGCATCTGTTCTGCTGTTTGAAAAACGAAAACTAGGAAATTCAAAAAAAATTTAAATCATGTATCAAAAATGTTGTTGTTTAAAATGATATGGAGTTATATTGCTTTAAAATACACAGACAACATGCCGATACATCTTTAGTAAATATTTTATGGTCAAGTTCATGGTACATCGAGAAAGTTTGGTTTCCCGGGACGTGAAGGAGGAGTACACATTTGAGTTTTTCTGGCCCTGTCTGCACCTACACACACACTCATTTAAACCTAGTGACAACTCAACATAGGCATTACATCTACCTGCACTTGTTTTGAGAGAAGGGGGAAAAACCAGAATACCTGGAGGAAACCCATGTGTACACAGGGATTAAAGTTCTCCATCACTATGATGGATTTCTGTCAGCGAGCTTCCAGAGAGCCCATGCTTGTGATCTGCGTAATTCCAAAGGAGAAAGCGTGAGTGTCCTGTTACAGAACTTAGGAATCATGCTATCGGGTGATTTGTGATTTGTATAGTACCTGATTTGTACAGGCATACAATCTTTAGGATCTTGGTGATGGGATGAGAATCACCAGGGACCACCAGATACGATATCATCACGATACATAGGAGTTGATTCTTGTTGAAAAAAGGATACATACTGTACTGTAGGAGTTGAAAAAAATGACATTGGGATTATTTTGACGAAGAACTCAATTGGTATTTAAACTGTTATTTACTTATCAAATTTACCGTTTTGTATTCAAATGTATTTATCCAAGCCAGCAGCAAATAAAGGCACAAATGATCGCAGAGGGTGGATGCCAATATTCATTCATCACCTCAAAATTATTAACAACAAATACTTCAATTATTGACAAATTCTGCATGAATTCCTGACTACGCGTATATTACCTGTAATAAATTGCTGCCTTTTGCGATTAAATACTTGCACATGGCCAAATCGCAATTTCGATTTTTATGCAAGTAACTGTGCAGCACTTCTGCAGTATATAGCCTGTAGCCTAAACTGTAGCAGTGCTTCCCAAAGTATAGGCTGCAGCCCCCTGGTGGGCTGTGAAGACACTGCAGGTGAGCCATGAGAGAGAAACAGCTAAATAATTGCATGTTTTCAATATTTCAAATCAAGCCATTAAAAATCTAACATAAAAAAGTATTTGGAAATTTAAAAAAATATTAAAAACAGATTATTCGTTAGTATCTTAGTCTCACGTGTTGATCAGAATTCTGATTAAAGGTTTGGGTCGGTTGCAGATCATTGTCAGATTTCAAATTGTAAGGTTGACAGTTTAAATTTCCTGCCTTGAATGACGAAGAGAATATGGTTTGATAAAATGCAGGTTGGCTTAAAATCATGACTGTTTATGAAAGTTGTTCATCTCAGATACTGGAGGAGTGGATTATGGAAAAATGTTGCATGGTTAGTTGTCGGGAAGATCTATCATTGCAGCACGAAAAATGTGAATATAAGTAATAGTTCATCGGCTAGTGCATCTGTTCTGCTATTTAAAAAACTGCACAGTATTTTCACTAAAACTAGAAAAATACTAAAAACTGTTTGAAATCATGTATCAAGTTTTTTTTAAGGTTAAAATGTGATTAAGTTGTATTGCTTTAAAACACACAGACAACATGCATCATCAACAACTCTTTAGTAAATATTTTATGCTTGTGGAAATGCTCCTACTTTAACTATTAAACATAGGTCTTTCTACTGTCAATTTTTTTTACAAAGCAACTTCACCATTCAAGTGATCACTGATCACTGTCATTCGTTATTTTTTCTGACTACATGTCTTCTGTAAGGGTGACACTTTGCCACTATCCTGTCAGGATTTAACAATGTGTTGGACCATTCTTAACCCATTTCATCAGCCTCCTCAGTTGGTATCTTTGCTTCATGCAGGTCAATAATTTGACTCTTCTTAAACACATTAACATCTTTACCGTGAATATGTGATAGATCTTTCAAATCTATGAAATCTAAGAAATGATAATCTACTCCTGTTATCAGTTAGAATAAAAAGAATCATATTAATTTCTGCAGCAATTAGCAATGTAAAGGCTCTTAAGTGTTTGCTTATTTAAATGCAAACCGTGACTTTGGCCAAGTAGTGTAGAATGTAGGCTATTTGAAAGGTAAACAAACAGTTTTTTACCCAGCTGCCTCCACCTGCTTTACATGAAACCCTATGGGAAGTGACCACACGACTGACTGACTGCCTACAATTTTCAGTCAGACAATTTGTTTCCCCCTGTGAACATCATGTGAAACTTTGCACAGGTGAGGATTGAACTTGGGGTTCCTCACCTAAGAAAATTCAAATATCCCATCCTGTGGTCATCCAAATCCATGTGAGCCGCTGCTATAGCTGTCCACACCGCCACTCACTCCCTCTCAAAGATCAGCCCACTCATTTTATTCAGGCTGTTAGCACAGTGCATGCTTCAAAGTACATTCATGAGGTTTCTGATGAGCACAGATTCAAATAGGTCAAGGCTTGCTAATGGTGGCTGCACGGGTGAAATTTAAGAATTCATTCAGTGCACCCACTGCTTTCTCTATCAACTCCCTCATTTTCTCACACTCCCATTTGATTTGTCTGTTAGATGTCATGGTGGTCTCGTAGTGGTTATGTTTAAAGGTCACTCGACATTCTCAGTTAATACACATAAAGAAGACCTGAATGAAGAATAGAGACAGGTGCTTGTATAATTAATAATAATGTATTCATGTTTGGTTACATTCCTAGTGGACAAAGTAAACAGGATAAAGATACTGTACGTCTCGGACACTTCCCCCGCCTGTCTTGCTGCTTCGCTCAAGTTCTTTTTCACTATCCAGAAAATGTCAGGTGGCATTAATGAAAATTATACAGTTTGTACTGTTAGTTACTCACTATTCACTGTAAAAAATAAATAGTAAATTTTACGGTAAAAAACCGGCAGCTGTGGTTGCCAGAATTCTACCGTAAAAAAACGGTAGCACCGTTATTGCACTGTGAAAAAAAAACCCGTAAATTTTACGGTAAAAAATGGCAGCTGTGGTTGCCAGAAGTTTACCGTAAATGTTTTTACAGATTAAACTTTTTTTTTACGGTTTATAACTGTCTAATTAACATGTTTATGTTGTTATAAAAACAGTTTATTCCCGTCAAATTCCAGGGTTTACATTGTAACAAATACGCATCATAACCATGTTTTTTACAGTTTAGAACTGTCTAATTTAAAGATTTATCTGTAATTTAAAGACTTTATCCGGTATATAGGGGGGGGGGGGCAGGGTGACTAGTACCTGGAGGAAACCCACCAAGCACGGGGAGAACATACAAACTTCATGCACACAGAGACGGGAATCGAGCCTGGCCGGGAATCGAACCCGGAC
>JAQMYG010000037.1:20076940-20091106 GCA_030014215.1 Clariallabes teugelsi
TTTTGTGAAATACGATTTTATTCTGTAGCATTTATACGGTATTTTACTGTTAGAATTACGAACATTTTTTACAGTGTTACAGAAACCATGTTTAAATGACTCTTTTTAGTGTTTGCATAAATAAGCGTTGTAAATTATAATAATAATAATAATAGCAATAATAATAATAATTATTATTATTATTATTATTATTATTATTATTATTATATATTTTAAAGACATACTTATAAGTAGTTTATAAGGTTTCATACATGTGGCCACATTAAAAAATGTTTAACATTAAACTTTTCATTAAAAGACAGAAAAGCAAAGTAAAAGCTGAAAAAAACATTACAAACACAGTTACTAATTGCACAGTTTTACATAGATTTTCTTGGTTTACTGGTCAAACCAAGTAATTTAATGACTTTTCTGAAATTTAACAGATATTATTATAGTAATACCACATTTAATTGTTTTCTCCAAGTCTTACCACCTGATAAAAAGGTAAAATTAACTCAACTCATAAGATTACTTTTTTTTTTATATATTTGATATCTGTGAAAGAGCTTTTGTTTATGGTGTAATACCTGTAACACTTTTGTGGTCTTAAGATGGTAAAATTCCACAAAATATTTGTGTAAATCAGACTATATGCACAAAACGTTTTAAGTAAGTTGAATAATTTTAAAGTGTGTATATATAATGACTAAGTTAGCTTTTTTAATAGTTTACTTAATTTGCACAAATCGTTGATGCCACCTGATGTATTTGAAATGACTAAAATGACGTACCATACCTCATGTGGACGGTTTCTGTATTTCAGCAAAATTTTCAGTATTTGCCCTATTGTCAAGAGTAAGTATAGGAGAGCAAATTTGACTGTTCTTAGGAAGGAAGGCTTGGCATTCTCTCTCCCCCGTCAGTTAAAGTGAGACTAGCATACACATCTGTAAGCTCATGTACGCAGAAGAGGGCAGATTGATCTTTCCTCCAAGTGTGTTCTGCTACCCTTTCAACATTCTTGAATGATCGTTCTAAGCAGTAATTAAAAGAAAGTGTCCTCAGATGCCATGCCAGGATCCCAGTCAGATTCGCAGAAACAGCTGCAAAGACGTCCCAGCTTTATAGCAGATTCTGATAATAAATATAGCAGATTGTCGTCATATTTCTGGAATGTTACACTTTCCAGAAATATAATGTTACACTTATAATATTTTTTAAGATTTACAAAAAAACTAAGGTCAATTTGGTAAAATATTACTAGGTAGCTATTATTATAAATAACAAATGACAACTTCTTTATTTGGAAAAGATATTATTGCTTTGAAACACTATCAGCTCGTTACTCTTTTGGTTAAGGAACTGAGTATGTTTCTGTTCTGCAGTTAGAAAATGTAATTTAAAAGATGACTTTTCAGCAGTCCTTTTTTTCATCAGTATTTTTAAAGGTTGCCAGGGCATATGGCAAGGTTAACATAAAAAAAACATGTTGGGTATAGACCACACACACTTTCGGTTTAACGATGCAGATACTGGCATTGCATAACGTCTGTATTTTCCGTACTTTATGCATTCAACTGCACAAATTCTATGAATTTTAACTGCAGCCCTATTGTTATGTGTCTGCGTGCGTTAAAAACTTGCTGCACAGAGAGGACCTGAGGGGGAAAAACACAGTGATTTACGGCCCTGTGATGGAAGGTATGGGTGTAGAGCTACTTTAGGGCTCTGACTGTTTCTGGTAGTTTACATGAGTCAGGTGAAGCACTTGTTTTATGCCAAGCCTTTTCTCTATCTTGACCAGCTTTTTTTTGTTAAAGAAAACCAGTGCCATGCACGAAGAAGCAGGGCTGATAAGAGATTGAGAGATATCATGTCGTATGTTCTTTTTTCCTACACAGATTTAGCTCTCTTCTCTGTTTGGCGTATAAATAAATTTGACAGAATTTATTCATCTAACTACACAGCAAGACACATAGACACACACTGTTTCAAGGCATCACTCATTTCCATAACGTTTCAACTTTGAGCTTTCAAACATGTATAAGATGTAGTAACTTTCCAACTTTTGTTATTTCCCAGGTGGACCACTTTGGCTGCAGATTAGCATTCAGTTAAATAATAATAAACAAAGCATTACTGTGCAGTGCTGTTCAGTTCCTGGCTACTGCTTTTTACAATACAGATTGAAACAGCTCCATATTCGCATTTAACTTTCCAGCACGGTCTCCTGTTACACTAAGGTTTTCTTGTGCCGTTAATAGCTTTTCAGATTATTCCTGTTTTTTTTTTTCAGGGAGGGATTTGAAAGCACTATATAGAGATTCAACATAGTGCTCATTATTGTGTTGTTAAATAACTTCAAAGATCAACTTTTACTGTTCAAGCAAAGAATATTAAGGAAAACTGCTGGAAAATGTTTGTACTTTGTATGACTTTTGGATATACTAATAAGACAGAAAGCATTAGATATTAAACACATTTTCAAAAATGCCCAATTTTTTTTTTTTTACAGAACCTCAGTACAGTTCCACCACTGCTGCTACTGTGGACACACAACCAACTGTCCATCCAATTCAGAGTGATGGAGAGGGGCTGTTCTTGCCCTCAGAGGACAGTCTTAGTGATGCCAATGGTTCATTCACAGAGACGGCCAGTGACAAGCCCACTCCAGAGGCTCCGATCATTATCAGTCCACCACAAACACATAGACCTAATGAATATGATCTAGAGTGGCGGCCAGGACGAGACTGGGGCAGAGCAATCAACGCTTATTTCGTTAAATATCGCAAGGTAATTAAAATTTTATTTGCTGATGTGTTGCGGAAACTTTTCTTTTGAAATGCTTGTAAATATGTTAGTTTGTTCCATTATTTATGAGTTAAATTCCATTAAACAAATTATTATTATTATTAGTAGTAGTAGTATTAATACTCAGAGACCTGTTCAGGTACTTCCACACAGCAAAATATGGTTAAATAAAAGCAAGATTGGATAAAGAAACGGAAAGCCAGATAGCATCAGCATGTCTATTTTGTATGGTATTTACCTTCCCATTTCCTTTGTATAAGATAACTGTTGATGCATGTTGATGGATAACCATAAGCCACTGTGGATTTGCATGTTGCTGCAGGTGGATGAGATGGGCAATGTGGTGGGCAGTTGGCACACAGTACGGGTTCCAGGAAGTGAAAGGAGCCTCCCCTTGTCTGACCTGGAGCCTTCCAGCCTGTATGAGGTGCTGATGGTAGCACGCAACAGTGCCGGTGAGGGCCAGCCCGCCATGCTTACCTTTCGAACGGGAAGAGGTAAGGATTACACTCACTCATTCATTGTCTCCCTTTCTTTCTTTCTCTTAGCTTTTGCCTGGTTGGTAGCCTGTTTCAAAGCCAGCACTGACACTGAGTTGTTAAAATCCTAGCAACATTGCTGCACCTAATAAACTTTGTACCTTTACAGCCATGGGAATGTCACCACTGTGCTGACAATTGTTTACCAAGTCAAAGTATATAGGTATCAGTTCAGGTTAATTATTTAAGATTTAAAATGAGTTACATATTGATACAGCTGTAAGCAATGTTACCGAAGTTACCAAAAGTATTAATTCACATATTTAAAGGTTAACCAAATGTTCATTAAACACACATTGACAACTTCCTTTCTTAACTAAACTCACTCACTCACTCATCGTCTATACCGCTTTATCCTGTATACAGGGTTGCGGGGGCCTGGAGCCTTGCCCGGGAGACCTAGAGCACAATAACCACTAAGCCACCGTGCCGCCCCTTAACTAAAATGTGTAAATTAAACAAAATTACATTCAAATAATGTTTAAATAAATAAGTCTAGTCTCCTGGTGTAGATATCAAAAGTAAAGTTTAGCATTTTGCCACCTACATCATATGAACAAATCACCTGTTTGTTCTAAAAGACATCACTTAATACAAATGTTACTTATGTTTGTTTGTTAATACTGATGTATTACACTGTAAATTCAAATATGGTCCCTCAAAAGTTCATTAACAAGAAAAAATATTTTGTTTATCGAACATAGATAACTTAACCTGTATCAGCTATCTAAATTTTAGCCAAATTAACTTATACATTAAAAAAAAAAAAAAAATAATAATAATAATAATGCTGGATTAACATAAATCATTGTGACAGTCTTGAGTAGTTGAATAGACTCACAAAGCAATGTGCAAAAAAGTTGTGTGCCTTCTAACATGTTCCAAACCAACATGTCTTCCCAAATGTTCCCAAGTTTGTTGTGCTACAGTTGACGTCTACTATTTTAGTTTTTGGCTTTATTACATCCCAGAAAGATCAGAAAAAGTTGACTGAGCTATGAAACTTACAGAGCTGCTGGGAGTCAAAACAGGATCCTTGATGTGGCATTTCGTTTTAATAGCCATGCGATTTTCTAACATTTTCATTTTATAAAATGACGGAGAATGATTGTTTAACAACAAAGACAAATTTGTATAATAAATGTTTAAATTTTGCAATATTATTTAATGATAAATGATCAAAGTCAGCAGAGATATGTTGCCCTGAGCACGCTATATGGAGCAATACTTGTTGTTGTTGTTGTTGTTGTTTTTGTTCAGATGGGAGACCTGGCTCGCTTTCTCTCCATAAACTTCATATAAACTTTTGCATTGTTACTATTTTATTGCATGCGTTTATTGCTTTACAGCCTTTTAATACAGTTAGTGCAGTAATGCGTGGCCAGTCTCTAAGACTAAATGAAGCATATAGACTACATTGGCACAGTGCAGCCGCTGTCAACAAAGGGAATAGCATAACTATAAATCACTGCAGATCTCTTCCCAGCACTTCTCTCTGCTTTTTCTTCTTGCCTTCTCCTCTTCCTCCTCTTTTTCTTTTCTCACTTTTCTCTCCTCTGTGATGTTTAGAGAAGAACCCCCCCTCCAGTAAGAATCCGTCCAAGGCCCCATTTGTGTCTTTGCCTGAGAAAGCCCCTGAAGAAAAAAACACCAATACGCACTATGGAGTAGTCATCCATGACAGAGGTAACCTGTAAAGATGAATAAGTCTGATTAGTTGAACAGAGTGAAATGAAACAATTCACATACTGTGCAACTGATTGTAAGTGAGAATGCATGGTTTAGATAGTTATTAGAATACGTAAGCATGTATGAGTGTGTGGATATGTTTGTGTCTATGATTGGACATTAATGTAGGCCTTACTCAATAAATTATAAATTTTACTAACCCTCTCTCCTCTTTGGTTCTCTCTCTCTCTCTCTCTCTCTCTCTCTTTGCTTGCCTCTGTCTATGTCTATGGCCCAGAGCCCATTCAGTAAGTACATGCTCCACTCTGGCATGTGGTTTGTCTATGTTGTGTGTTTCTGTTTATTTTTTCTTTAGCTTCTTTTTTCTCTCTGTGTGTATTTGATCCTCTTCAAAAGATGGATGGCCAAACGTTTCTACTTTATAGGAAACATGACTATTTATCACGTTCAGTCTAAAAACTAGAATAATCATGTTCACGGTTTCTGATTTACTTACATTGTTTTCTCTTACAGTTCCTGAGGCCCCGGATCGTCCAACCATCTCTACGGCATCAGAGAATTCAGTTTACGTCACGTGGATACCACGGGCCAATGGCGGTTCTCCAATCACAGCTTTCCGTGTAGAGTACAGGAAGGGCCGTAACGCGGCTTGGATCATAGCTGACGATAACATCTCGCCTCTCAAGCTATCTGTGGAAGTGCGCAACTTAGAAGCAGGTACAGCAGCACACAACATCAAACACTGGCCTGCATCTAAAGCTAAAGAAAATAGTTTTAGCTTTTAGCATTTACCAAAATGTCTCCGCCGAAGATATTTCACTAAAAAAGGCAATATACATCACATATACTACACATTACTGCTATATAAAATATTTAATATAATGATTTCTTATTATCACAGACACTGAAATTGATATTGGATAGATTTTAAATATACCATGACTGAACTACAGTTGTGTTTTACTGAAAAAAACGTAACGTTTCAAATATATGTACTGTAGTAGCCAATAGATAGTCGAACACTTATCCAGACTAATCGGTGATACCATGTGTATTTTTTTCTCATATGGATATGCAGAACATACCACAAGGCCTTAGCCCTTTTGTAGCCAGGGACGTCTTGAAGCACAAAATGAGTTTTATAAAGCTTTTAGTCAAATAACCTTTACAGCATTTGCATCTGACAGTTACCTAGATCAGCAGGAACTCTATCATCAGATGTATAGCGTGATGACATCCATCCTTCGGGACAACATTGTTTTTATATGTTAGAATAACTTTGATAAAAAGACATTGAGATTCTGTTGAACAAATAACCTAACACAATGTAATTTTAACCTTTATTTGGAGAATTAATGCTGTTGCTCTGGGTAATCTTTCGCAAATATTACTCTGTGGTGCATCTTTGCACAATATCCAACCTGCATCACATCAGTTCCACAGAGCAGATCTCAGATGTTAAGAAGGAGTTTTGTTTGAAATTTGAATGCTTTATAATGAAACATTATCACCAGCATGTTGTCTAGCGCTCCACTGGTGTGCGTGCAGTGCTCTCATCGTAGTGGCTGAAGTTCAAATCTCAGGAGGCTCAGGCGGTACATTGTGTATTAATATTGTTTTGAAATCATTTTTGCAACATTATATTAGGGGCTTTGGTTTAACGCTATTCCATTGTCATGCAATTTTAAAAAATTTTTCTTTTATAGATTCTGGTAGTCCAGTGCAATTTTTTTGTTCTTTCTGGAATGTAATAACAATGTTGTCTGGATGTCTGTATCATTATTATTATTATCATTATTAGAATTATTGTCAACCAAAAAATTCCTCCTGGGAATTTGTATTTAACCAACTTGAACTAGTTAAACAGCTCAATATCTACAGTATTTAAAAGCAATCATTAATATAATATAATGTAATAATAGTAGTAATAATATAATAATATAATTATTACTATAATAGTAGTAATTATAAAAAATAATTTTATGTGCACCTTTAAGTCTCTTGAGAAACGCTGTCACATACAGTCCTCCATCTGTGTTTTTGCTCTGTCAGTCGGCCAGACTTCCCAGTCATACAGACATAATCCACTGTAGATTTGTTAAGCGTTATCACTATTCCCTCCACAGGTTTCACATACCGTTTCCGTGTCATTGCCATGAACAACTATGGTGAGAGTCCCCACAGCGCTACCTCCAGGCCGTACCAGATAGAGATGATAAATCCACCTGGGTCCAACCGACCAGTGGCCGGCCCTCACATCTCTTCTACTGACGCTATTAGTGACACGCAAATCATGGTGCGATGGACTGTGAGTACTGGACTAGCAGACACATGTAGAGAAAGTACAGACACACTTGTTTTTACTACAAAATAAACACGTTTTATTTTTGTTAGATTTATCCCCTTTATTTGTGTGCGCAGTGCGTGTTTCTTTGTATTGTCTCTATGGTACCAGAAGTACTGTTTTCCCACCTGGCATGGCTAGGCACAGAAAGCCTACAGACTCTGCCCTGCAGGATTTCATTAGTATGGCTGTAAAACTGAACCCCCTACAGGATAACCAGTTAAAAATTCATATAGTTTTTTTTTTTTTTTTTTACCTCAACCTTAAGTGGATGTTGTATGCTCGACATTTGAATTGCGTTAACAAGCTCTAGAACACTCATGCATTCCAAATCCTTTGTATTGTCAGTGAGCTGAATTGGCAGCGGCAGTAAGTGCTATATTTTTAATGCATGCTTGGAATCACTGACCTTCTGTATCATTTCCCAGTCCTGAGTTAACAGCACAAAATATGGAAAAACTTACCCAAACTGCTCACACAAACCTGTGTGAAACAGTATGTGTAAGAACAGACTTGTCTGTGTTACTTTATTTTTGCCAAATGACACTTCAGGGTTTGCCTCAATTCGACTGGGTGTTTTCAGGGGGGGTTGTAAGTGGGTATGATCTGAAGGTGTTTGTCAAACATTAGGAGGCTGTGTCACGTGTGCAGTTATAGGGAGCAGAAATGTAGACACAGAAGGAGAATGTTTTCCATTTTAGGGAAATGAAGGACAAAAGTAATTAATGAGTGAAGATATGGTTTCTCTTTGACATGGCTATAACATATTGGATCCAAGTCTGTGTGTAATATGGTATGTGTGTGTGTGTGTGTGTGTGTGTGTGTGTGTGCTGGTGCATACTGTATATGTAACAGAGGGTTGGTGTTATGCTTCTGTCACCATTACCACACAGATTACTTTAATATACAGTATGCCAAACCTGATAGTTCAAAATCTGTTCAGTAAGTGCGGTCGATATCGCAGGTACATACCTGTGGCCTTAGGGGTTTTTGCCATTAGACTTTAAGGCTAAAGGAAAAACAGTGTTTTCCCCTTCCTCAGACTAAAAGGGATCAAGTGTCTGAAGCTCCTACACAAGCACAGCAACTTAACTTTCTACAAAAGGATAATCTTAAATAAGTCAACAGACAATTATTTACAAAACCTATGTGTATATAGATTGAGTTTTTTTTTTTTAGTATTAGTTTTTTTTAGTAATAGTTTAAATTAAAAAAATGGGTGAAATCAATCAACATTGTACAGATTTATATTAAGTAATAAGAAAAATGAATTATATTATTATTAACCATAAATAATTTAACAAGTCTGGATAGAACATTTTAAATTGGTGCATGATCAGCCCAACATGAATCCCTTCTTTTTATTCACAATGAAGGGCAATTCATTTTACTGTAGAATTTACAAGCGTTGCACAATTAATCACATAACAATCAAAACTACACTATGGACCCGTGCAATTATTTAATCACAACAGGCTGCAATTTATTACAGGTAATATAAACATAGTTGGGAAATTAGAGTTTGTCAGTAGTCTGGGGATTCGTTTATTTATTTGAATAATTTTGAGATGTTAAATCAATATTGGCAGACATCCTCTTAATGAGATCATTTGTCCAGTTATTTGGTGTTAGCCTAGATAAATGTTTAAATATAAAATTGTACATTTTATAGTGGAATATTGAACTATGCATCGCAATATGTCTTAAAATACTAGAAATGTGATTTTCTGATCAAATCTTGCAGCCCTAGAATTGACCATAGTTGATCTTAAAAGTAAGATTATCTGGTGATGGCTAGAACAGATGGTCAACTGTGATTAATAGGTCATCCAGCTCACTATTATTAAACCAGATGGGAAGTAAACCGTGCAACTTTCTTAATAGTTTGTGTCTGAAAAGGAGAGAAGCAACACAAATATCTGTAGAAAGGTATAATCATATCCAAAGCATGACTACAAGACCATAACATCTGGTTCCTCTACTCAAGGTACATGTTTATAATGGTGTCATTCAGTGATGTCATTCAGTGATCACTTCCCTGAATGGGTGGAACAAAAAACTTGTTTTTAGTTGACTCTGAAGTCAACTAAAAGGCTCTTTAGTCTGAAGTCCTGGAGAAGTTTTGAAAATGTGTTGCCCGAAACAGTGTATGCTAACCTTGCTGTGAATATTAGCTATTCTGTGTGATAGTTCCTTCAGACTCAGTGTGCTATTTGTAGTTGGAAGAGTGAACTTAAATAATTCTTCATTTTGGTAACCTGTGTGTGTCTCTCTCTCTCTGGTTTTTTCCTATAGTATACCACTTCCAGTAACAACAACACCCCCATCCAGGGCTTCTACATCTACTATCGACCTACGGACAGTGACAATGATGGGGATTATAAGAAAGATGTGATTGATGGTATGAAAGACTCGTGCTTCACAATGGTCATTTTTCTACACCATTTTCCGTCGTTTATCCAGTGTACCAGCTAGTCCATCTTCCAAGTTGAATCATGCTCCATGTGGATCGATTACATTTAAAGTTACATGTTGTTCCATGCTGCATGTACATCCGTGCTAAATTGAGAGGGGCATTTATGTTGAAGTTAAAGCATTAGTATTTTGTGTTTGGGGGTGTGGGGTTAAGGGATATCCTGTGTGCTATGTCTGCTGATTGATGTGCAGTGAACCTGCAGTACGGATTAATGAGCCAGGCTAAAAGATTTGTTTGCTGTAAACAAATGGCTACCTCTCTAATGGGCCGAAACTCTACACTCAAAACATCGAGATAGGGGCTTCCATAGTTGGAGGATTGTTAAGAGTGATTCCTTAACCTTCCCAACTTAGATGTATTTCTCTCAATTTCACAGGGGACAAACTTTAACTGTTGTGCTTTTTGGGTGCTGTGGTATGTTGTACGTGTGTATTTCTGCATGCTATACAGTAAGTTCCTGTTTAATGCTTTGGTTGCATGGTCATGAAACTCTGTCCCACAATCTGTGATTAAAGAGCTGACTTAGAGTGTGCATCTGTGAGATCAGACTGTGTGCATAGTGCAGTGGGCGTACTGAAGCCCAGCCAGATCAAACATTAAAGTTTCCTTATAGGGAATCTGTCTGGAATAAAGCATGTGTTTTAGAGAGGGGGACGTAGAGAGTGTGTATGTGGGGGGAACTTCACTGGTTTATAGTAAATGAAATACACTTAAGGGAGACAGAGCCGAGTAATTATGTCACGGTAACATTGCACCAATTATTTTAACCTCCCACAGGAATCAAACGCTGGCACATGATTGGTCATCTCCAATCTGAGACATCCTATGACATCAAGATGCAGTGCTACAATGACGCCGGAGAAAGCGATTACAGTAACGTGATGATATGTGAAACTAAAGGTGAGAGAAAGAGGAAGTATGAAAGAGGTGTGTGTGTGTGGGAGAGAGAGAGAGCAAATTTGCACTGTTATGGGAATGTTATACTTGAGCATACTACAGGAGGCTATAAAATCAACTGCTGTAATTACAGACCTGAACACAGCAAAGGTCTATTAGAGTCAGAGACAATGGGACACATTGTGCTTCACTGCCATTACGTCATTTTCTAATGACTGTTATTAATACAGGCCTGGGGTAATCAAAACCTGACTCAATGCACACAATGACCTGTTATTAGCCCAAAGCTTTGAACCTGTAAGACTCTTGCTGTGCATTTTTTTAATAAACATGTGTTTGTTTCTTTTCATCTTACATTTTATTTTGCAGCTGAGGAGTTTAAAAAAACATGGTATGAATATACACAGAATACTACAATATCATGGCTTTTGGTATACACCTACTTAAACAGAATAACCGCACACCTGCACATTCATGCAGTTATCGAGTCAGCCAATTATGTAGCAGCAATGCAGCGCATAAAATCTCTACGTGTCATGAGTTAATGTTCTCAACAAGCATCTGAAAAGCACAATGTTTTTAGTGTGAAGACTTTATTTCTTTTTTATTACAGTTTTATTAAATCAAAAAAGTGCTATTTTATTAAAGTTATGGAGGTTTTTAAGAAACTGGAGAATGTAGCTCAATATTGATGCTAATTGAAGTAGATATCTCAGTATAGTAGAAAGAACAGAATCTCATTGATAAATTAGTAACAATAAATGTGATACTGTTTGCAGATATAAAGTTATATTTTGTTAATATCCTTTTCAAAAAGTCAGTGGCTGCTATATGTGCTATGGTGCATTTATTCTTTTTTTGATAGGATTGAGCTTGGCCTTTAACATATAAAAAAAGAGCTGACAAATTATTGAGACATGCACAGCATTATGGTATCTCTATTGCTGTAAGTTGGAATAATCATTAACTATTCTTCCTTCCTCCCTTTCTCTCTCTCGCTCTCTCTCTCTCTCGATCTATACAGCACGTCAGCCTCAAGGTGTTCCTAGTCAGTGGCCCATCACTCCACCAGTGGTGTATCCTCCTAATTCAAGTTCGTCAGCAGGTGGCATCTTGTACCTAATTGTGGGCTGCATTTTGGGTGTCATGGTGCTCATCTTGATTATCTTCATCATCATGTGCCTTTGGCGAAACCGCCAGCAGCACACCATGCACAGTGAGTCCCAATCCATGATTGTGGAGCAGTCCACTGCCGTGTTTTTTGCTGTGCCAGCAGGCACTAATTGGGGTTGTGTAACAAAGTAAATACTTTCTCAAGTACATGTAAAAGTAGTAGCCCACATATCCTATTTACAGAACAAGGTTGTCAAACAAGTAATGTGTTTATAAGGAACTGAATATTAATATGTTCTTCACCTATTTCTGCACATTTCTTTCTTGGGACAGTACCACAAACAAACAATGTTTACTTGCTCTCTCTATGTGTCTAGCTATCTGTCTCTAACTTTCTCTTATTCTCTACAGAGTATAACCCTCCTGGTTACCTGTACCAGCCTGCTGAGATGAACGGTCACATTTTGGAGTACACAACTCTATCTGGCTCTAGCCAGCTCAATGGCAACATGCATGGTAGCTACGAGAACAATGGGTCAGTCATGCCGCAGAGTTGCCATCACCTCCACCATAAACTCCCCAATGGTCTGACAATACTGAATGGCTCAGGCCCTCACTACAGTTTGGGACATTCCCACACCCATGACATACCTCTGCCCCACAGCACCATGGACTTTGATCATGCACACCCTCACCATATGCACAGTGTAAGTAGCTTGAGATAAACTGTCTGGCTGTAACCAGTGTACAGATTATGTGCGTTTATATACCAGTCATGATCCATATATTGACGAATTATATGGATTTATACACCACTCATTCATAATATTACAACTACTGACAGGTGAAGTAAATGAAAAAAAGACTTCAGCAAGTAAAAAACAGTCAGTTATCAAAGTTAATGTGTTGGAATGGGCAGGCGTAAGGATCTGAGTGACTTTATCAAGGGCAAAATTGTGATGGAATTAGTCTGACAACTGGGTCAGACTAAGTCCATGTGGAGTGTTCCATGTATTCAGTGGCTGTTACCTTAAACAAATTGTACCAATAAGGACAACCGGTTAACCTGCAACAGGATCATAAGCCCCAAGGATAATTGATAAATGTCAACGGCTAGTATGTCTGTTTTATTTCTATAGAAGAGCTACTGCAGCCCAGATCTCTGAAAAAGTTAATGCTGGCTCTGATAGAAAGGTGTCAGAACATTCAGTGCATCACAGCTGGGATGTGTAGTTGCAAACCATTTAAAGTGCCCATGCTGACCCCTGTCGACCTAATTAAACATTCCTGCAGATCACATACACCCCTTAATAGCAACTGTTCCTTAATGACAGCTGCCTCTTAATGCTTCCTTCCACACTGCAAAAATTGTTCAGTGCTGGTTTAATAAATATGACAAGGAATGAATATGAGTTTAAGGCATAAACTTGAGATTAAAAGCCTCACCTTTCAAATTACTGGATTGAAAGCTAATTTGCTGCTTATATCCTGGGGTCAGATACCAAAGCACACATTCAGAGGTGGAGTCCACAAGGGGGATTTACACTACACAGTATTTTCCAGGAGGATTTATAGTGTAGCTGCCCCATCATTTACTTGTAGGCATTAAAGAATTGTAAAACTTAAACTGAATAAAAACTCTCCACACTGCCCACGAAGAAAGTGTTGCTTGATGCCTTGTGGGTGCATTGATGCTGCTTGATCACAATTAGCAAGCAGAGTAAAGTCAAGTATTCTTTGTTTTAAACAAAAGAAGATATTAAAGAAGATATTAAACAAAAAGATAGGAGGAATTTTACAAACTCCATTGCACTTGCAAGTCTGGGTGCACTGACCTACTCTCGTTGAGTTGTTTTGGATTTGTTAAGTACAGTGGAACCTTGGATTACGAGCATAATTCATTCTGGAAGCGGGCTCATATTTCAAACCACTTGTAAACCAAATCAAATTATCCCATAAGAAATAATGGAAACTCAAATTATTCGTTCCACAGCCCCAAAAAATAAATTCATAAAAAAAATTAACACAAAATATAATGTTAAAAATAAAACAAATTAACCTGAACTTTACCTTTAAAAAAAGTAAAAATAAATTCTGACAGATAAGTGTTTCCGTTTGTGCGCGCAGACGCTGTGTATGTATGAAGCTAAAGGAAGGAGCCCCTCCCCCTTTCCCCCTTCTCGTCTTACACAGTTACCCTTCCTCCACTCTTTTCAGACACACGCGCACACAACGGAAACTGTTTTATCGGAAAAATAAACAAGAAATCTCTCTAATGACACTCGATTGAGCGACACACTAACAGAATCACTGCT
>JAQMYG010000037.1:20101834-20114053 GCA_030014215.1 Clariallabes teugelsi
CACACACACCTTCACACATACATACACACATATCCTCTCTTACTCTCTCTCTATCTCTCTCTATCTCTCTCTCTCTCTCTTTGTCTCTCAGCTCACAAACCCCGCTGGCTTTGAGAAACCTGAGACAATGTGTAGAGTTTCAGGATTATCATACATTATTGAGAAGGTATGGAGGGACAGCCTACTGAAATTCCATCTGGCTGTAATGTACCTGAAATCCAACCAACTTCAATATGCAGCAAATATATTATTGTTGAAAAGATATTGATAATGGCAAAAATGTTTAAAATATAGAGTACATGTCTTTTTTAAATAAAATAAAAAAAAAAGACATTTAATTGACATATTGGTGCTCAGTGGGAAACAGGCCATTATTTCTACATACAGCAAGTTTTGTTAAAACACCTACATTGTCATATAGACTTTTGGCCCTTATCCAGAGTGACTTACATTTTTATCTCATTATACATGCCTATACATGAGCAGTTGAAGGTTACGGGCCTTGCTCAAGGGCCTAACAGTGGCAACTTGGTGTTCTTGGGGGTTTGAACCTGGGACCTTCTATGACAACATATTGAGGCACACTTGTGAATGAAATTGCCCATTCTGTGATTAGAAATGTTTAATGTATTTAGCATTGGTACAGTGACTAAGAAATGTTCACCATATAACAACTCTATGTTCTTTGGTTAGTTAGATTTTTTTTTTTTTTAAGTGAGAATTTTTAAATAATTTGCAAATAGATTGATCCCACAGCAAGTTGACCCCTTATAGATCAACTGAAGTGAAAAAAGAAAAAACAATTACATACAAAATCAATTCTGCCCTTCTTCTAGGGCACAGCAGATACTGTATCCCATAGTGTGTGTAGAAACGCAGGTTCAAGAAGGTGATTTGTAATTTAGTGGGAGGATGAGTCAGTATATGCTGGCTGAGCAAATTCCATACTGGTGAAGTACATCCCTTGTTAAAGCAGTCCTAGCCCTAAAAACTCTACGATCTTACACAAAGCCCCAGACACATCTGCTCTGGCAGACCCATGGCCCAGGGAGGGATGGAATGAAGGAGGGAGGAGATGACTGGAAAATGTGAGTTGTTGGAAAAGCAAAATGTTGTGGGAGTGGGTTGTATTAAGGAGTTTGGACAAACAAGAGGAGATAGCGCAGGAAAGAGCTGGCTGTGGGGGTGCAGATTGGAAGATCAGAGAATGCTTTGAGCCTTATCAGTGTGCTATGTAAGAACTTGCATCTGTTATGCCCTTTAAAAGGCAGATTTGGGATCTTGCAGCATATGTGCAATGCTCTGACAGGAGAAAAGAGACAACCTGTTGGTTGTATTATTCACGTATTGTCCATTTCTAGTATAATAGTGTAAATAATGCAGTAAAATGGTTTACATGGTTTAATTGATATGCACTGTCATTTTATGTACATGAAAAAGTTAGATAGATGGTAATCATTCATTTTGAACAATTTAAATGATTGATCCAGATACAAAAGAAATTGTAATGAAAAAGATTTTCTTTATTGTTTTTGTCTTTCTGTGAAAGGAGAACATGCAGATATACTGGATGTGTTAATGTTGTTGGTGTACAGTACATGTATGAGCTAAGTGTGTAGTTCAATCATAGCACTATTTAGTGGGATAATCTATATTATTATATATTCCATTCTAAGCAACAACAACAAAAAAAAAAACACTGCATGTGTACAGTATAAGTGCATGTGTGACAGCAGGGGTGTAATTGGGCTTTACCACTAGTCAGAATGGGGCAGTTGGAGCCAGCAGGTAAAAATATGATGCTGTGGGTAATTAATAAGGCTATTTACGTAGGTGTATTAGCTTCAAGTTGAGTAGTGGTTTCTGTCAGAGGAAAGCATTGTTTGGGATGTTAGCGACCAGGTGGTCCTTGAACAGCTGCTGCAGGGAACAGGGCATGGGTGCAATGCCATCACCTGGCATCATTAGCTGAACCCACGCAATTGCCTGGACCATCTGGTCACATCTCTGGAAGTAAGTGGAACTTCTTTTCCTCTCTCTCTTCTTTCCTTCCAACCTCCATTTCCACACCTCAAAAACATTTTGGACCTATTCCCCAAAAACTGCTCCCTAAACCTGGAGTTTTCTATCCTCATTTTGCCAACTTACACAATGTCTTCTCTAACTACCTCACTCTCCCCTTGAGGTGGAATAATTCATCATCTCCCTGACCTCAGTCAGGTGGTATGTGGCAGTGGGAGCATGACACCTGTAGAAAGAAAGGAGTAGGTGCAGTCAGCAGGTAAAATTGGATGATTAAACCTTTAGGTAATTAACGAGGCTATTTATATGTGGTTTTTCACTGCACAGAGAATGCACGTGTATGTGTTTGTGCTTCAATTAGGTGGCTAAATAACAGAACTCAGCTCAGGAAATTAAATGATTTGACTCACAAAGCCTGGTTCCAGCCATTCATTCCCAGCACCTCCCAAAACTCTTACAGAAAGTTTTCCAGGCGTCTGTCATATCCCTTGTAGGTTACTGCAGCACGCATGCATGCACAGACTCAGATACGTTCTCTTTAGAGAGACTGCACAGAGTAAGAAAGGAAGTGAGCTCATTTACAATAATGATGTCAATAATACAAATGCAGTATTCAGACTGAATAGATAATGTGTCCTAAGTGACCATGAATATAGATTCAAATTATAGGCAGAGTAATACTGGGGCTTTTTTTGCCAGCTTGTGGGGCCAAAGACCCAAAAGCTTTTAGGACTTGTTTGTGTTTGAATAGACTGCCTGTCACTTATTTTATTTACCACTATTTACCCTAAGGATGGAGCTTCGTGAACCTGGCGGGGCAAGGAGAAGTGGACTTAAGGAGAAAAGAAAAGTGTAAATTCAAATGTTAAACTTACCTAGTCATTATTGATTTATTATTTGTCATACACTTGTCATTCTGGTTTGCTGAATATATCTACAATATACAGACATTATATGGGAATATGGCAACCCTGGTCACATAAGGTAATCAGTTTTAGCCATGAACACTGCTTTACTGAGCTTCAAAATAAACCCATGTTTATACCATATTTCTTCATTAACAGAATATGCTTTCCGGTATACAGTATTGCCTCTCCACAGAGCTCACATAGACTGAATTTACTGTACATTCATTGCAAATGTTTTTCTTATTCTTATTGTTATAATTTCTGAATTATACAGAAGTTCCTTTTTTCAGCCATCTTTTTCAGTGTTTTTCAAGGTTTCTAGGCTACCAAATAACACTTTTGTATATCCTTGTATAAGACCACACCCAGTTGATATTGTAAGCATATAACAGATACAGATAACAGCAATATGTCACACATCTAATTTGCAGGTTCAAATGCATTTCATGTACTTTGCAGAGAGAAATAAAACTGCATGACTGTGGGCATAATTATAATTGCTATTTTTATTTTGTGTTTTGTGGACAGTCTGTCTTTAGGTTTCTGAAGAAAGAAGGTTATTTCCAGAAACTTGAGGGCCTTTCTAAGTAAGCACGTAAGTAGGTAAGTAATTCTCATGTTCCTTCTAAGCTGTGTTTAAAGTTGAGGTGTCAGTGTGTGAATTATGTTCTTAGTGACATAGTTCGGGGTCTTGGTAAACATGAAAAAAGATTTTGTTATATTTCTATGTACTGTACTGCCTATGTACAGGGTCGAAGGGTCTTATAGCCTATGCAGGGAAACTTAGGGCACCTGTCTTTGGACTGTGGGAGGAAAGTACCTATTCTACTCTATTCTATTAGATGAGATGAGATGAGATGAGATGAGATTAGATTATGTTAAAGTATATTTTATACACTTTTGGTCCAAAAAAGGGTACACACTCTAATATTTCGGTGGACTGCCTTTTGCTTTGATTACAGCATGTATTTGCTGTGGCATTGTTTTAATAAGCTTATGCAATGTTTCAAATTATTTCAGTTCACATTAATTTCTCTCCAAGATCTTGTCTTCATGGTGGGAGAGTCGGACCGCTGTGTCAAGTCTTCTCCAGGACATTCCAAAGATCAACAAGGTTAAGGTCTGGACTCTGTGGTGGCCAATCCATGTGTGCAAATGATGTCTCATGCTCCCTGAACCACTTGTTCACAATTTGAGCTTGATGAATCCTGGCATCATTATCTTGGAATGTGCCCGTATCACCAGGGAAAAAAACAATCCATTGATGGAGAAAAAACTGGTCATTCAACTGACCTTAGGTAGAGGTCAGGTAGTCAACTGACCTCATTTTTGGGCACATAACCCTGCTGAACAGAGCAGAAGCAACCCTAGATTGTTACACTGACTCCACAGTCTTGTACCGTAGGGTAAATCTGGGCCACATGACCTAATACTCGCAAAAAATAAGATCAGGAACAATAAATAACAAATAGGAGCACAGAAGTACACATGTAACAGAAATTATTTTAGCAAAATCATTTTAGCAAAGAAATTATTGTTTGGGTTAGTTTATTGGTTTGGTAAAGAAATGTATAACGTAATACTGCTGAATTTTCAAAAAAGACTGGTCAGAAGTTATTTCATACATTTCTCTAACAGCAAATCTCTGACAATAGCTCTAGATGTAATTTTAATTATATGACATTAATCTACTTCCTATTATATGCCATTATTTCTAATAATGACAGCTTATCCACAGGGATCTGTATGGCAGATGGTCTGCATAGAGTAATAGTAAACCAATTTTAATGTGTAAGCATTAATATTGCTAAGCTTTCATGTAGATATTTATTTGTTATGCTGCGTGAATATGTTTCACTATGGGAGACTTTCTGTCTGATGTTTTTTTTTTCCGTCATATTGACTTCAAGAGGGAAAGGAAACAGAGGCTGATGAGAGAACATCTGTTTATAGCTGCTGTTCTGTAAGTGATAGCATAAACAAACTAGTCTTCCAGATGTTCCAAAACCTTTAAATTAAATAAACTATAAACTATAAATGGTTACAAAACAAGATGTGATTATTTTGAAATTATAAATTGTAACCATTAGCTGTGGTATATGTGTGATACAATATATACTGAACATGTCATTATGCAAAGTATAGTTGTCCCTAAGTCAAACTGACACACTGTTATGCTGTTGAGAGAGAGAGAGAGAGGCTCATGATGGATTTGTATCTATGTATGAGTGTGTGTGAAACATGAAAGCTGGGACAGGGTTTGCCATAGTTGTGAAGGAACCACTGCGGACAACAGTATAGAATCTTGTCAGGCATAGTGTGTGTGTGTGAGGAGGGGGTGAGCAAACTGACCTTAAAAAAAAAAGGCAGCAGGGGAGAGGGCTGTGAGCACCACTGAGGCCTTCTGCAAACAACATGTGGAAAGGCTCTGGCCTTTAATGTAGCGTGGAGCGTTTATACACTGTGTGTAGACTCCTCCGTCTGGCCATTGGGGAGCTACAGTAGTATGGGCTTAAAGCAGATATGACAATCTAACACGACTGTCTCTGTCCTGTCTTCTTTTTCATCTTAATTTACCTCCTGTCCCCAGCATTCAGAAGGAAAGACCGCCTATATATATATATATATATATTTATATACTGTATTATATATATAACAATAAAAAAAAAAATTTCATATGCATTACAGTGATAGGGTCTCATATATGCCAGATAATTTCCAAAAGAGTAGACAAATCCAGAATTGCACATTCACATGCTGTTATAGACGTGAGATTTTCTTCAGCCATGCGATGACTCAATATGCAGTTGGTAGCTTAACACTGGGTGCGTCTCCCAGAAGGATACAACTGTAAACATTTGGTGAAAGGCCAGACAGCACACTTGACCTTTGGCACATTCTTTACACATTTTTGCACTCTCACTGGCCTGCATTGACAAACCCGCAGGAGCACCTTGAGTCTGCGCTGATTCAAAAGGAAATGCATCGAATATCTTTTTTTTTTTTTTATTGTTACTATTATGTCTTGACTAAATGAGGCTCATAATCAATTAGGCTTCATGATCTGGTTTTGTTTCTCTTGACTACACAGCTAAAATGGTAAAATAACCAGAAAAATAAAATCTCCAGCATCAATTAAAAAAATAAAATAAAATTTTATAATTAAAAAAAGACCTCTAAAGACATTCTCACACTGGCCTTCTCCCTCTCCTTCCTGACCCAGCAGCTGCATACTCTGGACATATCAAGGCCAGCTCAGCATGCGAGAGGCAGATGACAGAGCTGCTTTTTCTGGCCGCGTGCTTTGAGCCCGTCTCTAGTGGTTGTTAGAACAGAAGGAGCAGAGAGTGGAAAAGTCTGCTTCCTGCCGTTGGCCAGCAGTCTCTTAAAAGAGTTACTGTGCAGTTCCTTACGCACTTTATGGACATGTGAAACAGACTTAAAATAGTAACCCGATTGTCTATGGGTCTTTATGTTTGAACAAGATGAGGTAATGGTTAACTCATATTCTATGACTGCCAGTCTGTAACATTTTATAAATAAGAATTTAAAAAGCTCTAATCATACTTAAGTCTTAAGTTTAAGTCAAATGGAGATGTAGGGCTTCTTCAATCTGCTTATCAGAGTCAGTGAAAGGGCACGTTCCCAGCGCTCTCCCACTCAAAGGCCACCAGATAACATTTTACACAGTAAGAATGTTTAAACGATACTGATGTCATTGAAATGACATCAGAAGAAAATGTTCCTTGTCGCCATCATGAGCACAAAACAAACAAGTAATCAAATCATTCTTAGGAAAGTTATGCTTCTCTCCGTCCACATGATCTGCAGAAACATACTTTGAGTGCTGCACAGTTTACTTGCTTCTGTATTTGGAAAGAAATTTTTTTTTTTTTTTAAAAAGTACTCCTGTGTACCTCCTCCATCTGGAAGCAGTAGAATCTTTGTCTGTGAGCTTGTATAGATCGCTCTTGGCAACTCATACGGCTAGTCTGGTATCAATTACAGGGATAGCATTGTACAAGCAGAAGGGGTAGAAACTAGGAACTGAATAGTGCGTGCGTGTGTGCGCGTGCTTGTGTGCCTACAGGTCTATAACATGCAAACATGAATACACAGTTGAATGTGTACACTTAGAGTTAAGTTTTTCTCTACAGCCTATATTTTTGAAAGTCTATGTACTCATAGGTTAAGAGGATGGATGGCATCACATGGTGAGACAAGTGTCCCTGGCCGTTTGCCCACATGAATAAGGCACAGAATTTCTATCAAAGATCAGTAACTCAGGATATCGCATTTCTTCTGTTTGTCTTTCCTTGTGATGATTTCTTTCTAATATTCAGTACTTATAAAGAGATTTAGAGGCAAAGACTGGCTATAAATATAAAGCAGCTGTACATATACGGCATGCATGCAAATTCGATTTCTAGATGTTTTATCCCAAAAATCAAAACTGCTTATCATTTGACCAAAAGCAAAATTCTTGGCTTCGCAAAAAGACACATGGAGGCTTACATGCATGCACGCCAATGCCCCTAACTGCGAAACATTTGCCAGGCAGCACTGCACTGTGGGAATGATTTAGGTTAATGAAAATAATATGAGCAGCTGAAAGAGAAAGAAGATAAGACAGGAGAAAGGGAGAGAGAAAGGGTGAAAAAAGCCAGCAACAGACAGAGAGCGGTGTAATGCAGTCCAGATTTCTTGAGACAGTTATTGTTTCAAATGGGGCATATTGCCACATGTGTTTAAGTTCAGTTTATAAAAGCTGAAACAAAAAAAGCAATGTTGTTACAGTGTGATTCACAGATTCCCACAAGAAATATCACTGTCCTTGTAATGATCAGCGCAAACAGATCATAAATCTATTTTATTTCATATACTGTAACTGTGCCCTACAATGGACTGGCACCCTGTCCAGGGTGTATCCCGCCTCGTTCCCGATGTCTCCTGGAATAGGCCCCAGGCTTCCCATTACCCTGTACAGAATAAGTGGTATAGAAAATGAATAAATGAATAAATGATTGAATGAATATTGCAACTCTTGTTACTAGAATTATTTTCATGGTATGCCAAACTGTATAATTATAAACATTCCAAAATAATAAATCATTTATGAAACATTTTATGGCAGGCTATAAAGGTGGTCACTAAGTAACTGTTTGCTTAAGTTTTTATTACAATGTTTCTTTAGTGACATGATGAATATTAACAATTGTATTATCAGAGCTTGAATACAGACTTTGGGAACAGATCAGAAAATAACAGCAGAATTACACAGAAACAAATGCAAATATTCTTAGTGAAAAAGGGAAACACAAAGCAGAATAGTGTGTGTTTATGTGTGTACTGTACCTACAGTACATGTGCACATCTGTGCGTTATACATGTTGAATGATGTGCTCACTCACCAACTTTCTCTCAGGTGGTGGCAGGAGTGTGTTATCCGTGCTGCTGGTGTGGTGTACAGGTCCCTTTGTGCTTCTCCAGTAGGAGTTTGACTTTATCAGGGTATAAGGGGCAGTTGAAATGATACTTTTCTTCATTTTAGTAAAGAATTCAGTTTGAGTGTGGTTTTCTTCAATTAATATTTCTCTTATATTTAATGTACATTGCTGTCTCTTCTCTCCAGACAGGCAGTACTATATGTTTTTGTCCCTCTTGATGGCCAAGCAACAATCATTGAGTCTGTACTTTATTTAAGCTTAGGAGCAATCTATGTGTCTGCCATAGACTGCATTTTAACTTGGAGCTTAGTCTGGTTATACTACAAGGCCAAATAGTTCGTGTTCAGTACTTGTTCAGTACCTGGATACTGTATTACCTCGCAAACTAACCACTGTATGTGAGGACTCGTGACTGTGAGACTGACATTATTGTTTGCAACACTGGAGTACGGGGAACGGTCCTGGTTCCGTTCCTCTTCACTGTCTACACTGCAGACTTCATGTTCAGCTCAGTAACCTGTCACCTGCAGAAGTTCTCTGATGACTCTGCCATTGTCGGTCCTGATCACCGAGGATGATGACAGGAAGTACAGAGGACTGATTCAGAACTTTGCGGACTGGTGCCAACGGAACTGCCTCCAGATAAATGTGGAGAAGACCTAAGAAATGGACTTCTAATTCTGGACTTTCACAGGCACAAACACTTCACTATCAGTGATCATTCAGAGAACGGACATTGACCCTTGTAAATACCTGGGTGTTCACCTGAACAGCAAACTGGACTGGAAAGACAACACAGACACAATTTAAAAGAAAGGACAGAGCATGCACAGGTCTTTTGGACTGCAGGGAGTGCTATTGAAGACCTTTTTTGACTCTCTGAAAACCTCAGCCATCTTCTATTCAGTGGTCTGCAACTGGAGACAGGAAGAGACTGGACAAGTGGATAAAGAAGTCATCTCAGTTCTGGGGATTCCAATGGACACAGTATAGGAGGTGGGAGAAAGGAGGATGGTAGCTAAGCTATCATCATTGCTGGAGAATGATTCTTATCCCTATATGAAACAGTTTCATCTCTGAGCAGCTCCTTTAGTGACAAAAACCATTTTAAACTTACCTAGTGCAATTCATTTGGAAGTGTACAGTAACTATTGTGTTGGTTTTTTTCTTCTTTTTTTTTTTGTAGTTATACACAGTTCTGCTCCTACTATATGTTTGCACATTTTTCTATGCTGATGTAGCATAGAAATTTCCACCTGTGGGAGGAATAAAGATATATCTTATGTTGTCTTATCTTGTTTCATTTGGCAATTTTAAATGGGTTCGCAAATTTGTGCTGTTCCTGAGTAAAGGGTGTGTTAGCAGGGTTGAAGCGCGGTGACTCAGGATCATTTGCATGATGCGACTGGTGACTACTCAACTATTGGCATTGCACGGCTTTGTAATATGAGTGTGGATCATCTTTTTGTGTTACCATAATCTGAGTGCCTAATTTTGCCCTGCATGCATCCGTTTGTGGTGTTTCTGAGCACCTTAAATTGTTTTACAGAATTTTGCATGCAGGGTTTTGATTGGATGTTTCTCACATTTAGTTTGCACAATCGGTCCTATTTGTTAAAGTGGCGATATGTCAGCAGAGCCTGCACTGCTAAACAGCGCAACTGGTTCAATCACTGAGTCAAATATTTAGAACCAAATCCTGTTTGGAATTTTGTTTATAATTGTATGTCACTTTATGGCATAGATTTTGCAAAATTCTGCAATTTTTTCCCTCTCAGTTCAGTGCGAGGTTGAACACATTTTTAGTCTTAGGCAGGCCAAGGATTAGATATTATGGATGGGGGACAACTTTTTCCACCTTGGTCCTCTCATACACACCCACACTAGAACCATCAACACCCTCCCACACTTAAATTTAATACAACACAGGCAATTTGAAATAGGCACAGGGCCATTAGCCTTGAAATAATACTCAGATAAAGTCTCTTAAAACCATTTTATAAATCCAGTGTCATCCAATACAAGCCATACGCTGTTTTGAACACAACATGGTTATCAAACACACATCAAGTCCAATATTTCAAAACACAGAAAAAAAATACTTTCGTATTAGTCTGACAATTTAATTCCTCCTTTTACTGTTAAAACAAAACAAGGAGTGAAAAAAAACAATGAATCATGATTAGAGGAAAGTAAAATTTAAAAAAAAAAAGGGTAATTGGAGGAATTACTGGAAATCAAATCATGAAATCAAATAATGGGTGGATAAATAAATGTATTCATCATTTTAATCCTGAGGGCTGCATTAATCAAACTATTGGAACTAAAATATTTAAATACTGAATAGAGTACATGATTGTCAACTGAAAACGGTGCCAATAATAATATTAACATCAGGTTACTACAGTAAATATGCACTGCCTATTTTTATTAACCATCTTTGCAGCTGCATTGTATGACTTGTGACGTTTGCTGACTAGTGTTGAGGTCCAAATCTGAATTTTCTTGTAGCAAAGTCTCTGATAATGTCCTCCAAATACAGTTTTGTCTCAGTGTGTTGGGTGGCAGGTCCATTGAGCATTTCCTGGCACATTGTTAAGCATACAGTATATAGGTTTTCCTATAGAGAGCATATAGTTTCATTTTGCTGAATGCATGCTGTCAGTCACCGGTAATGTGATTGCTAGGAGTTTTTACCGCACCAACTTCACAATAGCTTGGCATGAAAGAACAAGTTGAAATGTGGTTTACATTAGCTAATTTATTTATCATGTAAATACATACAAATTGTATGGTCAGTTACATAAATCACTAAGTAAACTGTTGACGAAACCATCCACAGGCCTTTGGATGGGTCATCCCTGGAACATTGGGCAGGGAGATCTATATCCTTTGTCCCTTCCTGACAGTAGGCCAGGTCCGCAAAAATATTATTTTTGGAATGTTCAAATTCTTGTGAACCAACCCATCATTTCTGTTTTGTCCTCTGAGACCTGAATCTTTTGTTGTTGACTGTTAGGGCCAAGGTCTTACGGGTACTGCTGCAGCAGGTCCAGAGTCTGCTAGTAAATTTCATTCACAGACAGCTTTCACATTTTCTTTAGTCTTCTGTTCATGACATTCTCAATGCCTGAGAGAATTTAGTCTTGAAAACAGTGCTATTGCCATCTAGTGGTTGCAATAACACAAAACAGCTCACAAAGATCGCTCCTTCTTTAGAAGGAACTTGGTTCAACTAACTCAGTTTCATTCAGCTTAAAAATATCAAATTATCGGTGACTAAAGTTTACTGGCTCAGTATAAACACATATACACATAACCTTACCTTACTTTATATATACAGTAACATCTCACCTGTGAGCAAGCTGCAGTACTTTCGGGAGACTGGGCCTCAGAGGAACAGATGAATCACAGAATAAAACAAAATGGAGCTCCAAAATATAAATTGTGTTTCATGCTATTTTCTAAAACATTTTATATAATTTTATAACTAAAAAATGTAAGTCATATGTATTTGTACCTTAACTTGTCCTCATTTAAACATTTTTCCTACTAAACGTCAAAAAACTAAACTAAAAAAATATAAAACATAAAGTAAATAGCATTGTGTTCTTGAATAGAAATTAAATCATGCACTCCTGACAAATAAAGTTTTCATTGCTTTTACTGATTCAAAATATCAACTTTACTGTACAGTCGTGGCCAAAAGTTTTGAGAATTACATAAATATTGGAAATTGGAAAAGTTGCTGCTTAAGTGTTTATCATAGCAATTTGCATATACTCCAGAATGTTATGAAGAGTGATCAGATGAATTGCATAGTCCTTCTTTGCCATGAAAAT
>JAQMYG010000037.1:20139327-20152336 GCA_030014215.1 Clariallabes teugelsi
AATCAGAGCAAAGGGTGGCTATTTTGAAGAAACTAGAATATAAAACATGTTTTCAGTTATTTCACCTTTTTTTGTTTACATAACTCCACATGTGTTCATTCATAGTTTTGATGCCTTCAGTGAGAATCTACCAATGTAAATGGTCATGAAAATTAAGAAAACACATTGAATGAGTGAAGGTGTGTCCAAACTTTTGACCTATACTGTATATACAGTAAATGTGCTGTTAAACTTAGAAAGGACATTGGTACACGTCGGAGCTCCAAATATCTGTGGTGAAGCTGAAGGACCGAACGTCTTTTAATTAGTCTGTAATATGTGAGGAAACTCTGGAATACAGCTTAGGCAAAGCGGTCTCAGAAACGTATGTTCGAGATGGCAAACTATATCGTGGTTCCAGATGCTCCATGAGGCGAGGGAAACCAGCGTTTTCGACAACAGAGAAAGGATCTTCATGCCATTGATCTACACGGAATAGGATAAATGTTCAACATTTTATGGTCCCTAGCAAACTGAAGCTTTTTCCTCTCTAATAATCTCACCAACAAGTGTTTTTCTTATGACTACACAGCTGTTTAGTCCCAATTCTGTAAGTTATAATGTGTGTGTGGAAACACAGTTATTTTCACTACTGAACATATATATGATTTCTACTACTGATTTCTACTCTATTTGGTACGACACAACTTCACAAAGCATTTAAATGATCTCCAGTCACAACCATTCATAATTTTTTCCTTTCTAAGAAGGGCTTGCAAGGGGGGTCACTGTCTAAATATTTATGGACCAGGCTGTATACAGTACATTCTGGCACTTTTGCTGTCTGGACAGTAAGCCTGAAGAATCGCAAGAGAAACTCTCACTCTCTCCTGAGGATGACCGCTCTCTAATAAGATTAATTAAATCTGTGAAAGACAAACAAAGCAAATCTCCTCACACTGCATGCACCCATAAACATGTGAACACACACACACACACACACACACACACACACACACACACACACACACCACAACCTCCTTAATCTTACCCCACCTAAGCCTTATTAGTAGGGCTTCTTAATTACTCAAGTCATGGATTTTGCTGCTAATTCGCCGTTATGTCTTCCAACTGTCTGTGCTTCACCTCATTAACTGTTTGCAGGTTTAAGCCATTTGTTGAGTCTATGCAAAAATATGTTTTGGTTCTGGCTGAGGCAATTAACCTTTAGTCTGAAAAGTTGGACTCGTTCCAAAGTCTCTAATTAGGGCCCAAGCACAGTAGTGCGCATGGCCCACTTGTTCTTCTAAGGATTATTATTATAATTATTATTTTTCTTTCAATCATCCGGGCCCTTTCGGGGGTCTTAACATACTCAAAAACAGCATACAGGTTGGAATCTGTGGCCAACAGGTGCTCAGTGTGGCGCGGCCCGGGGAGTTGAACACCCCCATCAGAGCGCCCCCTAGAAGATCTTGCTGCATAGCTCATACACACTTGCACGTATCCTTACAAAATCCGGTATACATTTACATCTCATCGAGGTGAACAAGTTTCGTGCTGCATGTCATCAGGTCTAATCCACAGGAAGTGAGTTATTTTGAGTTATTTGCAAAATGCACCAAATGGAATTTAAAATACTCCTCCTAGGGAATTGATAGAATTGCCTCCAAACCAGGCCAATATAATCTCAACACATTCACGATGCAAAATTGCGAAGGGTTTTTTGATATCTTAAACGGTTCAGCCGTGGCGATGCTTTAAAATTATGGCGAATAAAAAGGAACAGTTATTAGTGGCTAATAACTTCTGTGTACATTAAGTTATGTACATGGAAACTTAGGATTATGTTAAGAGTAGAAAGCTGATTACATTATATGGAAACAATGACTCTAAGTCATAGCGCCACCAACTGGCAGCAGGAAGTGTGTCACTTTATGAAATCTCTAATATTTTTTGACTAATTTTCAGCTAATTTACTTCAAAATCACCAACAATAACATGGCTGATGTGAAACTGTAAAGGATTTTTTGATGAGTTGAATTGTGTTGCTATGGAAAAATAATGTTCTTATTTCCTAACGATTCAAAACAATTTATATAGGAAGAACAACTGGTTGTGAGTAAATTTGTTTAGTTTCATGATTTTGTGATGCTCAACCGGCTCACAACAAAATTTTGCATTTATGAGCCCATTGACTAGACTTGGCCTGACTCCTGCAGGATTAAACTATGTCCACTAGATGAAGGTATTTCCCCTTTTTCTTTTAATATGGCTTCATGTTTACAATTTAAACATACTGTATACAGAAATAATAAAAATGAACAATATAAACATTTAAATTGCCCACTGTGCAACATTCAGTCTGGTGCACAGGGCCGGCTATATACACACCATACATACTACACAACCTACACACACACACTACATACAGGCACACACACACATACACAAACACTACACGTCCTACAACCACATACTACCCATCCTACACACACACACACACACACACACACACACACACACACACACACATTACACATCCTACACACACTCCACATCCTGCAAAAGTAATGACCGGCCCAAGCACTTGCTCAATTATCATCTCCACTAATCCCGGCCCATATAATCTCAAAACATTGAGGATGCAAAATTGCAATGTGATTTCTGATATCTCAAACCGTTTAGCCATGGCAATGCCTAATGCTGAAAAGTGGCTAATAGCACATATTTATAAACACACACGTTCCCTTGACATTAGTCGACATTGTTGTAATCTGTTCTATTAGACCCAACTTGTCACTTTTGTCCTTTTGGCATTCCTCTTTAAGTGCATGTGCACTCTTTGCCCGCTGCCTTTCTGGTGCGCCCGGGTGGCGATGGCGCCGGTGCTTGGGCCCGTCATCGTTGCTTGTAACTATATTTATAATTTGGGCCTTTTTCTTAGGTTTATACAAATTCCCTCACATTTCCTCACTGCTTTATATAATTTATTTGTTTTCTTCCATCTTGTTATCCAACTCAGTCACTCTCTCTAGAGATAAACCAATTTCCATTCTGGTTTTTACTCTTCAGATCCTTGCCAGTTTCCATGACAACACAGCTCTCTCTTTCTCTCTATCACCACACCTCAGGGTCTTTTCATTCCTGCTGTTTCCCCTCCTCTTCTCATTCTAATCTTAACCTTCCACTCCCTTTTCTTTTTATGCCTGGTAGGTTTCTCTATTTAACTCTCATCTCCTTACCTAATTGGCCTTGAAGCTATGCACACAACAGCACAAGGTGCTGGACAAAGAGAAAAGGAGACAAGACAGAGACACAAACTGCTCTTGGTGTCTTGCACACCTCTGTCGCCGCATACAGTATTGTGCTCCACGTCTCAACATGATTTAACACTAAGGGGATTGTTATTTGGGCATATCATCATGATTCACCGTGCTTACACATTCTGCTTCCTGATCTTTTCTTTGCTTTAAACAAGGACTCATTTCTCTCAGAAAAATTAATTAAATATCCCTTTAGTACTGTATACCCAGCAGGTACAAGATTACTTTTATTTATAGACATACAAGAGAATACACTACATTATATAAAGATCTACTCCAATGTAGCCATTTAAAAGCACTGGTGGGAATTCTATAACTCTTCATTATCTAAATTGTTCCTGCTGAACACCTTATGATACCTCAGCCAAATAAACTCACCTCTTCTATTCTGCCTAGCAGGATTTGGGGCGGGGGTAAAAAAAAAAAAAAATTCATTTACAGAGTCTTAGCTAATTCTGACTTCCAAAAATAGAATTCACAAATGTAGTTTTGCACTGACTTACCCGGCTTTGATTTTATCATGTAATATCATCTACATATTAATGTTGTAACAAATGGTTACCGAAATAGGAAGCATAAACACACACACATTTTATATATACTTTCTGGAAAAGAAAAACTTTTAAAAAATAATTTATCATAATAAATTCATTGCTATTTAGAAATTTATATAATATACATCATACTATACATCATTTTTGGCTATATATATATATATATATATATATATATATATATATACACATACAGTAAACCTTTATTATTTATATTGCACAGATAAGCCTAGGTGCTGTCATTTACATCAGATCTATTGTCTATGCTGAGACACAATTACTATACAGATCACTTAGCATATTTACACTGTAACATCAGCCCCTCATTCGAAGATTTCACAGCACAGATCATTGGTTCGCTTCCTGAGGAGATTTCACAGCTTTCTGCACCACCAGAGGGAGCGCTTACTTGTGAAATAAAAAGGGACTAGTGCGCAGCTTCACCCCATCATCACACATTCTATCACAATTCAGTACCAAAACATAGGCTACCACATACCAGAATTACATCAAACAGCAGGTCTATCATTTTATTTAGAACAGGACTTTGATCTTAATAATAGTAGAAACTACAATAAGAGGGGAGGCTTCTCAAAGGGGCAGGCCATTTTAATTAGGATTTGTGTCTTAATTGAATTTATTTGAATTGAACACACATACACAGAGCAGGCATAACATTAAAAAAAAAAACTACCTGCCCAACATTATTTCAGTCCCCCTTGTGCCATCAAAACAGCTCTGTACCATTGTGGCATGGACTCCACAAGACATCTGAAGTGGTATCTGGCACCAAGACATCCTTTAAGCTATGCGAGGTGGGGCATCAGTCGGTCAGACTTGTTTGTCAAATACATCCCACAGATCGTTTGAATCTATGGCAACACCTTGAACTCCTTTTCATGTTATTCAAATCTATCTGAACAATTTTTTAGGGTGCTCTATCCTGCCAAATGAGGCTGCTGCCATTAGGGAATACCGTTGCCATGAAGGGCAACACTGATAAGATACGCAGCAAATTTCTGAGTTACCAGAAAATGAAGGCTACAGTACAGAAAATTGATAAGGAAATGCTTATTAATATTTTTTCAGCTCACGGTCTGTTAATAGTTCAGTTTTTTTTGGGGGGGGTACTTTAGTTCAGTTAGTTTTGTTATCCCAACACCCAATGCCCAAACCCCAGCCACTGGATGCAGCGCCAGTCCCAAGCCCGGAAAAAATGGGAGGGTTGCATCAGGAAGGGCATCTGGCGTAAAACATGTGCCAAGTTGTGTGCAGATCAGATGGTCCGCTGTGGCGACCCCTCGACAGGAGCAGACGAAAGACAACAACATCTAAATACTAAATGAATTCTTAAACCTAAGGTTACACAGTAATGTTGGAAATGCTAATGTATTCTTACCCTTACTGATACCAGTCTGTGAATAGAATAAAAACGCACATACCTGATGGTTTTGCAGCTCTCCTTTAATTATACCAGAATGTAACTGCATACTACTGAGATCTTTAACTGCATTAAACATATTTTCACAGCTCACTGTCCATTACAAAGAACTATATAAAGAGTACACCAGAGCTGCCAGCTAAGATAATTAAGCCAATAATTCAGGTTATAAAAATTTTTCATGTATCATATGGGTTTTGAGCTTGGTGTGTTTGGATTCCATGGAGCTCACAGTAGTGGTACCCAGTCATGTAGCCATCACAATTTGACCCATATAAAAGTTTCTAAAATCCTCACTTCTTTCAGGTTTAACCTGCTTCCAACACATCAACTTCGAGAACTGACTGGTCACTTGCTGCCTAGTATTTCCCACTCCTTGACAGGTGCCACTGCAATGAGATAATTAATAGATATGGGGGGAAAATTTATTCAGTTTCATATCACGATTTTTTGTGTGTTTGTGACAATTCATGTGTCACCACACTGACTACGAAATCGACTATATACACTGTGTGGACAAAAATAGTTGACATTTCAGAAGGGACAAAAAGAAAAGAAAATAACTGGAGAGATCTGAAATTACTTTAAGGGGTTCAAGAACCCTTCAACACATTATAAAAACCTGTAAATGTTTTTAAATTGTAATGTTAATTAATAAATTACTAATGTGCTGAACTATCGACATTGTGGAAGAAATGTGCTTAAATTTGCATTGTAAAAATAAAATCAACAGTAAAAAAGAGCTATGTTTAATAATGTAAGAGCATTTCCATACGCACACAATGTGATGAAGAACTCACTGGATTGGGACTAAACAGCTGTGTGTCCATAAGAAAACCACTTCTTAGTAAAGAATTTGACAGTAAGTAGAATTTGACAGGGAGCATAAAGTTTGGACTTTGGAGCAATGGAAAAAGGTCTTGTGGTCTGATAAGATGGGGTGTTAGTGTAAAAAGGGAAGCGCATAAAGCGATGAACCCATCATACATACTGCCCACTGTAACTGCATCTGGAGGCAGTCTTATGATCTGGGGTTGCTTCAGTTGGCAGGTGGCAAATTTATTTATTTATTTATTTATTTTGGCGAGGCAGGGTACAGCATGTTTGCATTTTAAGTGGTAAAATGTTGCAGTTCCTCTATAATCCTATAGGTGGCATGCTCTAAACCTATTGGCAGGCAGCACAGTGTCCAGGATAGGAGCAACTATTTGCTGAGCGTGTTTAGAATTCTAACAAAATCCGAAAAAGTAAAAAACTTAATATTGAACCTGGAAATGTATAAAAATCAAGATATTTGAAGAATCGCAATACAAATCGAATTGGCACCTAGATACTCTATCATGACAATATTGTATTAGGTATATCTCCGATCCCCTAATCACTAATGTTATTAAGAATTCCCTAATAGTTAATGTTATCACCTGTCACTGATTTCAATGTTATGGTTGATTTTGTATTGTACCACAAAAGGCACAATGGCACTGCATATAATAATTATATATATATAATTGAAACCATGAAGATAAATCATGTAATAAAATAATGATAACTCAATAATAATAATAATAATAATAATAATAATAATAATAATAATAATAATATAAAAAGAAGAAACAAGAACATAAAGAACAGAAACTGTTCTGGGAGAGTATATCGGACTGGGGAAGGGGAAAGAGTACAAAACCTGGTCGCATAATCATACATATCCTATAAATAATGAGCCATGTGCCTACTCGGAATTAGTCATGCATATTCAACTGCACCAGTCATCAATGAAGTGATTAACTATAAATAAAGGTCATCTGTTTCTGTGGGATTTTCTTGACATTTTATTAGTTTGAAATGACTCTTGATGCCACGGTCCACAAAGAGCCTACAAAAGCATATACAGGACCTCAAAAGACACTGCTGAGAAAAGGGATACAAAAGAATTTCCAAAGCATTAGATGTACTACGGAACACCATGAAAGCCACCATCAACAAATGGAATCAAGGTGACGTTACATGAACAAAATGTCTCCCGATAATGGATGACAGGTCTAGAGGAAATTTATCTGGGAGGCTGGCAAGAAACAACTGCAACACAAAGGATCTGCAGGACTATTTGTCTGATCACTCCCTGTATGTGACAAGTCCTATGACAAGTATCTGCATGTCCTTTCTTACACACACACGCGCACAAAAACAAACAATAAAAAACACCTAACCCTGCCTACATTCAGCCAAAATACCCATACATTCATCATCTATACCGCTTAATCCTGTATTCAGGGTTGCGGGGGGCCTGGAGCCTGTCTCTGACCTAGGGCACAAAGCAGGGTACACCCTGGACAGGGTGCCAAGCCATCGCAGGGACATGCACGTATTGTACACACTCACACACTACGGGCAATTTGTGAACGCCAATTAGCCTAGTCTGCATGTCTTTTGACTGTGGGAGGAAACCGGAGTACCCGGAGGAAACCCACCAAGCACGGGGAGAACATGCAAACTCCATGCACACGGAGACGAGAATTGAACCTGGAACCGGGAATCAAACGCGGACCCTGGAGGTGCCCGGCAGGTAACACAAGATGATTCCCACCCGTCTTATTAACTCAAGCTTACTTATTTGTGTCCACTTGAGAGAAAGTTATTTAGCTCACACAGCTTGAGAGAGACACCCAACACATGTATCACACATGCTACAGAGAGAGAGAACTTGGACTTGATAGAGCAAATGCTACGAGAACACCATGGACTGGTTTCTGTTGAGGTGTTTTTATTTTGTTGAGTTTTTAAAAGTATACTAAAAAGTACGGGATTTAATAAGTGTGCACTCAGAGCTCAGCTGCAATTCTTAAGCTTTCCTCCACACCATTACAACCAGGTTATACAGTGGTGCGAAAAAGGAGTCTGACGCTGCCACGGAAGCCTCAATTCTCAGTGAGCTCATCAAATCATTCACCTTCCTTCATCAAACTTAACACCAAGCAATCCTAGACCTGTGCAATGAGTTCAGCTGTGCTTGAATCTCATACACATGGACCAGCAGGCACTCCAAAGCTGCTGCAGCCAAGCACACTCACTAAAAATAAGACGATCTGGAGGAATTCCTGAAGCTCTTTGAGTGTGTGGCAGATGTAGGGGAATGGCTGGAGGAGAAATGGGGACTGTGACTCTTTCACTTATTATCGTGGGAAGTAGCTTTCTACCCGGAAGCTACCATATGTGCAGCTTGAGTATGTCCACACTTAGAGGGTGGTCCTGTGGTGCATCAGCGAGACATCCACTGATGGTCATCCCCGTCAAAGTGTGGTGAAGCCAGATATTTCCAGGATCAGTGTTGGAGATGATTGAGTCCTCCAAGGCCCGATTTGCACTCCCTTATATACTCAGTGGTTGGTTTTATGTTCCTGGTCGGGTGGGAGAAGCCAAATCAGACCTTGTGGACTCAGGATGTAATCAAACCTCAGTTCTTTAAAGCCTGATTCAATGCAAGACTTGCATGGTTTGTAATGTTGAGGTGTGTGCATGGTAATATTTATGACTATCCACTGGTGGAAATCGTTATTAAATTATTTAGGAAAAACATTAGGTGGATGCAGCAGTTAGTCCTTCCCTCCTCACCCATCCACTACATTTTAGGACAAATTTCTCAGAGTTTGAAGCTTTAGTGATGGAAATGTTTGTTAAGTTCTGCAGTAGGGAAGCATGCTATGGAATGTGTACAGCAGTGGGTGGCGAGGTGGTCCCGGGGCTGCCGACATCAGATCCATGACAGAGGGATGCAGAGAGTGAGGGGGGGGGGGGGGGGGGCTCTGACCCTCCCCCCCCCCCCCCCCCCCCCCCCCCCCCCCCCCCCCCCCCCCCCCCCCCCCCCCCCCCCCCGCTCGGACCCTCCATCCTTTGCAGGGATTTCCTTCATTAACAAGCCTGGAACAAGACTCTGAGGCATGCCTTCGACCAAATTGATAGTCAGCAAATCCAGAATAATGTTGCATTATACTTCATGTTTTTTTGCTTATGCTTAAGGATCATTTATGTGGCGTGATACAGGACATGCAAGCATAGGAAGAGACACTCCAGCTGTTGTTAAGAACCGCAGGTAACCGTACCATGTGTTAGACCATAACCACATGACTGCCAATTTTTAACCAGATAAAACACTCAACTGTCTAATGGCTTATTTCAGTTGGTTGGCATTCACTAGTCTGGTGGTGTCACAGATGTCATAAGAGACAAATGGATGGCAGGATTTTCTAAGAGCATTAAACAAATTTAATATGTTTTTGATCTGACAGAAAATGTTCATACATTACAGCACTTTAAACAGAGGTGCAGGCTCTCAGCAGGTTTCTCAAGAGATAAGGTACTAGATTTGCTACCCATGTCAAATTACTGGCAAAATTAGCAAGGTCACACACTAAATCAGAGAAATCAACTATATGGACCAGGTGAATAAAAAAGAGGTGATGTACTTCAGATATACTACCTCAATCTCCTGAAATCCAGATGGTGATTCTCAAGTTGGAGGAGCTGGAACTAGAGTAAATTCTAAAGAAGACAGCATCACGCTATGAGGCTGCGTCTCTTGAGCAGGGCGTCTGGAAGGAATAATGGAGGGCTCCAAATTTCAATTTACTTTAACATAAAACCTACAGGTCTCTATTACACATCTGAAAATGAAGACAATTTTCACCTTCCATTGCGATGACAATTACAAAGTCCAAATCCAAGTCAAAAAGCGTGAATGCCTTAAAAAGATGATCAAGGTTTTGACGTGGCCCAATCAGAGCTGAGATGTAAATCCTATTAAAACTTGTGAAATATGAACAAGGTTGTGCACAGGAGGACAGTCTCACGAACTGATAAAACTGTGACTGTTTAGTTTAGACTGATTATTTAAGGGATGTGCAATTTTAATTCATTTTATTTTTTTTTCCATCTTTGATATCCTTTATCCTGTGTACAGGGTCATCAGGGCCTGGAGCCTATGCCAGGAAACTTAGGGCATGACAGGCGGAGTACACTCACACACACACTTATTGATTAGCACTGTCACCTTGCACCTCCAGGGTCCAGGGTTCAATTCCCACGTTGGGTCTGTGTGCGTGGAGTTTGCCTGTTCTCCCTGTGCTTGGTGGGTTTCCCTCATGTATTCTGGTGTCCTCCACCAGTCAAAAGACATGCAGATTAGGCATTTTCTGAGTGTGCCCAGAGTGTGTGAATGTTGACCAGAGGTCCAAAGATGGTCGCTAAAATGGGAATAAATACAATAGTCACCACTGGCCTTCATGGCCCCTAGTTAGACTACAGAGTTTCCTAGGTGGATGGATGGAATTAACCTTTATGTCTTCGGGCGGTTGGAGGAAACCGGGGCACCCGGAGGAAAGCACGGGAAGAACATGCAAACCCCACGAACACAGACCCCGAGGTGGGAATCGAACCCCGAATAACCCTATATAAAACATTTTGGGGTGGGGGGCATGTTAGACCTTAAAATAACCTGTTAGACCTTAAAATAACCTGTTAGACCTTAAAATAACCTGACTGCACATCACATTAAAGGTGGAAAATATGACATGATGTACCTTGGTATGACTATTTTTTCACCTTCCAAAATCCTGCAATTGTGTGCACATATTTTATATCCACAGTAATAACATCAACAATAATATGATTATAGATTTTTATTAGACTTAATTATTATTATTATTATTATTTTATTTTACATCTTTGTGAATAATTGCACCTGACTGGCAGAAACCGAGTTAGCTGCTGTGGCTGTCCATGTGTGTAAGACAAACCGGGTAACCTCACTCGAGTGGGTGTGCGAGTCGTTTCAGCTGCTGTGTGTGTGTGTGTTTGTGCGTGTGTGTGTGCGCGCGCGCGCTTGAGTGTTGTGCGGTACCTACGCTATGGTGTGTGTGATATGAACGCGATGTCCTGCCCTTCCCTGTCGTCTCCGATCGCGGAATCATGATCTGCTGTCTTCCCCGGGACTCTTCCGCCTCGAGGCGAACAAGGGCGATTGTGAAAGCGTGTTATTTCTAAACCGCGTCGTCGCGCTGCTCGCGGGATTTGCAGCGTTTTCTTTGCCGGAGCCTGAGGATCTCGCGCGGTGGCCACTTTTGGTGATGTCAGCTCGGCCGTCACTACTGACATCGGCTTCCCTCCCGGACGCGGCGGAAAGGTAGTAGGAAACATCTCAGCGTCAGTTAAAACACAAACCTCACTGTTGTTCAATACACGGGACTGGCATTTTGTAGTGACCGTTAAAACTGGTCCAGTAACCGACACCGCGTCTGTGTCGCGATAAAGAAATACCTAACATTTCACATCGTGGTGTCGCTTGCTATACATACCCCCTGTAAGATGTACTGAAACGTTACTTAGCTGAACGGAAGAGCGGGGCAGCGTTAGCTAGTCTGCTGCAGTTAGCTAGTGGCTAAGTGGCTAGCTAAGGTTTTCATGCAGTGGAAGCTAATAAGCAGGCAGACGTCAGGGCCGTTTCCAGGTTACTGTCAAATGGCGCAGAACAAAATGCTTCTAACGATAATGGACGACCAGTTAATCCTTCTGCGTGTTATTTTTTCTGCGTTTTCTTTTCTTTTTCGTAAAGTCTGGTAGTTAAAAAGGGAATGTGCTGTCACACTCAGGCAGGAGCTTGGACAATTCTGTCTGTGTGAGTTTATCACAGGCGAGACGGTCCAAGCCACCGACTGAACCTAGTGTAGTGCTGGGGGACATGAAGCCCAGAGTGTTACCCAGACTAGGACAAGTTCTGTGTTATTGTGTGCTAACTTTATTCTCCACCTCCACCACCACAATGTCTGACTTCTTATGACCTTTGTTGCGTTTTCTAAATAAACCTCATGATTTTGTTTAAAAGTTTATCGTATTGTTCCCTGATATAACGTTACATAATGATCAGGCGAGGAACTGGTGTAACCTGTGCTCAGGTTTTGGGAGTTTATTATATCAACAGTGTTGCTGATAACAATGCTTTCACAATGCTTGTTTCTGTCAAACTCTACATTAGAACCAAAGCTGGTTGGGCTTTAAACTGGTGACATCTGATGCTTGTGATGGTTCTTAAACTTGGCTGAAATGCTGTCTAATGTGCCTGGGAACTGTTTTATTTAGGTTTAAAAAAAAAAAAAAAAAAAAAAAAGGAGTTTGTGAAAACTTCTTCAAGGTGCTGCCTTATTGTATCAGGGGCACATAAAATATACATGTACATACAGCTTAAAATTTTCTGTCCGCTTTATTGCATGATCTACATTTAGGCATTTGGCAGATGCTCTTATCCAGAGCGACTTACATTTTTATATCATTACACATCTAAGCAGTTGAGGGTTAAGGGCCTTGCTCAAGGGCCCAACAGTGGCACCTTGGTGGTTATGGGGTTTGAACCTGGGATCTTCCGAACCGTAGTCCAATGCCTTAACCACTGAGCTACCCCTGGCCACTATCTACCGTACTATGCAATAGGGCTGCACGATATTAAGAAAATATGCGATATGCAATATTGTTCTTGAATATTGCGATAACGATATTTCTCGTGATATAACATTTCCCTAGAGAAATGCATTTTTTATTATTATTGGCTATTTTTAAAAAAAAATCATTTATATATGTAATGATCAAACTAAAATAAACAGGTAATAGATATTCGTCTGATGTAATTAAATCTAATTCAGGCTAAAAAGAAACTATATGTCAAG
>JAQMYG010000037.1:20159435-20172140 GCA_030014215.1 Clariallabes teugelsi
GTTTCTGTAAATTTAAATCATGTTTTTATTAAGTACTCGGTATCGGCGAGTACTGAAATGCAAGTACTCGTACTCGTGTTCCAAAAAAGTGGTATCGGTGCATCCCTATTAAACAGTTCGTTTATTTTTTATAATGAAGATTTCTTTGTTTCCCTGGCACAAAAGTGGGAATAAATAACAATAAAAAAAAAGGGAAGCCATATCACACTTGAGGTTGTGCTGTGTTGCTGGATATAGCATTGCTGTAATGCGGTTATAGCTTTACCCTCGTGCCTAAAAAGGGATAGATAGATAGATAGATAGATAGATAGATAGATAATTTATTGATCCCGAAGGAAATTTCAGATTCTAGCGACCAACAGTTTAATTATCAGGTGTGAAAGTAGTTTTAAATTCTTACCAGTACCATGTAACCAAGTAGGGGAATTAGCCATGGAAGTGGTGGACAGACCAATAAATCTGGTAACTGACAGTTAGTGAAATTAACGGTCATTAGAAGACTTGGTAAAGGCCCAGTGCTTGTACCATCCATTATCACCACTTGTAGAATGCCTCTCATCTAATCAGCCGGCTCGGATGTTAACTATTGTATAATAATAATTAAAACATTGGTATCGGTGTCCAGACCTTCGAAACCTGTGCATCTCTCATATCTATTCCTCATTCTGCAAAAAAGTCATCAACTTTCTTTTCTCCTAATGCAGTCTAGCAGTTGTGATCATGTGAATCTTTTGGTATAAATATTTGTAACTCAGCTCAGCTGTGCTTTCTGTCCAGAAACTACGAGTTCTTCCTCAATAACTACCCCATTTTTATGGAAACTGTGTCTGCCAAATTCTGCATTTGAGTGACTCTATGCTTTCTGAGTGTTGCAAATCTAGCTTTCAGCATCATGAATATGTGTGAAAAATGTGCTCTTGATTTATCCGGTTGTGCAAAAGGAGTTCACTAACTATCCCGTATGCATTTTTGCTTGTATCTGCAAAGTGGGGAAGCTGTACAAATGGCACTTTTCCAAAAAAAAGTAGGTTAAGTTGCATCAGCTATCTTTGAATTATTACAGTTGATAGAAGGATGTTAGACAAAACAAACACTTATATATGACTGATAAGTAATCCCACCCTGTCTTGAGCCTGCATAATTATTGCAAGCAAAACCAGATGAAAATCCCCAAAGCCTACAAAGCTTAAGGGATCATACTGTAGATAGAGGTAATGACTGAGGTCAGTGAAAGAACGATCCGACTGTTTCTTGTCCACTTACAAAATGAAATCCTTTTTAGCACATATTTCTATCAGGACTTTTGACTGCTAAATACATACTTCTTATTTTGAGACAAACAATCATCTAAATATTTTTTAAAGAACTCTGTTAACACTTTTTGTGTTGTATATTGCTTTGGTATCATAGAAAGATCAAAACTCATGCAACATAAGAAGTCAGAAACGTAAACTGTTTTGTATTGTACCAAGTTTCAAGTGCATTCGCCATTAGACTGCTATAAGGAATGTAGGTCTGAACCTAGATTGTGGACTCTTATGAAACATTTACACTTTCTACATCTTTTATAATAGCTACAGGTTCCTTTGTTGTTTGTTTGTTTTTGAAGTTAACCAGTTTATTAAACTTCACTGTAAGGCTGCTTTGCTCATGTATTTAGCAAACAACTATACTCCACTTTCTCTTATGTTATATTTTATTTATGTTTACAGGATTGTCCATCTCTTGTATGTAATATGTAATATCTGCCATAGTATTACAGGGTTGTACAAAAATGACTGATATTTTATGTTGTCCCACATTATCCTTTAGCGGGACAAAAAGCTTTGAATCCGTTTGATCTTATCCAGAGCAAGTTACAGAAGTGCTTTCAAGTCTGTTTCATCAAAATAAATTCTCATTTTGGTGTACTAGGTTCGGGGTAAGTTACTAGCAGTGTAAAACCATGTTGGGTCTAAATTTACAGTACAGTAGTATAAATAACACAATGTTGTTTTTTTAAATAACAAAAGTGCTAATTTAATTTATTGGCGGCTTTGTACAGTAGATATAAAATGTTTAGACATCCCTATTAAAACGGCTGATTTGGATCAAGGTCTGAAATGATTTATCTTACTGTAATTTAATTTTTTTACACTAACAAAAACCTGTAATTTTACCAAGGGTGTATAGACTTACATTTACATTTAGGCATTTGGCAGACGCTCTTATCCAGAGCGACTTACATTATTATCTCATTATACATCTGAGCAGTTGAGGGTTAAGGGCCTTGCTCAAGGGCCCAACAGTGGCAACTTGGTGGTTGTGGGGTTTGAACCTGGGATCTTCTGAACCGTAGTTCAATGCCTTAACCACTGAGCTACCCCTGGCCTGACTTTCTATAGCAAGTGACTTTGGAAGTTTTCCCATTAGGGACCCAGAATCGTTTCTGAGAACACTTGACCCCAAAGTCTGGCTCATTTTGATCAATGAGAACACAATCATTCTGGGCTCGGGAACCAGCGTACAGTTCTTGGGTACGGATTGAATTAGAGATGGAAGCCAATTCTATCTTAACACAGAAGTGGACTGCTGTTTAGAAGATAACATCATCAGTGCCGTCTTTCTCCTCCGAGATCTTTGTGTGTGTGTGTAGCACGCGCCATTCTTGTCCACACATCTACAATGCCATAGCTGATAAAATAAAATGGCATGCACGAGCATTGCTCTTGACATTTTTTTTTTCCAGAAATATCAGTAATACTAGGCATAGCACGAAGATTGATTTCCTTGTTCTCCTTTTCTCGTTGTGTTTAATAACAACTCGCAAACCAACTAGGTACACACTACCGCCTGTTGTATGCGATAGTGAAAATGCGAAAGCATACCTGAATACCGAGAACAAAAATAATGTTAACGCTGGGAGTAGGGATGGGAGAGCAATCATTTCTGTTCATGGTGAAAATCAATTGTGCTTCTTGTGAAATCGCTCTTAAATGTTAGAATGTAGCTGTATTCTGGATTAGAGGTTGGAGATTAAATAGTGGTAAAGGGGCAGACTTGGCACAATGACAAAGGACTGGACAAACATCCCAGTCCCTTCTGTGGACGGAAATGACAAGATCTTCCTAATATACAGGAGGAAACAGCACGAGCAAGTACGTTTAGCCACGTGAGGCAAGATAAACGGATAGCTGTCCAGTGGGCTGGCAAACTGTCCATAATTTCCTAAATATGTAAGGAATGCACATAAAGGCACATAGCTTTTTTTTATTAAACAACTATAATTATACATAATTAACAATTCTAAGGAAACTGCCTTTTCACATGTTTTTGCCCGTTGCTGCAGTAGTTCGTTAATGAACACAGGAGAAGGTAAAATATGAATGCACTGTTTGTGTTTTGAATGATTTCATTTGCTTACTCGTGCCAGGCAAATAAAGCTGCATAAGAAACCTCGATTCTGAGGAAAGGTAAAGAGAGGCAGGCAGAGGTCATGCTCAGCTAACAGGCCAGGCTTTGAAAAGTCAGTGCATGCTTTCATTTCCTGTGGAAACCTTTACTTAAAAAAATTAAATAAAAAAACTGCTCTATAAATTAAAGAATGTTTTGCTGCCTTTTTATTTCTATTAGTTAATATTAGCTAGCAATATTAGCTGGTGAAAAGCTGCTGGTTTTTTAATGTGGAACATTTTCTTGCATGTTACTCCAAGCACGAGTTTTTAATAAAAAAAAAAATACAAAAAATTATAAAATTACGTTTGTTTTTTTATTTTGTCTTGATTACTTTTTTTTTTTTTTTTTTTTTTTACATTTGAGCTGCAAGTGCTTACAAAAATGTTTATAAATTCCAGTGAACTTCTGTGAATATTCTCCTGAGGAAAAATGCAACGAAGCATTTTTCCAGTGGGCTGTGACAGCACGTCATCTCAGCTTGTGAGGCTGCATCGCTGAAGGTGTGCTAATTCAAAGTTATGGATTCATTTTGAAGTCAGAGTAATGGAAACTAAGTTTAGATTTTTTTCTGTTACACACACAGTAACTGTCGAAGAGACGGCACACTGTTGTTTGTGAAGTATCACTTTATTTGAGGGACAAATTTTACTGTGAAACCTGAGGGAGGCTAAGATGAGCAGTGGTATTAAGTATCCTTGGCATAGCAGTGGTATGAATAACTATGTGAAGATATGACCTCACCAAGAGAATATGTCCTAAGTGAACACCATCAAACCAAATATGGGTGGATTTTCCTTTTGGCAAGTAAATCTCAGAGGGCTTTCCTCAACATTGCGTGTAAATGTTTGTATAGTTTGAAGTTTCTTTACGAAACTGTTAAAAACTTTTAAGAGTTAAAAAGTTGATTTTGGACCCTTGGTATATATGATCTGAGCATCCTTCCAGATCAGAAGCAAATCACTGCCATGCTGTTTTATGAATTAAAAAATTCACAACGATGGACAGGAGAGTCTTGTGATTGACTGGCAGATTTTGCCAAGCTTCTCATTAACGAAAGTGACAAAGTCATCAGTTTGTAACGACAATGAAGGAGGAGAAGTGAAGGTCTTCAACTGCATGCTCAAACACTTGAGTTGAGGATGGGCTTGTCCATCTCTGGCAGCAAGTTCTACTTCTTTACCAAATTATTTGTGACTATTTGTGAGCCTGATATTCCATGGTGCTACATGGTGTCTACTGTGCTGCAGTAGTTTTTCTTGGTACTTTTAGTAAAGTGGTCGCCCAAAGTATTGAGATAAAAGTGAAATTCAAGATTTTAACGGCATTCTTAAATGCCAAGATGAAGATAAAAAGAATACCGTGTTATTTTATGAAATAAAACAGCTGTAAAACAATCAGTATTTAGTAAGAAGTCCTATTATATAGTTGTACCTCGGCATGCGAACGCCCGCCTCACGAATTATCACCTTAAGAACTGAAATTTAGCAAGAATTTACCTTGACATTTGAAGCATTTTCGGCATTATGAGTGACCGAGCCGAAAAGAACTGTGGAATTTATTTATTTATTTTTTAAAAGTTCATTATTTTTGATAGCATCATGTTTGATTTGATTTTAAATAATTTTTAGGTTTGATGATGTTTAGAATGCATTTATACACGTGATGCATGAAGTAAATACACACGTAGCAATGCAAAGCAGAAAGTGCTGAAACATATTTAATGCAAGCAATATAAACTCAACAATGTTAATTCAAGAGTTAACAGCTTGGTTGTTGTTGCCTCTGTTATGGAAATGATTCCCATCCTGTTACTGAACTCGACTGTATTTGCATAACCCAGCGTAGGGAAGGGAAAATGATAGCAATTGCGTAATGGGGGCAATCCATGGCAGGGGTGGGGCATTTTAGCGCGTAACACCAGCAGAGTGTTCAGAGCCGTTAAAAACTTGTTTGCATCAGTGGAAAGCCAAGCAAAGCGAGTTTACATATTTCTTTTGCGGGGTTTTTGCATTAGCACCATGGGTCCCAAGAATGTCAGCAAGCATGGTAGCAAGAAGAAAAGGGAGCCACTTTCAGTTTCTTTTTTAAAGTAGCCAGTACCAAAAGAAATCATAAATTAAGGTTAAGTGAGGCTTAATGTCTATTTATTTCATATATTACTTCATTTAAATGTCTTTTGACTGTTTTTATATATTAAAAAAATTATGATTACATTGAAATGAATAATATTTGTAATATATTTTGGGAGGACTGGAATGGATTATCTGCATTTACATTATGTAAATGCCTTAAGGACTTGCCTCCGGAATGGATTAACTTGTAGGCAGAGGTTCCGCTAGATCCTGCTGGTTCCGGCTGGGTTCTCTGGTGTCACTTGCTCAATCCATGCCTGCTTGATTGCTTCCTTAAGATCATGTACAGAAAATTTTACCTTGACGATTTTTAGCCATTTTTTGTGCAGAGGTGGACACCCCCGGCTTCAGAAAATGAAAGTCCTGCCACATATTTGTTCCATCATTTAACTAATCATCAAACTAATTAGTGACGTCACCTGTTTTTTTGCACAGGGAGAACTGTAACAAGCATGTTTAACTGTAATATATTAAGGGCAGGGGTAGCTCTGTGGTTAAGGCACTGGACTACTCATCAGAATGTCCTAGGTTCAGACCCCACTCTTGGTGTAACTTAACTCTCAGCTGATCAGATGTATAATAAAGTTCCTCTGGACCAAATGTGTTCCTTCCGTTCGTCAAATGCGTAAATGTATAAAACATTGCCCAACCAAATGTGCAAGCATTTGCCAAGGCAAATCCTTTCGATAAGCTTATGCAATGTAATTTCTCTCTAAGATCTTTTATTGACGATGGGAGAGTCAAACCACTGCGTTAAGTCTTTAGTGGATTAAGAAAGCTCCCTGAACCACTCTTTCACAATTTGAGCTTAATGAATTCTGGCATTATCACCTTGGAATATGCCTGTGCCATCATGGAAGAAAAAAAAATCCATTTATGGAAAAACCTGGTCATTTAGTATATTCATGTCATCAGCTGACCTCATTGTTTGGGCACATAATGTTGCCGAACCTAGACCTGCCCCACAGGCTTGTACAGTGGGCACTAGGCATGGTGGGTGCATCACTTCATCTACTTCTCTACTTACCCTGATGCAACCCATCTGGACTTATCTGACCACATTACATTTTTCCAATGCACCACAGTGACATTCTTTCTGCTCCCTAGGAAACTGAATCTTTTTTTTTTTTTCAGATTATCCTCACTTATAAGTGGTTTTCTTAAGGCTCCACAGCTGTTCAGTACCAATCCCTTGAGTTCTCTTCTCACTGTGTATGTGCTCTTACTTTCACAATTAAACATAGCCGTGAGTTCTACTGTTGTTTTATTCACAATTTTATTTCACCAAATGTTTGAGATATCTGATCACGTTCATTCATGATTTGCTTTTCAACCATATTGCTTGTTCTAAGATGATGGTTCATCACTATCTTACCAAGTTTTAATAATGCTTTTTAAAGTTCTTCTGCCACGGTTAAAGAAATGAGAAGCTACTCACTGCATCAGTTGGGGGTAAATAAATTGTTGTCAGCTGAACCATATTAATCACTGCAGTAATTATCCAATGGAAAACTCTTTACTATGTGCTTAGTAAAATCCAGATGGTGAGTTTTTCGGCCTGGCAGTGTACAAGGCATATATTGTTTTAAGACCTCTGTACTGCTTCCTAGCGATTGATATGATCAAATTTAATCAAGTAACCTGTCTGTATATTAACTGATCTAATTAAGCAATATCACACAAGAGAGAGTTCTGTTGTGATGAATATCCTCACGACTGAGATGTACTAATGGCCATGACCTCAAGTGCAATACTGTTTTTATACAACAGTTCAATGAACACCATTTATTATTAACAGATTATGACTTGTTTCTTTATTTAACTAGTTTTTTGCTCCACTAATATGTATACCTCGACTAGCGGATTTAACTGACCGCAACTGGTGGAGCTGGCAACCGACATTAACAGTGATCGACATTAACAGGGGTGAGAGTAGTTTTAAATTCATAGCGGTACTACTGTAAATAGCCAAAAGGTGAGGAGAATAAACCATGGAGGTGGTGGACAGTCCTTGTAAATCTCATAAGTTTCTCTTTATAATTACGCTTGAGAATATCAGCTCTCTTAACTTCTGAGGTTGAGTCCCAAATAGGGTTAAATGGAAAGCTAATGCGCTGGGGTGTACAATTCATTGTCTCACACACCCATGTACTGTAGTTCCCTCGATCAGGGGTTGGAGTGTTTAGGGATTTAGCCTTGTGTTAGAAGCTAGTTAGTTTTATAGCTGTGAATGGAAGAACAGATTTTATTCTGTTTATTTATTATTTTCAGTAATTATTTTTAAAGACATTATCAGGTATGTTTTCTTGCTGAAAGTGCTTCTGGGACTGGCTTGGAATGTGAGTTGTGACATACTTTGCCCCCTCCTCATTACTGACCTACTTTCACCCATGCAGTGACAGACAGTGTAATTAACGACTGTAGAACACCTGTGACGCATCGTGATGCATATAGTCGCAGTGCTGTTACTGTCCATTATCACCACTTGTATAAAGCCTCTCATCCAATCAGGTGGCTCGGTTGGAACTAACTGTTGTATACTGCAGCTTTATTACATCTGCTTGATTTTGAATTTCTTTTGGGATCAGTAATGTATCTATCCGGGGGTCAAAACCGGCTGCATAAATGTTTCTTAAAATTCTCTTCGGATCTCAAGCTGTTCAGAATCTCTAAGTTCAGAAAAGCCAGTTTATAAATATTATATTTGTATTCATCTACCCGTTCCTCCCCAGTTAACAGAGTGACATGAAATTAGCCTGGCCCCATTCTAGTATTAAAAGCACGTGAATAAAAAATAATAAATAGATTAGTGACCCTCCTAATCACTGTTTTAAAAATGTAATCAATGATGTTAAAGTTACCACCAAAGTTAGGTAGCTATTTTTCTGTTTTAAAATTTAAGCGACAATGTTTGAAACTTGGAGCATAAACTCTCAATATATACAGATGTAACGATGGAAGAAAACACAAAGCAGACCTATTAGTGAGATGGCCGAAAGGATCCTCTGGTGAACTCACCATCACCAAAAAGACCATAGAACAAAAAAGGGGTGGGTGGGCGATGGCAGAATTCTTTTTTTTTTTTTGTGCTGAAAAACAAAAAACCCTTTGCATCATCTTGCCAAGTCAAGAACAGTCTGCAGGAGGTGGGCGTCTCATTGTCAAAGTAAAAAGTCAACAGATCCCCCAATCATACCCCGTCGTCTATCAAGCATGGTGGAAGCAGTGTTCTGGCATGGGCATGTATGGCTGCCACTGGAACTGGGTCACTGTTAGAAGCAGCTATACTTTCTCCTCAGATTTAGCCAAATGGTGCAAAACTGATAGAACGATGCTTTGCAGTGCAAATGGATAATGATATGCTGCAAAAGCAACCAAAGAGATTTTTGAGGAAAAGAAATGGAAATGTTCTGTCATCTGACCTCAACCCAATTGCCTGTGCTTTTCAATTACTGAAGACAAAACTGATTGCAGAAAGACCTGCAAACACACAGGAACTGTAGGTGGCTGCAGTAAAGGCCTGGCAAAGCAACTAAAGGGAGAATAATCAGCATTTTATAATACATGTTGGTTGCAGACATTGACTGAAAATGAGTTGTATTTAACTGTTTTATTTACAGTATTATATTAGTTTGTATATAATATTTATAAAATTAATATTACGTTGATGCCAGGTACTATGTAAAACTGATGTAATTCCAAACATTTACTACAATATTTTTGTTAAACCCATCGAATTAAAAGTGAAACGCTACACTTCAGTTGCATCTTGATTGCTTCACAATCTATTTTAGTGGTGTACAGAGGCAAAACGATGGATATTCCGACGCTGTCCAAATACTTATGAACCTGATTGTATATTGTGGGGTGTATGTATTTGAGAGCAGCAAAGAGTACAAAAATGTGTACGTGTGAGGTGTGATTTGACTGCAAGTGGATGCTCCTTGGCCCACTGGTCTCCCCATTAGGCCAGCACTGTAAAAGTGATATCCTACTATTCTATTTATAGCAGCACACAGAGTTTGCAACTTGATCTGGAAGTCTGATACCCCCGGTATGTTTTTCCAGCACACCAACTCAAAACCATTTAGGCTCCTCATTGTCCATTCTCATTCTAGCCACGTTTGGGAACTATTACACCACAAGGCTTGTGCATGAAATGTGACCCAATGTGCCTGACCTGGAACATTTCCGTACTCTTAATTGTGTTTCATCATAACCACAGTGAAGCATAATTTATACTTCTAAATCCTTAAAATATGCAGTGAACCACCCCAATTAGTTTCTAAAAACTTTTATTTTTAATGTTATTATGGTGACACTATTTCATGAAGAGCTCACATAGTCATGTGATCCACAATCAAAACATTTGCAATTTTATCTGCCACTGATAATACCACTGAGCCAAATAACATTCATAAATCCCTGGCTAAATTTACCCCGATGTATTTTGCAAAGCACACAACGAGAGACCAGATAACAGAGTATGTAAAGAAACTTTAGTCATCGAATGTCATTGCCGATTTTTATCAGGCTCCAGCTGTCCTTTACAACACAGTGCACTAGGATATTTTATCAGGTATAATTAAATGTTATCATTTTAATTATAAGGTATAATTTAATGCTAAATAATCATTTGGTAAAATCGAAACATTGGGTAAGCTGAATGTAAGTATAGTTTACATTGTCATATTAAACTTGTCTCATCTAGTTTTCTCACTACCCTGCCATCCAGCTGTCACACTGCTATCTGTGCTGTCTGACGAGTGACTAAGGTCACTGTGTGCACACTCACATCGGTGTACTTAGCCATTTCATGTACATGATAAAAACAAGTGCAATTACAAAAAATTAAAATGGTAAAAAAAAAATCTACCTAATTTAAGAGTTGAGGAAACAACGATTTAAGATATTAAATACAAAGAGAATGATTACTGAATACTGTGAGAACCCTAATAACGCGAATTAAAGCTTAACGCCAACCCTGTCTCTTTAACAACTGCATGTACAGTACTCTAAATAAGCAAGTGCACCATGTATATTGAACATTTGCTATGTTCAATTTACCAAACATTTATTCCATAATTATACTTCTCAAGATAAAATGGTCACTACACAAGTGCAAGCGATCAATCGACAAGGGTTCAACTTTTTCCCCATGCAGAACAATATAAAAAATATAAAAATTGCAGGCTTTAATAAATCATGTCAGATCTTTTCTTACTTTTGAATGTGATGTATGTAGTAACCAACTAAATTCAAATGAAACCAAATTGTTTTAGCAAAAAAAAAGATTGCACAAGAGTGCACACCCCTTAAATAATACTTTGTTAAAGCAGCTGTTTGCTCGTAATACTGCACTCAAGTAATTTCACGTAACAGCTTACCAACCTACCATATCTTGATTTGGCTATATTATTTCAACCTTCCTTATAAAAATCCTCCAGATATATCAAAAGTCATTCTACAGCTTTTCTGCTGGTCTTAGACCTAGCCTATTATTTTCATTAAAAAAAATAAAAATACAGAAGCTTACATACCGTTTTAATATCTGTATGTTCTGCCCCAATCCGTATTTTGATAGACAATCAGAACACGGGCATCCAGAGACGCGCTTTCAGACTTTTCCCACTGTATTTCTGATTACCAAAATAGGCGGGGCAAAGTTTTTTCGGTAGGATCCAGGACTCCAGATAAAAAAAAAAAAAAAAAATCTTTAGCTTCTAAACCCAAAATATATAGATGTCAGTATTTAACCCTTTTCATAACTTAGCAACGTAAACTCATTTAGCCATGGTGATGTAAACTGGAGTTTACAAATTACAAGTGTGTAAAATTTGGATTTTATTTGTATGTCACAAAGTTAAACTTTAGAAACTGTGCTTTGTTGCATTATCTGATAACGATGAATGAACACTGATGAATGAACACTGAGGCAGGCCAAGATGACTTATGCCTGAGAAATATTGATGGCATCTAATATAGAAGATTCAGGTTTTGGACGGGCAAAAAGTGAGGGGGAAAAGCCATTTGCTGTGTTCAGGTCGGCTAGTTGCTTCCTGCAACGTGAACTGCACAGGGTGTTCAGCCATCTTAAGTAAGATTCGCATACACTTACGGATGTACTAAGTGATGAATTGTTGTTGACTTGTTCCCTTTAACACTCACAGTTCCCTTTGAACCGAATACTTTCGCTCCTCAAATGATGGAAGTACAAAGAGTGTTTGGTGTTCTTGCTTACTGCCAACAATAGTGCATTTACTGTGTCCTGCTTGTGACTCTGCATGCTGCTGCTTCTTAATGTTTCAGTTTACAACACAAGTCTGTTGTGGGCAAAATAAAATGCAGACTCGTAGGTAGACCAGCGCCCATCCAATATGATATTATCACGATACCTAGGAGTCGATTCGATTAATATTGTAATCATTTTTTTTTGCAGATCTTGTTACAATTTTAAGACGTTGAACCTTACAAAAAGTTGTCATAACTCGCAAGTTTTATACCTAAGCTTTATTAAACAGCTTCACAACTGAAATGAACATGAAAATGTAGCCTATAGTTACAGTGGTAGTGATAGTTTTCTCAATAAAAGCAGCATTTAAACACTACAAACTAACTTCTAATGCAAGAGTTTAAAATTAAACATACTGTACGTAAATGAAACAAAAAGCTGCATTTTTACTGAGCGGCACATATCTCCATCATCTCCCATAATTTTCATTTCTGAACAAACTTAGCAAATAATTCACTCCTACCCCACGGAATGCCAGTGTGTGAATAGTTTAGAGTGTACTGCCTCTACAAATGCCCCCAAAGACTTGAGCACGTGTTGAGCAGTGGGTAGCATGAAGGCATGCGCAGCTTCTAACTTAGACTAATTATCTACCTGACAACTAATTATTGGGATTGGTGTGAGCATGTGTAGTGAATTCAGTTTAATTAAATTTTATTTATACAGCACTTTTAACTAGGGTTGGGTACCGAAAACCGGTGCCAATACGGAACCAGTACCTATAGAACCGGTATGTACCGGACCGAAACAGAACGCGAATTTCGGTGCGTCATTTCGGTGCCACTTAAATGCCTGAACTGTCGATTGAAATATTTGTTCTCTGGATTCATATATTTTTGTAGATTA
>JAQMYG010000037.1:20193645-20208498 GCA_030014215.1 Clariallabes teugelsi
AAAATGGTATCGATCAGACAGGTATGATCTAAACCATTTTAATGCCTGTCCCTGAATACCTATGTGATTTTGTAAGTAATCTATGAGGATATTATGATCTGTAGTGTCGAATGCAGCACTAAGATCAAGTAAGACTAGTATTGAGATGCAGTCTTGGTCCTAAGCTAAAAACAAGTCATTTGCTATCTTAACTAATGCAGTTTCTGTACTATGATGGGGCCTGAAAACTGACTGAAATTCTTCGAGCATATTGTTTTCCTGCAAGAATTTGCATATTTGAGCTGATACTACCTTTTCTACCTTCCTAGAAAAAAAAACAGTAAAATCCACCCATACCTAAGAAACGTCAGAGTTCTCGATTTGTCTTAGCGGCGGGAAATGCCTTAATTGCCTGGACTTTAGCATTCTGCGGGTGCACCATGCCTGCTTACCTAAGTAAGTAACAGTAGCATGAGCGAATTCACACTTTTCAAGGTTCAGAGTCAGAGAGCATTCTGGAGGCGAGCAAACACAGTTTAAAACATATGCTCATTCCAGGTATCCGTAAACACAACTACATCATCCAGGTAGGCTTCACAATTATTCACATCACCTAAGACCTGTGTCATTAATCACTAAGGTGGCAGGTGCGTTCCTTAAACCAAAAAGCCATAACTGTATACTGAAGAAACCTATCAGGTGTAGCAATAGCAGAAATTTTACAGGGTCGCTGAGTGAGAGGAACTTGCCAGTAGCCTTTCAGAATATCTAATTTTGTGACATACCTTGCCTGACCTATCCGGTCAACACAATCTACCATCCTGGGAAGAGGGAATGAGTCAGCCATGATAACAGAGTTAACTTTACGATAATTTGTGCAAAATCGATTACTATTGTCAAATTTACGAACCAAAAGATGGTGAGAGCACGATGGACTACAACTGGGAATGGCTAGCTGATTTCTTAGCAAATAATCTCCTGCTTCATAATAACACGTTTGGTCGGGTTAACTCGATAGGCATTTTATTTAATAGGTCGGTGTTCGCCTATGTCATGTTCAATGACGGTTGTGTGGGAGGGTGTGTCCAAAAAGAGTGCAGGATGGTTCCTTATGAGGTTCCTTATGTGATGTCTTTCTGGACGGAAGCTGGTAGATGGACAAGTTTGCACTCACGTTTATTTAGTCACTCAGAATTTGACAAACTTGCACAGGGAACAGATGCGCTACCCAAATTGAGAAATTCCAGGGAATATTCAGGTGTAATGCCTGTGGGGATAGCTGCAATTTTAAACTTTACAGCATTCAAAGGATTTAAATTGATTTCCATTTTTCATAATCGATTGCTTGAGATGCTTAGGAAATCAACCGATCATCAACTAGAAATGTAAATCAACTCAGCACAACTCATCGATACCTGTTATTATTTCATATTTGGACAGTTTTTATTGGACATGACTGATTCCCGGTCAACCAATCTCAGTTATAACCGTCATATAATTATTGAGCTATCTTCTGGAGATCAAGAGTTTGAATCCAATTTGGAGCCGGCTTACTTACGTCCTTATATAACCTGTAGCATCACTAGCCAATCACGGGGATCTGCGAGGTCACAAAGATATCACTTTTCTCTGAGTGCGTTACGCCACCCTCTACCAGTGTGTGAGCAGCAATTCGAAAAGATGCGGTTAGCTGCTGTGACGTGTCTCTGAAAAAGCACGATAGCCTGGTTTATAGCCGTCTCATTTTCAGTTGCATTTTTTTGTACAAAGAAGCTCTGTCCAATAACCTGGAGCACTTTTTTATTTTTAATAAAAAACTTGTTTGAGTGCTAGAATATTCTGTAACCTTATGAATTCTTGGGAAAAAATGTAAACTTTATTCAATAATAAATGTTTTATTATGAACATAGAATAGAATTTTAAAGAAAAATGTTGCATTGCTTTACCGTGTAAATATTTTACAGTTTGATTTGACACAGTGATGTTTTAAATTTGACATCAGGATTACCATAGACTATGAGGTACTCTTTGACTGTTTTTTTTTTTTTTTTGAGTAATCCTGTAATATAATTTTTTTTTAATAGGAATTTTCAACATAAAGATATACAGTCTATCAGTATAGTCTAGCAGTTGTTCATTTACAATGTAGATGTACATTTGTTGAACTATGTTTAAACCATATCCCAACATTTACCAGGGTTTAAATGTTCCATTAAAATTTCCATGAAACCTGAAACTGGCCCAACATATTTGGGTATGGTGTTTTTCTTTTTCTCAGCCTCTGCATAGAAAGCAAGTATTTTACATATATTTCAGATGTATTAACATTATCCATTCCATCCCCCCCTTTTCCTCACACTTCATATCTTATGTTAGAGAAATGGTTCTGTATATCATAAACATATGGTCCGACTTTGGCCATGGAACCAGAATTTTGATGTTTTGTCCCTCAAGCCTCTTGATTGTCATTTTTGCCTTATGGCAAGGTACTGTACTCCATCATGCTGGAAAAGGCACTGGAAAGTTGCTCCTGGAGGGTTTTTTCGTACCGTTCTTTATTCATGGCTGTGTTCTTAGTTAAAATTGTAAGTGAGCCCACTCCATTTGGCTGAGAATCAACCGCACATGAACGTCAATAACCTTTAGTTCACTCACTCACTAATCGTCTATACTGCTTAATCCTGTATTCAAGGTCGCAGGGGGCCTGGAGCCTATCCCAGGAGACCTAGGGCACGAGACGGTTACATCCTGCACAGGGTGCCAGTCCAACTCAGGGCACACACACATACACCTTTAGAAAGACCTGAAGAGTAGAATCCACAAGAGTGGAACTTGGAATCCAAAGGATCTGGGGAGTTCTTATGTGTTAAGGAGCGCTCTTAGACGTAATGCACTGCATTTTCCGACCATAAAGTCGGTGTTGGTATGCTGCAGGGGTGGACAAATCAGTAGCCTAGATCCAAGCAGATTAAAGGCCTTCACATTAAAGGCCACATTGCTTAATTCAGATGTTTTTGGTCAGATTGGATTTGCATGTCATGACGGTGACTTTTACCTGACTCTAATGTGGACTTGTGTGTCCTCTGAAATGAGATGCATGTCGACATGGATACGTCTTTATATTTTGGGGTATATCTGATCTAGGACCAAATACGGATCCAATGTGAAAATCAAGGAGCCAGTTTGAAAAACATAAGACATGAGATTTGTTCCCCCGGCTTAAAAAATCAGATGTGTGACATTAGGGTAAAAATTGGACATTTCTGGAGTGTGTGGCATCACTCTGCATTTAAAGTGTACGGAGCTTGTGGCACCGCTCCGCCTGCATGCCGCTCTCGCCTTTAGAGTTGGCCGCTCAACATTAGGCTCTGAGCCTTTAACTCAGACATTCTACTCTCGTCGTTGTTACTCTGGACTTGGACCCCGAATTCAGCTCCCACGCCGCAGGAGCGCGGGATCCATCCATTCATAAGTTTCCTCCAGCCGTGCTAGGGATCCTCCAGAGTCAGGGAGAAGTGAAGTTTGGGCACATGCCCATCATTAGTTCATGACAACACAAATCTGCTTGGTCCAGTGTTCCTAGGAATTGCTTTTTTTTTTTTTTTTTTTAAACAAAATTTTACGACATCATACAGTTGTAGATTTTTCTTTTGCATGGAAAAGTCATTAATCCAAGCAATTTTTTTGCTGTCCCTCATTTTTGCTTTCTGTTTTTTTCCCCTGTATCGCTCTGCAGAAAAAAACTAACAAACAAGGATTTATTCAAATTAAATGCAAGTCACTGTGCCACTTCAGCCCACTCTTCCCCACACCTGGACAAGGCCAGTGATTAACGCCTGTTTGTGTGAGAGTGTGCGAGTGGCTACGGGGTTGGGGCGGGGATTTGTGAAAGAGAAACAGCAGCTGAAAGAGTCCCAACAGCTGACTCATTCGATTACGTGAACTGATGATTTGTTGTGAACCAAAGAGGGTGCGGAAAAGGTCAGCTCTTTATGTCTGCTCACTGCCAACACTGTGTGCACAGGCTAATGATACCACAAGCTAACTTTGTGCCCACTGCATACACAAATTTTCTTGGTCTGTCACTCATATTTTGTCTGGTTGTCTGATATTCAAGGTTGTGAGATACCAAGAGATGTTTCCTTAGCTTACAGTCCTACCACACCAGCACGTTGTGAGATCTTTTGAATCAAGAAAATAAAGAGCAGACGAATTTTATAAATTTATATAATTTATATAAATTATTATTATTATTTGGTTAATGTAATATGCACCATCAATAAATGTATTTTATTTTATTAATGCAATACATTTCAAAACATTTCTGTGCAAAAAGCAGCAGGAGTATCTCTGACAGTCGAAATATTTGAATCTTATTTCAGTAGGAGAGCATGTATGCTATATTGTGTTTGGGAAAAGCCCAAATATTAAGTGTGATTGGTTAATTCCTGTTAAGGACAGGGTCGTGGCACATACTGTGGAAAGATTTTTTTTTTTTTGTCCCTTAACACTAATCTAAATACAGTCTACTGTATAATCGCACTACTCATACAGTAACTGATCTGTGAGTGAACATGGTCACACTGAGTTTTACGCTACTGGCATGTCATTCACAAGATTGTTGTCATTTGATTAAGGATTTAGTTTTGTGTTTTGTTGGTGTTGTCCAGTAGAGGGTGCAATACGGAGAAAGCGTCGATGCGTGCTAGAGAAGAAGCAGCCTTACAGTGGAGATGAGTGGTGCTCAGGTGCTGAGACTGAGGAAGATGAGGATAAACCCTCTACCACATCACACAGTAAGTTGAGTCATGTGTCTGGTTTGAAACTCCTTGTATAAAAACTGAGAGAATGCAGTCTTGACAATCCCAAGAATCATTCCAAATCTGTTTATGTGTAGAGATGTTTACTGCTAGTTGAGGACAGCCAGTCGGATCGCCCAATCAGTTAAACATCACAGTTCTGATATAGCTTACTTTAACTCTTTCATGCATGAATTATGACACCCTGACTAAAGTTTTTTTTTTTCCCCCCCTGAGTTTTTATTCTTCTTAAGGCATGCAAAAAATTTAAATTATGAACTTATTTTTCGGAATTCAACTTAGAAGTAAAATATATCAGTAGACATCAATAAAACTTTGTATTATGTAAACAAAATGAAAATATATTTTGTTTCAATAATGTTTAACAAAAAATTTAACTTTTAGATGGCAACTTCTATCTGAACTGTAGCTGGTGATGCATGATAACAAATATTTACTCTTGACATGAAATCAAATCATGTACTGTAATAAAACACAATAATAATATTTTTTAGAAGTTGTTTTATGTCATGATATTTTTAACACACAAGTAAGGCCCTATTTTCAGTAAGTTTAAATATTGCTAATTTCAATGTAAATACGCACTATTTATTATTCTTGCAGTCATTATATGTGGTGTTTGAATATGTAACTATCAACTACATTAAGTTCCAGGAGCCCATTCATTCTCCATGCAGCCCAAAGTCCTGCCGTGCACTACTGGCAGCTTTAATCCTTTTCAAACTGGATAAATCAGTGACCATCTCTTAACAATTTCATAATTGTGGTAAACAACTGTGACGAATACCTAATACAAATAATTTATTATAGACCCATCCCATTCCCAGACCTAATGCACCCAAATGACTTCCTATAATTATTTGTATCTTCATGAATTTTCATTGATACTCTGAGAGTTTAATATAGTGTGGCAGCTAGTTTGAAATTGATATAGTATTCTCTATTTCCCACCTTGTGACAGTGAATACAGAAATTTCAGCAAATATTAGTATTAGTATTTTTGTTGTTTTTGTATATTTAAGAGAGAGAGAGAGAGAGAGAGAAGAAGAAGATGACATGTATATTTATTTTCTCTGTACAGTGTTTCAAATAATAGAGCTAGATGATTACATGACCCAACAACACCCTTATGAGATATTATGATATTTAGCGCCACCTAGTGGCTGAGTTCCAGTTCCAGAAAAAATCAAAAGTCCCTTGAAATGCTGTAACTGGCAGGTTTGGAGGCAGCAGTGCTACAAACATCAAAATGTTACAGTGCTTTCGTCCAATAATCTGATTAACCCTCCGTTGGCACCTTTTCACCATATCTGCATACGTCTAGGTTTTATGGTTATATGTTAAGTCTCTTCCTACACGAAAGTTTTTTTTTAAAATTTTATATATCTTTCTACTTTTCAGGGGAGCATGGTATGTCATGCCCTTCCCTTCCAGTTGAGTCAGTGAGCGGGCCTGGTTTAGGATGTAGCCTTGGTCCAGAATTGCGCCCTGACCAGCCATCAAACACCTCCCAGCAAGTCGTGTATGTCTTCACCACTAGCCTAGCCAACAGGTAATGAACATGTACATGTTTATAAAATCCATAAATGTATAAACTAAAGTGAAACTTAAACTGGTAGAGTTGGTGGCTGATTATGCTCTAAACTTTTTATTTTTAATTTTTATAGATTATAATGGTTCTCATTACCTTTAACAAGCTTTGAAATTAAGATGGTTTTGTATACTGTACAACAAAATTCAACACCTTTTTTTTCTTGATCTGATTTGCTGCCACTGCTTCCTGTCTGACTCACTATGAAATCACATTCAAAGCATGCATTTGCTGTATGTTTTTATTAAAACTCAGCCAACATATTATTGATACTAAATTGCATGCGGAAATAACCACAACCACAACTCTGCAGGCTTTTTATCGTTTGTGACGAAACTGTGGGAGATGGAGTTATAGCATTTTGAAAGATCAGACAAAATTCAAATTGATATAACCAAAACAAGTGGTGCTTTTTAACACCCTTGTTAACACCTCAAAAAAGAAAGAAGTTAGATGGGTAATTTTCTCTAGCAATACTCCTTGCATCAAAACTTGTTTGTCTCAAAACTGCAAAAAAGGAGTTCTCATATAGCTGCCAAATTGTTCACACGCACTAACCACACACAAATAGGTGTGTGGGGTGTGTGTGTTTGTGAGAGAGTAAAAAAGTCAAATAAATAAATCATAAAAAATTATATATTTATTACCGTGTGTATGTTTGTCGAAGTAAATAGCATGTTCCTATTCATTTTTTCCATTGTAAATATTTTGGTTATATCCGACATATGTGTGTTTTTACCTGAAGCACTGAATTGCATCTGTGTTCATGTATGTTTATCTTACAGCGCTGCAGAGGCAGTGATGCATGGACATACAGATTCCATTCTCTTGTTTCACCAGCAAAATGTTCCTCGCACCAAATTAGATCAGGTTTGTATACATACAAGCTTAAATATATGACAATTAAAGCTGTATTTTGGGATGCGGATACACTTACAGAACCCTATAATAATATTTTAAGAATGTACAACCAGCTGTAACAAACATGTTCTACTGTGCAGATTGTATCACGTTCCACATTTAAATAAATGTAGGTGGCTCATGAAAGAGGAAGTAAAGAACAGCATATGCTTGCGATTAATGCTTATGCAGGTGTTAATAAGTGTGGGTTGCCACATTTTTTAAATATCTATTTAAGTCGATGTGCTTTGTTCCGCTTTTGTGTACAATATTTTATTACGAATAAAGCACATGCTTGTTATGCTTGTCATCTTCAAAATATTATTCTCTCTAACATTTATTTGGCCATAAGCTAAAACATTGCCTTTATGACTAACATTAAAAAAAATTGTCTTGTTTCTGATGACAACATTTTCTGATGTGCTATTGATCATGCTGTAATCGTTCTGAAATCGCTTTGTGTTTTTGTAGCATTTACCGATTAGCTTTTTTTTGTGTGTGTATGTGTTTTGCACTTACAAACTACCATAGTAAGCTTCTTGGATTTATCACAGATTGCATTTCCCGAATTGGACAGAAATATACCGTCAACATATTTTCATTTTCTTTTCTCTTCGATTATTTTTGTCCTTATTTTTTAATTCCCTCTCTCTTTTCTGTTTATTTTGCTCAGCAGTGCACTGGTCTTGGAAAGCTCCCTAGCCTATCAGAGCAGCTCAGCTCTAGCAGCACCCCTCCCATCGGCACACCCAAATCGCAAAGTGGCACACCTCGTCCAGCCTCTGTTGGTGGAGTTATTGGGGGTCATCTTACAGGTGGCAATACTCCTTCTTCCACAGGTCAGCCAGACAGCGAGGTCACCCATGTCCATCCAGGGTCCACACCAAGGCACAATAATTGTGTAACATCTTATCCCTTAGGACCTGGAGACTTGGGGCCACAGCAAGTGGGGGCCCAAGATTGTGGAGTAGATGGATCAGGCATTATAAATCACCCTGGTTCAGGTGTCTCTCCCAGTGCCAATCCATCAATGTTGTCTGTTCACCTTCAGAGTGAGTCTGGTCAGCAGGAAGGACAAGTGGGTATCGAGGGACTGTCTAAAGAGCAGCTAGAGCATCGTGAGCGTTCATTGCAGACTCTTAGGGACATTGAAAAGCTGCTTCTGCGCAGTGGTGCTAGTGCTAGTCATGGAGACCCAGTAGGCCCAAATAGCAATCCCAACAATGGATCAATTATGAATAATAATACTGATGGATACCAAGGACTTGAGGATGAGGAAAATAATAGTGGAAGGGCTGGCAGCAGTTGCCTTTCTGATGGTGTTCCTCCGATCCGTGGAATGAAAAAGCATGAGGAGCCTCTGCAATCCATAATCTCACAAACACAGAACCTTGCTGGGCCTTGTATTGAGGAGACTTTGATGGTAAGGCACCATACCTTGCCTCCTCATCACCACTTGTCATCAAACTCAGGACTAGACATGGGGCCTGTGCTAGGTCCTGAAGGACCAACACCAGAACAGATAGCTTGGAGGAAGCTGCAAGAAGAATACTATCAGGAGAAGAGGCGGCGTCAGGAGATAAATCCTCACACACACCCTCAGCATTTCCGCATGATTTCTGAAATGGGAATGCCAGGGGGGCCACACCTTATGATGAGAGGCCCGCCACCTCCTTATCACAGCAAGCCTGGAGACCAGCAGTGGGGACCAGGGCCTATAAACATAGGAGGTATGGGAGGAAATTTAAGGATGATAGACATGCATCAAGAAGGACCCCGGGGACCCAGGTTTCTTGGACAGATGCAGCGAGGACCTCCAGGTGGTGGTGGATACCCAGGAAGCCCAGGTGGAGTTTTATCCATGGAAGGGATGGGGTCTCAAAGATCTCCTAGGCCAGGAATGGGCTGGCTGGATGACATGGCCCCGAATATGGCTGGAGTAGGTCCGTTTCATGGGTGCTACGCTTCAGGTGGACCTGGTGGACCATCTCAACAAATGCAGAGTGGTATGGATCGTCCCTTAACACGAGAGGAGATGTTCCATATTATGGAGAAACGTCAGCTACAAGGTCTCCACAGGTTAGATCTGGAGCAGTTATCCAGGCAACAGCAGCAGGGTGGACTTGGAGGACCCAGGATGATGGATAATCCCAGTGGACCAGGCTTTCCTAATCCTGGCATGGCAGGAGGTCCACCTTCACGTGGTGATCCAATGGAATTTCCAAGTTCTCGCACTATGATTGACTCTCCTATTGGTGGTGGAGGTGGCTCTTTAATGAGAGAAATGGTTGATTCTTCTTTGGGGGGAAACCTAAATATAAACATGAACTTGAACTTGCATCAGCAGCAACATTTATTGGCCCAGAAATTAAGAGAAGGTCCTGGATCAGAGATGGCAAGCCCTGAGGACAACACCCGTATTAGGGCTGCACCAAATGGCCGGAGTGGTGCTAACAAAGTAATGGTGCATGGACCAGATGTAGCTATTCAGTTCCCCAATCAGGTCCCCTTTTCAGGTGGACAAGGGGATGGGCCCTTCCTCCAGCAATCAGGTTCTGAGATGTTTAGATCTGATCAGCAGGGCACTCCCCAAGTTGGTGAAAACTCAAGGCTTAGCCATCTGCCTATGAACACTGGCCATAAAGTAGACCATGCTCCATGTCATCCATCTGACCTTCCTATTAATGTCAACTCACTCGGTTCGCCAGCCATGCCCCCACCTCACCAGCTGAAGTCGCCTCCTCTCAGCCAGGAAACGTCTCCCCTTATGGCCTCTCCCTCTGCCACAGGCCTGAAATCCCCCAATCAGCTATCATCCACTGGTCCACCACACCCCCATCTTTCTGCAATGTCTGCAGCAGGAACACCTTCTGCTACTTCTATGAAATCCCCTCAAATAATGGGATCATCAATGGGACTCCGGTCACCATCTGGTTCCCCTGGACATCACAAATCTCCAGCCATGCCTGTTACATCTCCAAGGTGGACTGCCTCACCAAAGACTTCAATGGCCAGCCCTAGAGGGGCATCTAATAGTAAGGGAGTAGGTAATGGAGGCAGTTCAACTGAGACAGGTAAGGAATGGTTAATACAGTTTTTGTTCATAATATTTTTTTATGTCCGTGTTTTTTTTTTTTTTTTTAATCTAAAATTAACATATATGTATGTTTTGATTATTTTTTAATTACTTGTAGGATATCTTATCCCAATTTCCTACTTTAGGCATATCCCTTCCTCCCAGGAGTTCCACCTCAACACCCAGCAGTCAACCTCCCAACATGCCATTCACCTCGTCCCCAGATGCACCTCCTTCCCAGAATCCTCTGTCCCTTATAATGTCTCAGATGTCCAAGTATGCAATGCCCACCTCCATTCCACTCTATCATGATGCCATCAAGACAATAGCCACTTCTGATGATGAGATGCCAACAGATCGATTGCTACTTCCTGGGGCAAACATTCAAGGTTCAGTGTATTAGCATAACTACCTTTTAGATTTTTGCAGGTTCAGTTTCTTTTACAATCCTATGACCCTGCCATTTTTTTTTTTTGCATAACTAAAGAGGATTGGTAAAATAGTCATATAAAATTAGTCAGTCAGATCTAAAATTATAGATGCATTTTTTTTATTATTTAAATTGTGATTTCAACTTATGATGTTAAATAAGCTTTTTTCTCTTGATTTTAATACTAATGTGTAAACCTTTTTTAATTATTATGTATTAGTGGGTTATAAATTGTACAACACTATTTTAAAAAAAAAAGTTCTAGTTTTGGCTATTTAGTATATTGTATGTAATGAAGGGTTAAAACTGCTTGTGTAGAATTCAGCATAATTGTTCGTAAATGTTAAATTCTATATTTTAGATTTTAGGACAATTACTCGACATACTGCATGTGTCTAAGTTTTTGTTCTATTTTATTATAGGAAATATGGCCAATCACCAATCCACGCAGATGCTCCTGTCCTCTCAAGGCTCAATGGGACCTCATAGTACTCCTCAAAGTCCCACTGGAATAGTCCTTTCAGGAAATCAGCAGTTATCGCTTGACCACTCTGGACCTTTGCTTTCTTCTCCTAACCCTATTGCTATGCCAGTAATGCTGGGCGGTGGAGGGGGCCATCCAGATGGGATTGGACCTTGTAACATGTCTCCAATGCACCCTCCAAGTCAGATGGGTGGATTCCCACGCATGCAACCCCCCCTGCACTCACCAGTTGGGAGTATGGGGCAACAGTACCCCCATCCTTCTGATGACATTCTTCCGTCCCAGCCAATGCACCATCTGAGCAAAGGTATGCCCAATCAACGCCCACCTCACGCACCTGACTCTTTCCCATCTATGCCCATAGGAGAGGGCCCAGACTTGAGTGAGGTGATAAGGCCTACACATACAGGCATCCCAGAATTTGACCTGTCTCGAATCATTCCTGCTGACAAGCCTAGCAGTACACTGCAGTACTTCCCTAAAAATGAAGCAATGTCACAGCTTCAGCAAACCCCTCACCAAGGACATCTACCTCATCAGGCTCCTTCAGCACAACTCTTAAAGCAGCTTTCCTCATCTGGTCCCCTTCAGAGCAACACACCCTCCTCAAACCCTCACATTGCCAATCTACAGAACATGATGGCTGAACAGCCACTTCCCCTGCAGCCAGCACACTGCGGCTTACGCCCTGGAATAGGCAAGGCCCAGGGAGGGATCAGAGGTATGGGCCCAGGTGGTGTGATGGGGCCTGGGCCAATATGCCATCCAGGTCATCTGATGGGTAGGACAGGTATGCCTCAGCAACAGCAATCACATCACCACCAGCAGCAACCCATGATGGCCAACAGCCTCTTACAGCACCAGTCCCATATGTCACAGGGCACAATGACCCCACAGCAACATCAACACAATCTTATAGCTCAGCAGAACATGATGATGCAAGCTAAGCACAGGGGTATGCCAATTCCTGGGGAGCACTTTGGCCCACAAGGGCCTGTCCTGTCCCCTCAGGGGCCCATGATGGGACCACCACACCCACAGTCAGCCATGATTGGATCCCAGGGAATCAGACAGAGGGGCTTGTCTTTGGATAGTCCACTGGGCTATGGACCTGGAAGTATGGCAAACATGCCTTTTTGAACATTTTTCAGTAAACCTGTTTTAAAAAAAAAAAAATCCCCCTATGGGTTACTTTCAAACCCTGGTATGTTTTTTTCCCCCAATGTTTATTGATTGTGGCAATCAGATGCTAATATTATTTGTAATAATTTCTTAAGTAAAAAGCCAAATAGTGGAAAATTGCAGTTACGCAACAAATTCTAAAGCCATTTTTAAATGTCTGTAAAATATGTACATTTAACAGATAAATGTGTTCATTTATGTGCGCAAAAAAAAAAAAAAAAACTCTCACAAATCAGTTTCTAATTGTTTTCTCTGGCTACCAAACTGTTGTGCAAGAAAGTATATAAATACAGTATATTATTAATATTGTTATTATTATTATTATTATTATTATTATTAAATATCTGTATAATTGTTGTAAATAAGATGCAAATTTGCTTGTTTACAAATGTTATGTATAACTGTGTTTAATAGAAGTCTAAAGGCAAACAATAAGAAAAAAATGTGTGTGGTTTAATGATTGGAAAGTGTTTTGAACGGATGCAAGAAAAAAGAGGGAGGCACACTGAATAAAGAAAACATTGTTTTATTAAAACACTTTATTAAAACCTCTCATCAGCAATGGGAAATGTTAAAATGTTGACATAAAATGATAAAAGTAGAAACTTGTTCAGTTATCCTGCATACTCATGTATGCTTTGTATTTTTTTCAACACCACATCAATGCATAGCTAAATGTGTAAGCCAGAGATTATCAGACAGATTGCTCAGAGGAACAAAGATTATTTAGAAGGGAAAAAAATATTATAATGTTTCTTCTTCCATGTTTCTGTGCTCATATGTATTGGCTAGTGGATGTGGTGCTAGCCATGTCTAAGCCAGGTGCCTTGCTGAAGCATCTAGCACATAGCATGGGCCAGCAAACACTGAAATGTTTGGACAACAATCTCAGAAGGTCATTTCTAAAACGGACCCCTACAAAGGCATAAAGGATTGGATTAAGGCAGCAGTGACTAAAACCAATGCTTTCAGTCACCATCAGACCCACACTCAGTGCATCACGGGTCTGACAGGTTTTATGCGTCAGGATCTTTAGCCTCATTAGGGTATCTACAATAAGGGTTATGTTATATGGTAGCCAGAACAAGCAGAAAACCAGGGTTATCACCATAGCCAGACGAATAGCCCCCTGCTTCTCCAGGCTCTGTTGACTACGGTACAGGGTGAACACCACAGCGGTGTAGCAGTAGACCATGATGACTAAGGGCAGGAGGAAACAAAGCAGGTGTGTCAGCAATCGACTAACAAGTAACCAGTTGTTCGAATGAATGCCATGGCTGTTGTACTGACACTGTAGCCATGTAACGCCATTACTTGTAGGTTTCACAGACAGAAATACTATATCGGGCATAGAAAAAGCAAGACAAAATAGCCAGAGCAGAGCACAAATAAGGTGAACTGTTTGGGGGCGACGGGTCTGGAGGCTGGAAACAACATGAACAATGGCAAGATAGCGATCAAAACCGATGCCTCCAAGAAGAAGACTCCCACACACCAGATTCAGGCGGTTTAACAGGCCTACAAGTTTGCACATGAAGTTCCCAAAGACCCAACCCGTCAGCGCCTGGGTCACAGCGAAAGGCAGGGTACAGAGTAGGAGCAGGTCAGCCAGGGCCAGATGCAGCAGGTAGATGTCAGTCACGCGTAGGTGAGCACGGCGCTGCAGCAGGACCATGAGCAGGAGGCCATTTCCTGAGAGGCCCAGCAGAAACACCAGGCTGTAGACTAGTGGTAGGAACACAGTATGGTACAGGAGCAAGGAGTCTTTTTCAGTATCACAGATAAAGATTTCATTTTCATTCAAGTCATCTGTGTAATTGTCTTGAGATCCATTGACGTAATCTGAAAACTGATAAGGAAACAATAACAATTTATGAATATATAATTGCACATAAATAATTAACGTTGAGAGAATTTATTCCCATTGCTTAATGCCCTATTTTCCGTTGCAAGCAGAAACTATTTGTTGTAGCATACTGATATTCATTGTGTTATACTTAGAAATAAATATGTTTATAGTAAATAGGGAAACCTGTCAATATACAATGATGTTCTTACCATAACATAGTATTATTTCTGAAATAATAAATAGCAAATACTATTGTCTATGATACTTTGATCACAAACTTATATTTCTATTTAACAGGAATAATTTGTTCTAAGGTTCTATGATGAGGACCTACAGAGAAGTCTGAATTTATGACAAACTTATATTTCAATGGAAACTAGATTTGTTGATTTTTGTTTTTTTAAATGTAAGTCATCTGTTCAGGAGCATGGTATGGTGCGAGACAGATATAGGAAAAATAAATAAATAAATAAATAAATAGCTGATCAATAACAGTAATACATTTATGCATTACAATTTTGTTTAATTAAATTGTATTTTAT
>JAQMYG010000037.1:20208598-20222961 GCA_030014215.1 Clariallabes teugelsi
TATATATATAATCATCCACTCCAAAAAGTAAATATTTTTAGCTTTTAATTATTCAACTTGTTTTATATCTTTTAAACAAAGAGTGTTGTTGCATTAAGTATGTTTAAAATAGTTCAAGGTATGGTATGGTGTTTATATTTTGTTTATATCTTATTTTTAAAAAGGGGCCTAAAGCAAATTAAAGCCAATTTTCATTGTCGCCTAAACCAAATTAATTATTGAGTTAAAATTTAGTTAAAGATCACAAATGTTTTGATTTCTTTTACTTTGTAGTTATTCAAAACATTAATTCTGACTTAAATTAATCAGATTTAAGTAGTTATACTTACTTCAAAAATCATAGACTCTGACAAGTTATCCATCTTCTGCTAAACCATTTGTTCATTCTGATTTCCTAAGTCTGAACCCAGGGACTTAAACCGAAAAAAAACCCAGCAGACCGTGTTTCCAGGAAGCATTGTTTGAGATGCTTTTTTTTTTTTGTAAACACCCACCTATTTTTCCATTATAGCTGTCATTTATACTGTACTTGTTTTCACAACATGAATGAGGATTATAGATGTAGAATAAAAATCGACATAAACATTAGTAATGAAATAATTTAATTTAATAGTACTGTAGTTCAGTATGAGTACATCTCTCTCTCTCTCTCTCTCTCTCTCTCTCTCACACACAAATAATCAAATTACTATTATGGCATTTAAGAATGTATTTTTTACCCTTTTGTACCCAAGCATGTAGGTGAAGCCACAAAGTCTAATGCAAAAACAAAACTTCTTTAAATTGAGAATGAAATTACACAAATTGCGTAAAGAACTCGTCTTTTATAATCATTAAAGCTGTCAATCATTTTGAAAACTCCCGTGTTAAAGTGAATCCTTCGTTTTCACAGCGTCTCCATTGAGAGGATTTGTGCGTATGTACAGTATACCTTCAGTTCTCTACTTTTTAAAATATGTCAAAAGCTGTACTTGAACTTTTCTCTTGGCCATTGCGAAAAGCGAACAGTGTGAAAAAATGACGCAAACTTGCGTGAGCTTGTGAGCAGTACGTTACAATATTGAATTCTGATTGGCTAATCGCTGTTATTTATAGTTCGAAAATGATTATACATAGGTAGTTTTAATATTTAATTTCCATCACAAATTTTACATAATACACAGCATCATTAATCTAAAGGGGATGGTAAGGGGGATGGTGGTTATACAGAGGGGTTTTCCCCCTGCACCCCCATCATATATATATATATATATATATATATATATATATATATATATATATCCACAATCCACAACATTGAACATTGCTGCCATTGTCAGTGTGTCATACAGAATAGTCCAGGCAATCTGACCCAGGAGCAGAAGGAGCATCGCGTCGAAGTCTGCCAAGAACTCCGTCAGCATGCCATGGATGACCCATCCTTCATGTCGAGGATTATTACCAATGACGAAACATGGGTGTATGGGTACACCCCTAAGATGAAGCAACAGTCTTCATAGTGAAAGGCCCCAATCATCTCTTTTGCAACATTAGCAGGATTGTCACAGAGCTTTCAAGCCAGACCATCATTAGCGAATTCTACTGGCAGGTTTTAAGGCGTCTGAGGGTGAACATACAGTGAAAGCGATGTACCCCCCTCGTATATACACACTGCCCAGGCCAAGTCATCACCTGTGTTTGCGTGAGCAGTTTTCACCGACTGGTTACCATTCAGCTTAGTAACGTATCTAGGGCTGCACGATCCTTGACAAAATCACAAGTGAATCGCATTTTTTCTCAATGGTAATTGAGATCACGATTCTCTCTCTTCGGTTTTTTCTTCCGTGCAAAAAACATTGATTGCGCTTAAAAAAGAAAGTGTTGTCTGCACAGAACTTTCAACTCTCTTGTAACAAAATAAAAGTCACCATTCCCTAATGTAATCTAAATGAAGTGAAATGTTGTTAAACATAAATATAATATTAACAATTATATCTATAAATAATTAGCACTTGTGCATTTTGGACTCTCAGACTACAGAACTTCATCAGTGTGTTAGTTTATATTATTATTATTATTATTATTATTTTATAATAAATATGTAAGTTAAATGTAGGTGTTTGTTATTAAGTAGTAGTTTGTAGTAGTTCATAGTAGTAGTTTGTAGTAGTTTGTTATTAAGTACATATTTTATTTATTGTTGTCAAAGGGTTTATAGCTCAATCTTAACACACTTCCAGTATACTCTGCAGCTTTCGCTCTGTTTTCAGTCTCTGTGTAACAGCTCGAATTAACACAGCAGGTTTAATTATCTAATACCTTAAGTTTTGTGAGAGACATTTACCATATGCTGATAAAAACAACACAGACGCACAATCAACTTATGCCATGATAAACGCAACCGAAGAAAATGTAACACCCCTATCTCACTTATTTTGGGCGGTCCTCGCAGAAGCTCGCAGGCCCTGCGGAACCTCGCTACATCTCACTCCAAGTCAAACCGCATAGGTGAGATAAGGGTGTAACTGTTTGACACATACGTATTGAGCCAACACATAAAGCATCAAAGGTAGTCAATCAAGCTTATGATTGGCTGAAATTCAGCGAACAGTGTTTGTGCACGTTGTTAGTGACAGTACGCCATAAATGAGGAAGAGAGATGAGAAGTGATTGAGTTTGTGATTTCATTGTGTTTTGTGTTACACTATTTGGGTGCAACCAGTGACCTCGACTGATACAGCAATCCGGGATTGATGTCACGTAAATAAGTGAACTCATGAATGCTGCGTGATCTGAATGCAGGGAAATACACACGCAAATGAATCGGCATCATGAAGAAATGAGATTGCATGTACAGTATATGAATCGAGATTGTGATTTTTTTTTTTTCGATTAATCGTGCAGCTCCAAATGTATCTATAACATTAGGTGTTACAGAAAATATTACATATACACTGCCTAACCAAAAAAGTCAAATATACAATGTTGAAAACAATAAAAATAAAGGAAAATGATTGAATAAGAAGGTGTGTCCAAACTTTTGACCGGTACCGTGTGTTTCATTATAGTGTTTCATACAGTACACTGGAGGGACCCGAAACATTTCTGTCTGTGTGTCTGTTGTCACAGCATCACACAAAACTGGGTGGATAGAATTCAATGAAACTTTGCCAGTCCTTCAGTGTTTGCTAAGGTTAATCTGCTCCATAAATTACATTATAATGTCACATCAAAATTTTGAGAAGAAGGGACATTATGAGCAGTTTTGTGGCAGATTTTTGCTCTCAAAGTGGGCATGGCTATACACATCACTCAACAGAGCTAATCAACGCAATACTTTACCATATATACACAGAGGATGCGGAGAGAACACAGACACAACTTCAATCTACAAAGCGCCCAAATCCTGATGAAACACAAACAAACATGCAACATAGCATTGCTTACTCCAACAAAGGTATTTAACACATCACAGATGTATAGACAGATTAATGTATGTTTATTCTTCCAGCTGGAAGTTTAAAACCAGTTTGTCTCATAAGTTCCAAAACCGTGGTGCTATTTAAAACAGTAGTGTGAAGCGCCACTATGAGATAAAACACGGGTTGTTAGAGCAAACATATCCGCAGCAGTCCGAGATGAGGGCGTGTAAAATACCTGAACTGAGAGCACAGTGCTATGCATTAAATCAAAATGTTGTGTAAAAGTGATGTTAACAGATATGTTTTGGATTTAATAATCTACTTCACAATCACAGGGAGTGTATTTGGCAGAAAATGAAGGGTGTAAACAAGGCGTAAGATACTCAACCGTGTATCATGTATTAATAAATTTTGCAGAGAGTTCTGCCTTACAGAAGGACGGACAGACATGTACGTGGGCTTCAACCTGAAATAATAATATCATTGATGACTTTAAAGCTGATCAGCTTATTTCTAGCTTTAACCTTTTACCTACTTCTTAAATACTTACGCTAGTTTAACATAAATGAAGCCGAAAAAAGAAAAAATATACGTAGCCAATAATAAGTTCTAAGTTCAACAGGGTCTGGGTCTTTGCTTAGGCTGTTCCACATGTTCCACACTTTTATTTATCACCCATTCTGCCCTGTTGCATAATCCAATTTTGCCCAGGCTTTAGCTGTCGGACAGATGGTCTCACATTTGCCTCTGGTATACAGAGGAGTTCATGGTCAATTCAATGACTGCAAGGTGCTGACGTACTATAAGTCCAAATCATCACTTCTCCACTGCCGTGCTTGACAATGGTTATGAGGTGTTAAGGCTAAAGCTTGGATGCTGCAGATTATTTCACTCAGGAAGCCTTACTGGGAAGGAGCTGCCTGATATGGGAGCAACAAGGGAAAGGATAGTATGCCAAAGCTCTCTGGGAATGGCTTAAAGGCAGCGTGTGCAGACGTAGGGGCTTACGACTTAGTGTCTCTCTTGTTTATGTTTATGCTTTGGAATCTTAAGTTTTGTCAAGCAACCCATGCCTACAGCCATAGTGACTTAATTAACTTTGGATTGGAGCACAACACAGCCATTATAAGTGACTTTATTCAGATTCTCAACATTCTAGATGACATAGCGGGACCCTTGGGGTCTCTGTGGATTGTGGTGCCTGGAAACTGACACAGAAGCCGGAGGGAGAGAAAACATAAGTGATACATAATGCTGGTCATGCCTATTAGCAAAGCTAAGGAGGCAGCCACACATACCTCCATTGCTGAGCATCTAGGGCGTTTCTGGAGGGGAGGGCGGGCACGGGGTGGCATTGATCGGATATGGAAATCATGCTTATTGTTTTATAAGCCATTATGTATTTCTAATTGAATCTGATTTCCCATGAGCCCCTCCCCCGACTGGTTCTTGGTCCCCCCCCACTTGCCTGGAATTGCCCCCGTTTCTCATCAACACCATCACTCACAAAATAGCAAGACTGATAATTGCAAACAGCTTGCTGTGTAATGATTATAACTGAAACATGGTTTCACCCGCAGGTCTTAACCACTACACCACTGCGTTGCCTTTTTAAGAAAACACATCTAGCATTCTTATTGAGCCTTCAGTTTTCAGCTCCAGTCCCAAAACACTGTAAGTCATTTTGATCACGCTTGTGCTCATATACAGTATTAACAGAAAAGCCATCAAAATTCCACCGAGCTCTCGTACAAGCACAGTGGTTCATCTGGAAGCCTGAGCAAAACAAGGCAGAAAATATAGACCTCCATTGTCACTGGGGAAGTACCTTTCAAGGGCACAGAATTGTCCCTTAATATAGAGAAACAAATTTGTACCAGTTCTGTTTGTACCATCAAGGACATTATTTGTACCATGGTCAACCAAAATGTACCTTTTGTTTTATAAACTTCCTGGTACAATATTGTACCTTAATCAAAGGTACAAATCTTGTCCTTGAAGGTACCAGCCCAGTGACAAGCCAACCTTTATGGTGTCTAAAAAAGTAATTTTCCTATTGAATAAAACATTCAATTAATTTATTATCAGTGACTATGAAAATGTATCAAATGCATATATTTGAACTCTGCCTTAGATTACAGTAAAATATTCTGTAAAAATACATATTTCAGGTTTACCATAAACAAAATAAAACTCTTCTATTAGCTAAAAAACGTTTCACAAAATACTGTACAATCACAATAAAATTGTACAGTAAATAAAATACAATTTTATCTTTAGTATACCTTTTCGCAAACTGTCCACAATACAGTTTAAACTTTTAAATTAATTTTATCCACTTTTCACCAAATACCCAACATTCTTTAGAGCAGAAATGAAATAAAAAGCATAAATAAACTGTAACGAGATGTGCACAAACCCGGTGACACATATCTGGTGTAAATGACTACACCAACTTTTGCAAATCACAGCTGTTGCTATCCCCAGCAAAAATTATCATAGGCAGTGGATAGTAAATGCTACACGCACAATATACTTAATATTATAGTCATTAATTGTTTTAAATAAATTAAAATGTGTGCAAATGGCTTACATCATTGGATGCAAAGCTAAATAAGGTAATTTAATCTTAAGGGTCTGTGTTTTGAGATTTTGGGGAAGTTCTGACGTGTCCTGACATTTGCATATTTTTCAGTTACTTATAAATTTCTAAAGTCTGAGTACGCTGTATTCAGCACAAACTGTGTTACAGTAACATGTGAGTAGCACAAGTTTGTATTTTGGAGAAAATGACAGTTATGCATGGTTATTGAAAACAACAAAAAGAAGTCACTGACATAAGGTCACAAACCACAATCATAACATTTCTGTACATGATTTTGTGAACTGAATCTTGTAGCCTGGAGTTTTTGCTTCAAAATGATGTGACAATTAACCTACTCACGCATGTTCACAGAAAACATATATTTTTGTTTGTAGTTTATTTAGAATATAGTTAACTGACAGGCAAAATAACGGAGATAAAAATTTTTTAAAAAACTCACGCTTACATACTATACATAACCCAATCACTCACATAGTGCAGAGAAAAGTGAGAGAGGAACACAAATCATCTTATATACAGAAGGCACATTTATGGCATAAATATGGCCATGCAAACACACATTCCAGGTAAACAGTGCAAACAGAAACCGTGCACGATGAAAAAAGGGTGTTAGGTTTGTAAAAGCCCAATCTTACATCCTATGCACAGTCACACATCTTGAAGTGCTTCTCTCGAAAAGCAGTTCCTGTTCATACCTGCAATTTCCCTGGTGTTTTTTGCGGCTTACCATGCACTGCTTTACAATGCACACGGATCCTGTGCAGAACAAGACCAGCAGTGGCAACAATCCTGGCACCCGAGGTCAGTGCATGTGCTGGTTGTATGCAGTCACAGGTCCAGACAGATACTTATGTCCATCCACTTTAAAAATACAAGGAATCCATCCCAAATCCAGACCCCAGTTGTGGTCCAGGTTCCCATGCGGGCAGGAATCGCAGAATGTCTTCATCAGTCTGTTTTCATGACACAACGATGGGCCGTCTGTATCTTGCCTGCTTGTATAAATTGGCTTTCTATCAAACAGGTGGCTGATCATTTTCACTGTCACAACGGTTTAGAGAAAAAGAAAAAAACAACGAGCATGATAAAATAAACGGATGTATATCATCATCATCAATCACTAATGACCATGCATGAAGACAACACAAGCTTTTGTCATGTCATACTTAAAAAATTTTTATTTTTACATCACGAAAATCTGTAAGCTACATAAGGCAGTATTTTTAGCCACCTGGAGCTAAAGTGTTTGTGCTAAATAACATTATAGATAGTAACGTCATAAGCTAACCAAAAACTAAACCAAATAGCTACCGTGAGCTAAAGCTATTCAAAACGGGGTGAAATACATTAGAACATTTACAGCACAGCTGATATTCATGAACATCAGTAATCTACATAAGGCATTAGCGTAGCCATCGTGAGCTAACATGTTTGTGCTAAGCTACATAAGGCAGTATGTTAGCATGATTAGCAGTGTTATCTACATGCTACCCTAAACTATGTAAGTGACATTGAAAGACAATGTTTCATATAAGCTGGCCAAAAATTAATATTTTATTTTATTTTTACATTATCATAATAGTAAACATTATATTATGAGAATAAGGATTATATGAGACTTAATAACACACCCATGGTAACAGCTTGCTGGATTCTCCTCCTCCTTTCTTTGTCGGAGTCTCGGTGTTGTTCTGAGGTAAAACTAAACTCCTCCCACTGTCCAGAACATTCTGTACTCTTTATGTTGGAACAATTTTGTACTTTCCTTTCAGTTGTACCTTAAAAGGGGGGAAAAATCATCAGAGGTCTTTTCCATGCCATTAAGGGTCTCTTTTTCTGAGAGTGTGTTATACTGCACTCCACCTGTGGCTCTCCTCATCACAGCAGCTCTATTGTAGACTTGAGCAATGAGTCTGTTTACTTGTCCCTTTTGGAGGATGGTGCTTAGCCCCTCCAAAAGCACAGAGCAGTTGTGAAGTGAGTGTGTCAGCATTTGCATATTAAATGGGATTGAACTCATAAAATAGTATTTTTATATAGTGTGAGCACCAACTGGCAGTGGGTGGAAATGTCAGTCTCTCATCTGCCTGCATCCACCTTCTCCATAATACAATCTTTAAAAATCAACAATGTGCAGACCAGAAGCTTGTTCAAGGGCCAAGCTCTTTTTACTTGCAGTTTTTCCACCAAAGTTCTTCTTTCAAATGGATTTTTGAAAAGAGACTTTATTGAATTAGGAGTAGGCTAGAATTTAGAGTCTTGAGTACTTGCATTCATCACTGCCAATACTAATACAAAAAAAATAAAATAATAAATCACTGCTCAGTGCACTGGTTCACTCGGCCTCTGGGAGTTTTCCCCAAATTCATTGCTCCTTAGGCATCAAACCTGAAAATACTAATTACAAATTTTTGTTATTATATGAATCAACCATTGGCTAGCAGCATCACTGAGTGAGATTTTTTTTTTAATCATACCATGAAGAGTTATTAAGGGGTACACCATAAATTTCCACCAAGGATAATGATTTATATTCCGTACATTACATGCTATTACATAATATATTCAAAGAAAACCATACAGTGTAAAAAATAACAACATTGCAAACAAACAAATTATTTATTTTATTATTCATTCATGTATTCAATTATGATTTTACTTCAAATAGAAAAAAAGCAGTTAGGCAGCACCCTAGTGCCCTCTGTTGGCCAGCCAGAAGCCATTACAGAAGCCATTAATATTATTTTACAGACCTACCCATAAAGTCGTGCTAAAAGTCAGAAGTATGTAGAATCAGGGATGTTCTAGAAACAGCATTAGACAAATCAACAACAACAACAAAAAAGAACAAATAATAAAGCAGACTTGTACAACGGCAGTTTATTCTTGCTTAACCCGTGTTAAATAAAAGAAGGTAACCTTCGATGTAATATGATTTTTTTTCTTCATTAGTATCTATTTGTACTAAACATTTGGTGGTCAGTTGCCCATCAAGATAGAATGGATAGGAAACAAGTACACAGCTCTGTTAAATCTGCAGAAAACCTCTTAAATGGTGCATGTGACTGTGCTCAGAATTGACCACTCAGCAAAAATATCAAATACCTTGTCAGTGAAGTGATTACCACAAAATAAAGATCAGCTGTTTTTACAGGATATTCTTTATATCTTGTTAATTTTACATGCCTGCTGAAGCCATTGTCTGTATATACAGAATATCTCAATAAATTAAAATATTGAATGAAAAGTTGAAATAAAAAGTTAATTTCAGTAATTCAATTCAAAAAGTAAACTCATTACTGTATATAGATTTAACACACAGACTGATATTTCAAGTTATTTATTTATTTTTATTTTTTTGATAATTATGGCTTACAGCTAATGAAAACCCAAAACTCAGTATTTCAGAAATTTAGATTACTTAAAATTAATTAAAAAAAATAAAAGATTAACACAAATGTTGGACTACTGAAAAGTATGAACATTTACAGCACTCAATACTTTGTCGTGCTCCCTATGCACTAATTACTGTGGCAGCATGGCATGGAGGCGATCAGTCTGTGGCACTGCTGAGGTGTTATGGAAACCCAGGTTACTCCGATAGTGGTCTTCAGCTCTTCTGCACTGTTGGATCTGGTTTATCGCTTTTTCCTTTTCACAATACGGTCAGGCAAGTTTGCGGGCCAACCAAGCCCAGGGATACCATAGTCCTTAAACCAGGTATTAGTACTTTTGGAAGTGTGAGCAGGGTCGAAATCCTGCATGAAAATTATATCAGCATCTCCATAAAGCTGGTCAGCAGAGGACAGAACAAAGTGCTCTCAAACTTCTTAGTAGACGGCTATGCTGACCTCGGACCTGAATAAAACACAGTGGACCAACACCAGCAGATGACATGGCTCCCCAAACCACCACCGACTGTGCAAACTTTACACAGGACCTCAAGCAACTTACTGTAGATTCTGTGCCTCATCTCTTCCTCCAGACTCTGGGACTTTGATTTCCAAATAAAATGCTAAATTTACTTTCATCTGAAAAGATAATTTTAGACCACTGAGCAACAATCCAGTACTTTATGTCCTTTGCCCAGGTACGGGGCCTCTGACATTGTCTCTGGTTCAAGAGTGGCTTATACAAGGAATGAGTCAGTTGTAGCCCATGTCCTGGATACGTCTGTGTTCTTGAAGGACTGACTCCAGCTGCAGTCCATTTCTTATGAATCTCTCCCAGCTTCTTGAATGGGCCTCGTTTCACAATCCTCTCAAGCCTGCCGTCATCCCTGTTGCTTGTTCATCTTGCCTACATGTGCAGGTTGTCAATTATCGTCTTCTTGACAACTATCAAGCCATCAATCTTCCCCATGATTGTGTAGACTACTGAACCAGACCGAGAGACTATTTAAAGGATCATTAAACCTTTGCAGGTGTTTTGAGTTGATTAGATTAGAGCCTCCAATATTGATATATATATATATATATATATATTTTTTTTTTTTTTTTTTACAATATTATAATTTACTGAGATACTGAATTTTGGGTTTTCATTAGCTGTAAGCCATAATAATATATCAGTCTCTGTGTAGTTAATCTATATAACATGAGTTTCACTTTTTGAATTGATTTATTTTACTGAAATAAATCAACTAAAATAAATCAACTTTTCAATATTAAATTTAAAATGGCAACAATAGAATCTGAAGTTGAGACAAAAAAAAATCTGAATGGCTTCTTGAGATTCTATGTCAGGTATGGGATGGGGTGGCTGGATGAAAGCCATTTCACATAAAAAAAAAAATTACAAGACAAATTTTTCCTATTCCGATAAAATGCATTTTGGTCTGATGTGAACAAGCTGAAAAGTTTTGGCCTATAAGATTTTACAAAAGTTTTACCTGGTTTAGCATGGTTACCAGAATAAACGTCTGTTAAAATGTGTCAAATCTTCGGTTGAGATACAGCTCAGATCATGCATTGGTGGCTTGATTAACTTTTTAAAAGACAACAGGACCATATATAAAGCTAGTAGTGCAGATGTATTATGCATATGTTTATGACAGATTCAGCCCTTGTGCCTGTAACCTCAAATGTGCAAGAGGAGTCATTAGCCGTAGACAAAAGGATAGCCTGATGTTCTCAGTTCTACCTATAAAACTGCAAAAGCCTTGTTCAAGAGGATGCTGCATGTTCCTGACTGGGGGATCATTTTCCTTAGTTTACTGGATTAAATTAAATATTAGATCTGTGGTTATCTTGGGGTTAAATATAAAATTTTAGAAATAAGAAATACATTTTCATTGCTTCCTGGGAGAACAAAAACCCCACAAGATATTTGTAGTCTGTTTATCTTACTTTCATACTGCACTCTTGGCTAAGCACCCACACACTGCCAATTAGCCAAGGCTGGTACTTGACCCTGGTTTGTCTGGAGTTTTTCGAAAGATAGTGAAACAAGCTGAAGAAAAAAAAAGTGATTTATACAATTTATAATTAAATTGTTTGATACCTCTAGATCTGTCACCTGATCAATTTTTTTTTCCAGTGTAAAACCAGGGGACAAAGTGTATACCAGGGGAGGGAGGGAAGAAGAAGAGGAGGAAGAAGAAGCCTTTATTTGTCACATTTACATTACAGTGAAATTCTTTCTTCTTAAATCCCAGCTTGTTAGGAACCAGTCATGATACAGCACCTCTGGAATAAACATTTAAGCACCTTGTTCAAGGGCCCAAGTGTGGCATCTTGCTGGACCTAGGGCTTGACCTGCTGACCTTCTGAACAGTAACCCAAAGCCTGAACACACTGACCCATCATGCTCCGGAGTGTCATGTTTCCTTTGGGTACTCTTGTTTCTCCCACAATCCAAAGATTGCCATTTCCAAATTGTCTGAAGTGTGTAAGTGAATGTGTACCCTGTGGGCACACCGTCCAGTGTATACCTTGTCTAGTGTCACAAACCCCCTAAAAAGGGCTCTAGGCCTCCTGCGACACTGTACAGGATAACTGGTACAGAGAATGAGTGAATGAGAAAGGTTATCCATTGTTTAAAATCTTATTTTATTTATGGAATTAATGGAAGGTCAGGTGCCAGCCCCTAATAAATCCTGTCTGGTCATTAGATATATGGGGGGAAACAGTCTAGTTCAAGTTCTAATATTTCTAGCTTAATATGTCATAACCACGTGTCAATTTACAACTACTACAGACCTTCGGTAAATGTCTTCTAGGTAATATCTGAGTAATTTTTGCTGAAAGGAATTAATGGAGTAATTGTTTCACTTCAGTTATATTTATTTAGTGCATTCAACAATGGTCATCATCACAAAGCAGCTTTAAATAATAATAAAAAAAAAACAATGTAAATACATTAGAAAAACTGAGATGACAACATGAAGAAACCTTGAGAGGAACTAGACTTAAAAGGGACCTATCCTCGTTTTGGGTTATATGAAACAGTATGATTCCAAATCTGTGCTACATCTGTGTGCTATAAGACTTAAAGTTCAATATAATGGGAAAGGTGTTCAAGTTGATATAAAGTCCACACTTCCTGTCCTTTACTGTTGGGTACAAACTATTTGTGGGCATCAAGTGGAACCATACAGACATCCAAAGTATACCATATGGACCATCCTCAGCAGCAACCAGAGTCCTCCATGTGATGACAACTCCAACAAAAAGCAGGGCACCAGGATGAGTCAGTCGAATCAAGGGGGTAGATATCATATGTAGCTTTATATAATGAGCGAGAGAGAAAGAGAGAGAGAACGGTAAGGTTACAATGTATAAAGTGAATGTGTATTTTTTGCAGAGTGCAAGCAGGGACTCCGTCAGGACTACGTATAACAGCATAATTAAAAAGGAGAACAGCATGAGACACAGACATGAGGGCTCCATGGAAAGTAAAACAACCAGTCACCTCAACAAACCGAAGTAATTAATGAGAGTGTAGAAGACAGCATCCAAACATACCAGTTCACCATAAACTCTATGTCCAACCAGATCTGCACCTTTACCCAACACAAATCTATTCACACAAACAGCCTAGACATAAACATTGAGACTGTCCTGAGTCCTGATCATTAATTGGATGGCTATTCCATAACTTTGGGTAAATAAAAAAACTCTGCCCTTGATGTACTTTTCATAATCTGAGGTACCAACAAGCAGCCTGCATCCTTTGATTGAAGTAGGTGTGGTGATTCATAAAACAGTAGTATTTTAAAATCAATGCGAAATTTCACGGTGAGCAAAAGCAGTGTGTATAAGATGGGGGTGATGTGCTCACATCTTCTGGAAATATTGGCATGCCTCATGACTCTTCAAAACATTGTTTACAAACCTAGGCCTGATCTGACTGATGCTATGACATCTCCTGCCATGGCCTATACCATTTGCAATCAGTTCTCTGTGATTAAAAGTATCCAGTGGCTATGCTTTTTGTCTGTAGAGGCAGCTAGACTCTTTGTTCTCACAAATTCTCATAAATTCTTTTGTTTTGGCTAAAGGGAAATTCTTGATGACTTTGTAATAGTAACTATATTTTTTAGAACTCCCCATTATACTAGCATTTTGTATCTCTCATCTCTAACATTGCACACAAGACTTCGATTATAAATCTTTTGGATGCTTTTCAACTTCCCATAACTGTTGCTGTTTAAAAATACAAAGGTCATGATGACATCTCCAATGGAATAATTTTGCTTATGTCAGTGTTAAGAACACAGCCAGCTCTCTGAATAATTTTGCTTTGCAGATGAACCTTGATGTTTGTGTGTCTCTAACTAATATTAATGGTTTACGTCTCCTCCAACACTGTGCCACTCCAAAGTAGCTGTGGGATTAGAAATCGTGTGTTCCCCCTGAGAGTGTTCCCTCTGCAGAACACATAGCCACACAATTTATTTAATAGGTCACTAGGAAGTTACTGAACTAAAATTATAATGTTTCTATATGTAATGTCTTCATAAATGGCTGTGCCCTCTGCAGAGGATGTAGCCACACATTTTAAAATAGATTTTGAGCTAATAATTTACATGAACTGAAGATTTATTAAAATTTACCGTAAATCTTGAGCAGCACAGATCCATGGCGAAAACACATCATTGGTCAATGAGCAATAAAAAAATAAAAAAATAAAAAAAAACTTATATGGACTTCCTAACAGTGTGTGTCAATCTACCAGTAGGGTTGAGTACCGAAAAGCGGTGCCAATACGGCACCGGTACCTATATAACCGGTATGCGAATTTTGGTGCCTCATTTCGGTGCCTCTTAAATGCCTCTTAAACTGTTGATTGAAATATTTGTTCTCTGGGGCTATGATGACACAGTTGTAATAAGCATCAGATTCATCAACACACAT
>JAQMYG010000037.1:20223061-20233958 GCA_030014215.1 Clariallabes teugelsi
TTGCGTGTAAAGGGGGAAACACGTCAAATCTAATGAAACATTTGAGGGCAGACGGAATAAAGTTAAAAGCAGAGGGATGCACCGTATTTAACAGCTTGCGGACAACAGCTGGCACTATTGGTGTGGATGACCCCAGCCCCAGTCATACCAACTGTAGCAAAAAGGGTCCACTGATTATGATGCCGACAGCAGCCTTTCCGCAGATTAGTAGTAGGCTAATGTAATGTTAATTGCAAAATGCAAATAAGGCATTCATTCTAACAAATGGTCAAACGATTTGTAAAATACTAACGTAACATAGATTCTGTTTATAATTATGGCTTTCCAGCTAGTACTAGTAGTATTACAACAGTGACCCCATTTACCAATTATATATATATATTCATATATACTTTAAACTTTTAATATATAGTTCAATTTTAATCATTAAATTTTTTTTTCAATAAAAATGAATTCTTGAGTCATCCACCATCATTTTGTGGCTTTTGTAAAGTATCGGTTCAGGCACCGGTACCATTTTAAAAGTATCGATTTGGCACCGGTATCGAAAAAACCCCAAACGATACCCAACCCTACCTACCAGGCTTCAGCTGTCAATCTTCGTGTTTGAGTGTTTAGAAATGTCCTGTAGAACCAAAGTTATTGTTACTTTTAAAATGCATAACTTTTTCTGCTACTTTTTTTCTAATGACTTATTGAGTCATTCTATAATTTAGGGTCCATTTCACAAAAGTAAAAAAGTACAAATTATGAGTCAAATAAGAAAGATCTATAATTTTTTCATCAGCTCTGCTTCTGACATTTGTTCTTTGCTTGAATCCCAACACCTAAATTGGACTAGACTTGCTTTTAATTAAGTCCACTGATTGTGCAGGTGTAGTATATGTTTCTTCTGATTTGCCAAACCTTAGTAGGGTTTTTTTCTTGGTAACCCTGAACATGAGGCCAGCTGACCCGAGTCTCCTACTGGTTTATCTCTTGTTTCATTCAATGATGCAGGCAATTCAGGAGCAGTGATACGTCTGTTTCCCAAGAAGGACACTCATAAGTACTTGTCTTCTTGGACAGATGTGCACTTGAGCCTTCCATTGAATCTTATGTCCTGATTGGATCCAGTTGCAGCATCTCTGCAGACTATAGTGTTCACCTTTTAAAGAAATTTTTTTTTTACTATATCTCGAAGAGAATAACCTTCATTTCACAAGACAAGTACAGACTAATGAGTTTCTAAGAGAAGTTGTTTTTGTTTGATCATTTAGTTATAATAGTTCTAATTTATACTAAAAATGACAGCTCACTCTGCCTATGGAAGAAGAGCCACACATCCAGCAAATGGTAGCTGTTTTGTAAAAGGTAATATTTTAAGTACTGTGCAAAAGTCTAAGACCATGTCCACACACATTTTTAAAAATGGTGTTTTTTCTACTTTTTAAAAATAATAATAATAATATCTGTGTCCACATGAAAAACGCCTTGTCTGTCAGAAGCATCCCTAATCAAGACAAAACATCATTACCGGCACCTCTGTTCGTTAACATAATGTGCGAGTAACTGCGCGTGTATGTGCACGCATGGAAAAAGTCCAGTAAGCAACATTAACACAGTCACTACATAAGTTTACATAAGTCCGCTATTGCACAAAATATCCTGACATCAAATCAAGGAGACGGGCATACAGACAACGACATCATCGGCACACAAGGTGATGTTACAACAAGGCAAAATCACAGTTTCCCCTGTCCACACAACACCACTGAAAACTGAGTTTTGGAAAATCTTCACTTTGGAAGGAGTTTTCCAAAAGCTCCAGGTTCAACAACCAAAATGTGTTAAAGGACATGGCCTTAGGCACATGCAAATAAATGCTGTAGAGCAAGGATGCCTTACAAACAAACAAACAAACAAACAAACAAAACGAAGCCCAGTAAACAGTAATTAATGAAACAAAGTCAGTATTTGGTGCAAACAAAACACTGAGGACCCTTTAGTCTCAGATACAATTTGTGCAGCTTTATAAGGAAATTATCTACCAAGTTTTACTGAGCACCCTGCAGGACCACACAGAGTTCTTTTTTTATTATTTAATTAATTTGACTGTTGCACTTATTAATGTTTAAATCTATAAACAAATCGATAGTTCACTTTTAACAGACTTTTAGTCTGTAGATGCCAGTGCGTTTCAGGTGTGTCGCTCGCACGCACGCGCGCACACACACACACACACTCCTGCGCTGAAGTCAAACTCCACCTCTGGAGCCTGCTCGTGCTCGGTGCGGTCCATAAATGTCAAGTGACGAGGAGAATCCAAGCGCAGAAGTATTCTTAAAAAAAAAAACACTATGACCCTTTAGGGGTTCCGTAACAATCCCTTTTCAGAAAAAAATAAATAAAATTAAATAAACCGTTTCTTAAAGTCAAAACATGGGGTCTTACAGCTCATGGGGTCTTAGACGTTCTTACCTCCGGGCTTAACCTCGTGTCGCGAGCTGCCAAACCGTCAACGTGCATCGGGGAAAAATTGATTACACTGCTGGTCTTGCGAGTCACGTGACCGATTGGGGGAGGGTTTAAAGATGACTGGAAGCCATCTTGGCTGTTCGTTGTCGAGCCCTAAAATATCACACAGGCCTGAGTGTTAACAGTGCGGCAAAGGTAAATATCAAGTGGCGTGGAATTTCACCTATAATTGGTGAGTAGGATGAAGTAAATGTAGTCGAAATACACGGCTGTTCTTTGTTAGGAGCAGGTCGAGGGTATTTAAAGGCGTCCCTTTTTTTTGTTGTTCCAGTGGAGGTTGTTATTGAGGTCTGCTTTTGCGGTTTGTTTAACTCGATAGCAAACTGACCCCCTGGTGCGTTTTAGTAAACTATAGCTGTGTGTCTGTTTTCTAAGCTTGGAAATGTTGTATAGTATCTCTGGTAGGTTTGGAGAACTTTAGAAATGACATGTTTGTTTAGTTAAGAGGACCAGTACACGCCCGCAGAGACAGCTAGCGTTAGCTGCTTATTAGGTAGTGAAATATTTGCTAGCCTTAGCAAACGAGCCCTATTTTACTGCACATGTAGCTATTCTTCTGCTTGGATGAACAAATAAATAAATACCATGTTAAAGATGTATTGAAATAATGTCATGTCCGAGTCATATGTTCCTTGTGTGCGTGTCTATCAAGTGAGACCTGCTGAGTGTAACGTTGTTGTGCTGTAGTAACTAGATTGTTAGCCGGGTAATTATCTATCTAGTTTGGACAGTTCAGATTTGTTCAGCTCATGTGTTTTGTTAAGTGATGAATAAAATAAGCAGATTTCTGATTCCTTAAAAACGCGTCTTAGAAAACCTAACATTTACGCATGTAACGTTATCTGGTGTAAGTGTTGTGCTGAGCCGTTAGCCTGCATGCTAGCGTAACTAGATGATTTAAACAAATGGCTCTGGACCCTCAAGCTGCTGGCTAACGTAATCGCAGTACTGCTGCATTCGGCGTAGTGTTACCTCACAAGTGGGAAGTTGGCGCTCGTGATGACGTCATATACGACCTCTCTGAGGTCACAGACGACTTATCTTTTGTTGTCGTTAAACTAGCTGTAATGCGATATTCTTTATAGTTTTACTATCTGTGTTGAGTGATCGAAAAACTTACGTGTGTGTGTATTCAGCTTGGCTCATTTATACCCAAGAGATTTTTGTGTGCTTTGTGATAAGGAGGCAGAAAAAACGAAAGGAAGTATTAACAGACTGCGAATTGGAACAGCAACCTTTATCACATAGTAGGTAAGCTCACGCCGGGACTGTGGTATGCCACGAAAGTGAGGCTGTTGATCAAAGACTGCTCTTGTGCAGTAAGTATATGCATGTGAGGCTTGATATAATCTCACAGCTCCAGAAACTAGTGAGAGTAGAAGCTAATGTTAAGTCTTTTTAAATGATCAGGGAAGAAAGCATTTAATGGCTTTTTGTTTTTAAGAAGTCTAAATTAGAAAGTCCACTTTCAAGGACAGGAAGGTGATGGTGAGGTCTGTAGGTGGTGGTGATACAACTTGCAGGACTCCAACCCAAGGCTGGGAAGATGAGTGAGAATGAGACCTACAGTTGGCAACCTACTGGATTCCAAACACTGCTAAAAAAAAAAAAACAACAACCAAGGAGGAAGCAGCTTTCTACACTTCGTGCCGCCATGTCGTTTTGTTATCACACTCTGATTCTCAGAGTATCTGAGAATACAATGTAGTTTTACATAATTCTTTACATTTAAAAATGTTAAAACTGATTAGGTTTAGATATGCTATTAATCCAAATAAAAAATAAATCTACTAAAATATTTTAGCACTTTAAACTTTTTGCCCATCTGCTCTTTGTTTACTTGTGACATGTTTATTTAAAATATGTTTTTTGTAGAAAATTAAGCTGTTGTGCTTGCATTGAGCTTGTGGATGCTTGATTTTTGCATTTGGCACTGTTAACTCTAAATGTGTAACCCTGAAGAGTGACTTAAAGGGTTACATATTTGAATAGAGCACTAAATCAGAAAATGACTTCAAGGTTTTGGAGACGAATATTGAATAATTTCTGGTATTGTATAGAAAAATGAACAAATGATACATGGATAAACATGTGCCTGTGATTTTTATTACATTTGTTTGATCATGTTCTTATGAGATGCCTACAATCTCACAATTTCCACTTGCATTACTTTGGATGCATATAATTTTGAGTCTGACAAATGCAGAATGCCCTCAAGAATCAACTGTTGTATAGATTAATTGAACTTTGTCAAGAGAGTAATCTGTTTATTTTCTTTAACACAATGAACATTTTTCTTTTATTCCAGGTTGAAAACTGTTCGAGTCATCGGTTACGAAAATTGAGATAAAGAGCAGTGGGGATGCAAAGAAGGAAAACTAGATGTTTGGCTGCTTAGCCTCTCTCTGGTTTGTGAGACTATCATTTTGAGAAACTGGGATATTTCGATTAATTTCCTACTTTTAGAATTTGTGGATAATTACTTGGGTGGATTTTGCATTGAGATGTTTTACAAAAGACTTATGCTCTCGAGGAAAACGTTGTGAAGTACAATTGCATTAACTTTGGTTTGGACTGTGGTAAGGACATATTCTTCTCAACAAAGGGGTGTACATCCCAGTGTCTTTGGTCACTTTTTTTGGAAGGAATATCAAAACGGACATGAGTACAGCCAGAACAGAGAACCCAGTTATTCTGGGCTTGACAAACCAAAATGGCCAGAAGAGAGGCTCCATGAAACCGACAGGGGGACCTGGTGGGGGTGGTGGGGGACCTCAAACAACACAGCCAGCCCAGATTAAAGCTTCCAGCGCTGTCAACAATGGCAACTCTTTGCCAGTGCCCACAGCAAACACGGTCATAAAGTAAGTGTTGTGAAACGTGGATATGATTTTAAGTTGTGTTTTTTTTTTTTTTGTTTGTTTTTGTTTTTTAATCAGGTTTTTCATAGAACATTTCTCAGTGCCTTACATATGATTTTGATATTTGTTAGACCTGGGGATGACTGGAAGAAGAATTTAAAGCTTCCCCCAAAGGACATGCGCATGAAGACTTCTGTAAGTTCTCATTTTAAACATTTGTGTGCAAGGATTGTGTTCTACACATTTGTTTATTTGATTTCGTAATGAATGTGCAGGATGTAACTGCTACCAAAGGGAATGAATTTGAAGATTACTGCCTGAAGCGAGAGTTGTTAATGGGCATCTTTGAAATGGGCTGGGAAAAACCATCACCTATCCAGGCAAGTATATACTTTTTTTTTTTTTCCTTAAATTGGGAGATAAAAATATTGTATTAAAATTAGGGATGAGAATCACCAGGGACCACATCACAATACCTGGAAGTTGATTCAACTTGTTTTATGATACTGTATGCATCATGGTTTTATAAAATCATGATTGAAAATATTTTTACAATTAAGACCTTGAATCTTAAAAACTTGAGTTTCATACCTTTTAGTAACTTTATTCAACAGTTTCACAACTGAATGATTATGAGTAATTAAATGTAGCCCGTTTTTCATAACATCATTAGTTTTCTTAATTAAAAACCAAGGATAGTGTTTAGGCAATACAAATTGACTTCAGATACAAGAGTTTAGCATTTAAACTTTAAATTGATAAAATTTTTTACTGAGCAGTACGTATCTGTTGTCACCCACCGTAATTATTTCTAAACCAACTCTACATATAATTCTCTCCTGCCTCACGGGATGACTGTGTGAATAGTTTAGTGCAGACCACCTGTAGGATTGGAAAGAAATGGTGACATTTTACTGCTTCATGTCCCTCCAAAATCTCAAACCTCAATTTGATAATGAGCAGGTGTTGAGAAGCTGCAAGCCATCAGACACGAGGCTTCTAACGTGTGTGAGTTTCAAAGGCTGATTTGCTCTTGCTGTGTTTTCGGACTGGTGTAAACGCGTGTAATACCTTGATTAATTCGCTTGCAGGGTTTGGTGAAACGTGCTGATCGATGGCTTTTTAACATGTGCCACCTTTGGTAATTTAATGCCATAAAAATGCCTGTTGCACCACTCAGGCACATGCTCAGAATCTGTTATATCCGTGGGTGATTGGTCAAACACCGGTCAGAGCAAATTAAGCAGAAAAACAGCCAATTCCGTTCACTGGTCAATCAGCTGTTGCATCCATTATAAATGTTACAAATCATTTTCTTTGTTGCAAAAAATGGACAAGGGAACAGACCTACCAGAGATGGCAGAAACCTGAGGAGTGCGTAAAACAGCAATGTGGTACATTTGTTAAAAAGGAATGCACTGGCAAGCAACACCAAAAGTCCTTAAAGGCAAGAGAAGAAAAATTAAAGTGGGTGATTGCAGAGTTCTTTCTTTAGTGAATTGGAGAGAGAATAAAAATACAGCATTTAGCCAAGACAAGAAAATTCAGTGACCGTTAGTACTGTGTGTGTGTGTTATAAAATTAAAAAAAAAAATTTTTTTTAACACTTTAAATTTAAAAATGACAATGTTTGGTTTAATTCATTGTGTTGTACAGGGACAAAAATACAATGTCACTATCCAGATATTTATGGACCCAAGTGTAGGGATACAGAATTATCTCGAAGGAACCTTACCAATGCCCAATTTACTTGAATTGTCTGTTTTCTGTAGGAGGAGAGCATTCCTATTGCTTTGTCTGGGAGAGACATTCTGGCTCGAGCCAAGAATGGCACAGGAAAGAGTGGTGCCTACCTCATTCCCTTACTTGAACGTATTGATCTGAAAAAAGATTGCATACAAGGTATAAAAAATAGAGATGCGTAAATAAAACTTGTATACATCATTTGGTGTTCACATGTACCTGTGTGACTTTCTGTTTCATAGATTATTAATGTGGACCCCCTGTCTTCCTCTCTTTAGCACTGGTCATTGTCCCCACTAGAGAACTGGCTCTGCAGGTGAGCCAGATATGCATCCAGGTCAGCAAACACATGGGTGGGGTTAAGGTCATGGCAACCACTGGTGGAACCAACCTCCGTGATGACATTATGCGGCTTGATGAGACTGGTGTGTTCTTTAAATCTAAGGGAGCGTTTTGGTTTCATTTGTTAACCTAATAGCTTTGAATTAGACTCCTGCATTTAATGTGTTGATTTTATTCCCCCCCTCTAGTTCATGTTGTTATTGCCACTCCTGGAAGAGTGTTGGATCTTATCAAGAAAGGAGTAGCCAAAGTTGGCCAGGTGCAGATGATTGTGTTGGATGAAGTGAGTGTTAAATTTCAGACCAAATACACCCATCTTTAATAATCACATCTCTTAATGTTCAGAACCCTTGCAGTGTGTTAGAGACGATAACAAGGAACTTGGTTTGTAGCTATTGTTTTTATTAAAATGGTCTCAATTGTTTTATTTTTTATTTGCCTAGATTATTTAAACACTTTAACCTAGAGACCTTGGGGTAATATATGGCTGATTTTATTTTTCTGCTCTTTTGGCTGATTTCTTGTTGCACATTAAGCTTAAAACATTACACATTAAGATGTGTAATGTTTGCCACTATTTCAAATTTGTCACCAAATTTACTTAATGAATCTAGTTCTGTGTCGGTTACATAAAAAAAAAATCAGAATTTTTGTTTACAGGCTAAATGTACATAAAATGAGTAACTTGCCTGAAATGTTGCCAGAAAAACCACTTGTTTTATTAAAGTAACCTCTTGAAGTCAAACAATGCAGAAACTAACATTCTGGATTATTTGTAGTCAGGGTTTAAGGTTAATCCTATCAGCTTGTTTCTATACACTTATATTTTGTGCTGTCCCACATTTGATGCAACACTCCAGCACATAAGTAAAATGCTTTGTTTACAGTATACACGATAGTCACAATTGTGGATTATGCTGCAATGAAAATCAATACGTTCCTGATACTGTGTTTTTTAAAATTTAACTAATAATTTTGATAATTGCCCCATTTATTGTCCCTATACATGTTTTGTTTGGGTGTGTAGGCAGACAAGCTCCTGTCTCAGGACTTCGTGCAGATGATGGAGGAAATTCTGAGCTGCTTGTCCAAACAAAGGCAAATTCTGCTGTATTCTGCAACTTTCCCACTAAGTGTACAAAAGTTTATGGTAAGCCATGAATGGAACGGTTTATTGCAATCATCCTGTCCAGAATGCTACATTTTCATTTCACTGTTAAGATGATCACAATATCCTGGATGTGAAAATCATACACCTCACTTAAATTTCTTTCAGCACTTTAGCTAGGAATTTTAGCCTCTGTAATTGAGATGTAATTGAACGTATTACTTTTGAATGAGAGCAAACTTTATTTTTTTAGTCTCCCAGTTTGAGGTAGTTAAGTTGTAGTGCGGACTGGATATTCCGCTGTGGCGACCAACAAAGACCAACAACAACAGGCAGCACTTGAGTTCACTCATGACTTGCTTGGAGATTTTTGTTTGTTTGTTTCTTTTGAGTGTATGGGGTTGGGGCATTACTGCCACATGCTAAATCGTAGTGTGGAGCTAAACAACTGGCAGGGGGAAAACATTGAGGCATGAGATTTAAACAGTTAACAAAAGAAATATAGCTGCTTCTCACACAGATGGCAAACGGTACTGTCAAATTGAAAATTGCAGCTTCCAAAAATCTAATCAACAGTCTACCTGTAATTCACAACTCTTTCACTCATACCTCATTACCTGATTCCATAACCTGTGGTCCACTGTCTTGCTTCATAGCTGAAAAAGCTGAAAACTGCACTATTTGCAACGTTTTTCCATTTTGGATGTAAGAAAGTTTGACGGTTGATAATATACAGTAAACACCACCGCACTTCTATTTATACTGTTACTACTCACTGCAGATTCCACACGGGTTAATTTGTTGGTAACCTTAAAGCTCTTGGATGGTCCATCCGTTTTGCGTTTTTGTATGCTGTAGAATAAAGCAAAGAATTTTTAAATATAAATTTTTGCTTATTCTATAAACTCAGTTTTTTTTTTTTTAACCTGAAAATTAGTCACTCTGTTTGGGAACGTACGCCCCACTGAACATGGATAGGAGAAAGCACTTGAGGAGATTTTAAAATTAAACGTTAAGGCTAATTTCTATAAAACCTCCTCAAGCGAGGTGCACACTAAAACAAGTGATGCTCTTGTGACTACTGTTGCAAATATTGGGAAATTTCATGTAAAATGAGACTGTAGCTAGCCACATCACTCTCTGCTTGCATCATCCATTGCTTTTGTGCAACAGTGCACTGAATAGATGACCTAGAGAACCCCGATGTTGAAGGAAAAACATTAAAAGGCGTGAGTTAAATTGCTACATGCATTTTGACAAGATTCCCTGCTTCTCAAAGTTCTTTGTGCAGATGAGAGAAAGCTGGAGCTTTTTTAGCAAGTCACAGCAGCTCCATCTTCAGTGTTGGGTTGGGGGGCTTGTCTCAAACTGGTGGCAACTGAAGCAATTTATTTACTGAGAGTGGGCCAAACTACCTATGGACAGGTGCAGAAATCTTATTGAGAGCTATAGATATTGCTTGTTTGCAGTGATGCATCAAAATATTAGGTTAAAGGTTCCATCATTTTGTTCATTTAAAGATTATTATCGTCACAAGTGAGCCAACTACTTTTGTTTAATTTACAGTTTTTGGGTATTTCTTTAAATTTGTCCATGTCTATAACTAATAATTACTGTATTTACCCTGTCACTGATTTAACTGTGCTGTTGGTCTTGGTCCTGTGCAGAATTCCCATCTGCAGAAGCCTTATGAGATAAACCTTATGGAGGAGCTGACTCTGAAGGGTGTGACCCAATATTATGCGTATGTGACTGAAAGGCAGAAAGTTCATTGCCTTAATACACTCTTCTCTAGGGTAAGTTTCCTTCTGGACACTTAATAATTTTTAATTTTTTTGCAATAGACATTTTAGACTTTCTTTCCCCTGCTTTATTGTTCAGCTCCAGATAAATCAGTCTATAATCTTCTGCAACTCGTCTCAACGAGTAGAGCTCCTGGCCAAGAAAATCTCCCAGCTGGGTTATTCCTGTTTCTACATTCATGCTAAGATGAGACAGGTAGGCATATTTGCCCTTCTGTGCTTCTGACAACTTGGGTTAGAATCTGATGGTAGTGAAGTATAAGCAAACATCAAAAAAAAAATTTTTTCTTTTATTAATCTCAAGTATGTTTGCATTTTCCTGTGCACAGAGTTTGGGGAAAGGGGAAAAAAGGTTTACTTTATTTTTTTTCCCTTTCCTTACAGGAACACAGGAACCGCGTGTTCCATGATTTCAGAAATGGTCTTTGCCGAAATCTTGTCTGCACAGGTAAACTTTAAAATTTTTGTTACTTGTAGCTTTTGACAAAGCATCTTATGATTTTATAATAAACTTTTTTTTTTTT
>JAQMYG010000037.1:20294313-20315458 GCA_030014215.1 Clariallabes teugelsi
TGTGAAGCACATCTGTTATTTATGCAAAATTTTGAAAGTAGGTTTTATTTTCTTAATTCCAAGCAACCTTTCGCGGGTCAGTCAGAATTGGGCCTTAAAATGCCCGGGTCTGCCCTAGGAGATCCTCTACGGGGAACTGACACAAAGAAAATGCCCCACACCAAGTCTCAAATAAGTACAAAGATGTCTGCAAGGGGAACTTTAAGGAATGAACAGAGGTGGAAAGATTAATAAAATTTTGTACTCAAGTAAAAGTACTGTTACTTCAGTGACATTTTACTGAAATACAAGTAAAGTTACCAGTCTAAAAATCTACTTAAGTAAAAGTAAAAAGAAGCTCATTCAAAATGAACTCAGAGTAAAAATTACAGAGTTACTTTTTTTAACAGTGGGGGCGGGATGGGGGATTCTAGTGTAGCTCAAAAAAGACAAGGGGATATAAACCTCAGACTAGTTGTTTTTAATTGAAGGAACATCATTGCATAATAAAGCTGTTGCTTTTCTTGCACTTAAAATCAAAACGGTCGCTTAAATATGGCCAGCGGTTTGCTTCTTAAGAATTTGATGGCATTTCACTTTCAGCTGGGTCACATCACTGGCACTTGTTTTGTCCATCTCCATCGTTCCTGTGAGTTTAGCATGTTTGTTTTCCACGGCGATCAATCAATCAGTGCAGTGGTTTCCAGTAAAATGGGGAAAGGAAAGAGTTAAAAGCGGAAAGAAGAGAAAAAAGGAAGGATGTGCACGTGCAGTTCTGGTGGGCAGTACCCCGCTGGTATGTGGGCACAGGCTGGTGAGTCGTAGCGGTGGGCAGAGTGGCAGCATGGCCTCAGATGGAAGTCCTCAGTGACGTGTACCTCCTTGCGGCCTTTTCCTCCTCGGCGGCAGGGTCACAAGAATCCAGCTCCGTGTGCGAGTTGAACAGCCGCGGAAGCTCCGGCCTCAGACAATACTTCTAACAAAACATACTTAAGTAAAAGTAAAATTACAGATTTTAAAAACTACTTTAAAAAGTATAAGTACACAAAAAAACTACTCAATTACAATAATGCAAGTAATGTAATTCGTTACTTTCTACCTCTGGGAATGAATACCCGAGAAGCAGTAGCTTCAGAACAATTTGCTTGGAGACTGACAGTGCAGAGAGGTCTCTCCGAATTTGAAGAGTCACTTGCATACTTGCACAGCAGTCTGAGGCAAAGAGGCATACATGTAGGGTCCTCCGAGTGGCGCAGTAGTAAAGTGCTGGCCCAACCATCCGGAGATCGATGCTGTAACCTCTCATAGGCAGAGGCCTGGAAGGAGCTGATTGGCCGAGCTCCTCTCAGAGGGGAGGGATTTCACCCCCAACAGTGCGTGTGCAAGCAGTTCGAAAAGATGCAGCTGGCAGGCATAACGTGGTTCAAAGGAAACACATGAGAGTCTTTGGCCCTCCCTGATTGGTAGTAGTAGCCTTGATGTGGGAACTCACCAAAGACAGGAGGGAATTGGATATGACTAAATTAGAGGCACCAGAATCATTATCCAGAGAGCAGCTACAAAATTAGCATTTCACCTGCTCCCATTGAGGGGTTGCCAAAGCAGACCATCCGATCCGCACAACAACTTGGCACAGGTTTTATACCGGATGCCCTTCTTGACACTATCCTCCTATTTTAGGAGGGCTTGGAACTGGCATTGTAGCCAGTCGTTGGGGTTTGGGCATTGGTTGGGAATCGAACCTGGGCCTTCCGCATGGCAGGTGAGAAACCTGCCACTAAGCCACCAATGCCCCCAGATGTCAATCAACAAGTAAAGGGTAAATTTACAAGTGAAAGCAATGGCTGTTAGGTGTACTGTAACTGGTGGCAAATGGTAATGGTACAGTAGTTCACGGGGCTCACAGGACAAGTAGGAAGAGTGCTATTCCAATGAACAGTCAAGTACTTAGTCAGCATACCATTTCTAAACCAGCATGGCTAAAAGACTTTGTGACTAAGATACAAAGGTCATTTAAATAGAAACTGAAAGAAAAAAGGGAACTCTATGAATGATATGTTGAACATGAAGGGCTATACTGTAGTTCCTATTAGGTAATGACCAAATTTATGCACTCCATAGGTGCTATTGCATACACTGCATACAGTTTTTGCCTTAGCCTATATATGTTTAATTTATTATTATATTTGAATATGATGGATGCACACAGTATGGATACATTTTTGGTGAGATGTTGTTTTGCTTCATTATGAAGTATGCAAGGAGTGTTCACTAGGGAGCTGCTCATTACTCATGTTTTGTCTCACCAATCCCATAACAAATTTACAACAAAACTCATTCTGTACACATACACACACCACTTGAAAAAGGAAAGCTGTAAGTTTGGGACAAATCCATTTCTGCGAAGTTGCTTTGGTGTTGTCGAGGTGAAATCAACATGAGCTTGGATCACAGCTAATTATATATAGTTTTTACATTTTATTAGGGATTCTAAGTAATTAAGAGATGATATAAAACAGGAGGATGTGTGAGGTTATATGCAAGTACTACTCCCTTTATATAAGGGACTTGAGCTTCCTCAGATTTTTGTATTGATGTCACAGCATTCAGTTCACAAAGATACGGCTGCTATCATTTACATCATGCAGAGGAAATATTGAAAATGAAAACAATGCCACTATTTTTTATGCATTTAGAAGGAGATAAAACAGAAATTTGATTACACCATCACATTGGAATCAGATGTTTGGGAGAGATACAAGCAAAAAAAAAAGAAATCTGTCAACTACAAGGATCCATGGAAATTGGCTGCTTCCAAATAAAGATGTTAATCTTTTGCCTGCCAACACATTTCCTGACATGGTCACTAACTGTTTAGTGCATTATGTGAATGCTTACACTCTGGAGCAAATGAAAGGCTATAGGTTTCTTGAAGTGCACAATTATATTGTGTTTGGAGTAGAAAATTGTCATTGTAAAGGTATTTAAATTGTATTAATATGTACAACTGATATGTTGTAACAATGGAACCAAATCAAAGAGATTTGAGGTATTTTATTGCACTGACAACTTTTAGCAACTGCAAACTATACATGATCGGATAAGGAGTAAGTGAACTAAACATTTTGAAAAAGTTAGAGATTTCTGACTTATTAATAGTGAATAAAGAAAATGGCTGACTAGGACTTCCAAAGGACTTAAGGACAGAAGTCCAGAGCATGAATGGAAGCAAAACCCACTGTCACGAATCCCAGGACCCTGACCACATTTACTCATAAATCTATATTGTACAGTATTTCACGGATATATAGATCTATATATCTAAAAATACACACACACAAATTTAAGATTTAAAATAACCCCAGCATGGATATTCTAAGCGTATAGAATCTAAGCATTAAGTTCTGCATACCCCCTGCCAACACTGGATTATTGCCAGTTGTCAACATACTTTTGGCCATTTACTGTAGTGTATAGTATATCACATTTAGGTGAAGAAAGAAGATGAAAGAGGAGTAATGGAAGGAAGAAAACACTACTTACTGGCTTATCAGTGAAGGCAGTTGATTCAGACATCATCTTATCACTGTAAGGGGGATGCAGGGGAAGTTTCAACATCTCATCCTCCTTGTCCAAAAGAACAACCTTTAAAAAATGGATGTCAATGTCACAAAACCAATCAACAAATAAACAAACCAACCAACAAAAATTCCTAAGGAGCCTTGCGATGATGCAAAGGAAAAAGAACGTCCTACCATTTCTATTATAATTAACACCAACTCGATGCCTGAATTTTCATTTTAAGGAACATACAGTTTTTTTACTATATAACTATCATCATATATTTTAAAATATATTTGCAAAAAAGTTTTATAGCATTTTAAATACTGTGAAAAAAACGTGCCTTTAAACGCCTTTATAAATGCCTTTATTCCTGACCTGGTTGAACTAGGAAAGGTGTGATAAGAGTAACGTAGAAAATTATGAAGAACCATGGCTGGTTACTAAAAACAGCAGAGAGTGATGAGCAGCCAAACATCCACTGATTGTGTGGGGCAAATAATTTTATTAAGCTACTGCATATATCAAATTCCAGAAACAAATATAATGTCAAAACTTAATAATCACATTTAATTTTTTCACTTTTTTATTGCAAACAGCCTTTTAAAAATCTTTTAAATCACATCTGTGAGGTTTTCACCTTGTTTGCCATTGTTTAACAGAGTAGCTTTGCCTGGTCACATAAAAATTTAAAGTTGTCACCACACATGGCACCACCGCATTAAAAAGTGTGAAAATTTCTCCTGTGGCAAGTCAGTTGGGCCCTTAACCCTGAACAGATCAGATGTATAATGAGATACAATGTATTTCACTCTGATTTAAGACATCTGCCAAATGCCATAAATGTAATCTTAATGTCAAGTAGGCCCTTTTAATTTGTTTACATCAAAGGCCTTTTTAAACAATTAATTAGAAACAGATTAATTTATGCTAACAGTTGCATAAACTATGCAAACATAGACAAACATTGGTAGTAGAATAGGTTATACTGAAGAGCTCAGTGACTTTAAGCATGGCACATGTTAAAGAATGCCATCTTTTTTTCAATTCAGTCTGACCTGACCTGTGCCTTCAGTACCTTGTACCTTATCAAGTATGTCTGAGCAACAGTTGTATTAAACTGCAACTGGTAATGTTAGTGCATAGAAATGTTGTAATGCATGCCACTGCAGTCTGAAGCAACCTGTGGAAATGTGTTTTCTGGAGCAGTTAAGTAAGCTTCACTATCTGGCAGTTTGATTAATGCTACCTACCAAAATGTATAGTGCAGACAAAAAAGTTTAGTGGAGGAGGAATAATGGTGTAGCTGTTTTGACAGTTTGGGGAAGCTTTTACCTGTTCCAACACGATTGTGTCCTTGTGCAGAAAACAAAGCTTATAAAGACATGATTTTGGTGAATTGGTGGTCAATAGCTCTTAGCACAACTCTAATAAACACATATGTGATGACCTGGACCATTAATTGTGAGCCTTTTCATTCTACATCAGTGCCATCACAAATGCTCCCTTGACTGAATACTCACAAATTTCCAAAACCACACTTCAAAATCTAGTATGAAGCCTTTACAGAAGAGTGGAGGCTGTCTTAGCTGCAAAGGTGTACCGAAATACTGAAGCAATGCTTTCTTTTAACCAAAAAAATTATAACTTGGTCATAAATGCATGATAATGCTGGTCTCCCAGCCCAAAAATGATCATAAACATGTCTCCAAAGTTTTCAAAATGGCTTTAAGACAACAGTGTAAAAGTTATTAGAGTTGCCATCACAAAGGTATGACCCCAGCCTACCAATTACCAGATGGCTGCTATATACTCTGAACTTCTATATGAACACAGTTCAGCCTTTGATTTTAGTAGCTCTCTCTGGCTGTAAGCTACCGCTACACTCAAACAATATATACAGTTACATGAGGGCCCCAGTTTAAGTCACTGACAGTACACCTAATAAATTACTGATAAATTTAGTAAACAACAATGTAAAAGTTGACCAAATTGCTAAATTCCCAGTTATAATAATACATATTATTTATAAGCACCTTTCAAGCACCCAAGGACACTTTACATTAAACACAAAAGGTAAGAAACTAAAACAAGCATTTAATAAAGAATTGAGAATAAAATCATTATGAATGAAATAGTAGACAATCTGCTAGATTAAATATAGTAAAAAACTGCAGTAAATAAAATAAAATAAAACGAGTCAATCAGTGATTGATAAGTAGAAGTCACATCACTAATATAAGTAATAAAAATAAATAAATAAAATTATATAAAACAGGCATTTAAGTTGATAAGCTAGTTTAGCAAGAGGAGTCTTGGCAGCTGCTTTAAACTCAAAGATTGAGTTACAGTTTCAAATGTTAAAAGGAAGTTCATTCCAGATCCTTGGTGCCACCTTAGAGATTTCCATTTACTGTAAGATGGTACTGATAGAGGGCCAGCCAAGGCAGAGAGCTATGATCATGCAGTGGCATATGGTGTGATCAGATCAGCCGGGTACCCTGGAGCACAGTTATATATGTCAATAGAAGAATTTTAAAATGAGCACAGTAAGATACCAGAATCCAGTGGAGCTGACTTACCAGTGGTGTGAAATGTTCAGAAGTCTGAATAAAATTTAACTGCTATGCTGTAAATGCTTGTTGTGAATTCTAAATAAAATAGAGTTACAGTCGGTGCAAGATGTAACAAGATCTTAAACTTACAGGAAAAAATGTAACCTTGCAATGTTACACAGATGACAAAATACTTATCGAGAGATACGGTTAGTATTAATGCTCATAATGTGAGCATTAAAAGACAGGGTGCTGTCTAGAATTATTAAGGCTCTTAATTTGTGTTGAACAGTGCAAGACACAGCCATCTATGCTAAGCAAGTAATTACTTATATCAGACAGCACTGATTTAGATCTTACAACCAGCATCTCTGACTTGTTCCATTTAATTTGAGAGTTTTTCCACATCCAGGTGGTGATGTTCTGGAGACAGGCAGTAAGGATCAATATCAGGGGAGGGGAATTTCAATCAAATAAATATGTGCAAGTGACATTATAAAGTAGAAATTTGTACAGATGTGTAGTAATGTAATTAGTACTGTAACAATAATAATGGCATATGTTTGGGTGGCAGCAGCAGTTATGACCATGGCCCTAATTGTCCACATGCAAAAATGTTTATGTCCATCAGGAAGACAGCAGTGCAAATGGGCTGAGCATTAACAGTTGGGGTAGTTGTGTTGCAAGGGGTTGATTTGTAACTGGGGTGCTGTCTTTGATCAGAGCCCGAATAGCCTGCAGGAAGAAGCTTCGTCGCTTTCTCTCTGTTTTGGCCTTCAAAGTGCTTTCTTGATCATACCAGAGAGAACAGTCCAATGTTGTGGTGGCTGAGGCCCTTCAATGTTTTCCTGGCCTTGGTCCAGCACCACTTGCTGTAGGCAGAGTGCAGGTCAGGGGGCTCAGTGCGGATGATGGACTTAGCTGATTGTAGAGCATATCTGTTCTGCATGGTTCTGTTCCCAAACCAGGTTGTGATTTTTTTCCGATAGAATGCTTTCAGTGATGCAGTTGTAAAAGATTATTATCACCATGGAGAGTAGTTTAAAGTCCTTCAAGCATCTAAGGTGGTAGAGATATGACCAGAGGTGGAGAAAGTAGACAAATCCTTTATTTGAGTAAAAGTAGAGGGAAAATATTACTCAAGTATGAGTAGAGTTTCTCCATTTACTTGTATACTTAAGTAAAGTACAAAAGTATTCTCTCTGTTTCCTGTTTGTGAACATGATGTTTTTGTCACTGATAGCAAACAGCTTTCAAACATCTGTTGTGTTAATAGGTGTGTCTTGAAGGAAAGGCAAGTCACACAGTTATGCAATAGTAGTTAGCAAGTAGCTACTCCGTCCTTAGATCCCTTTCCTTTCCCCATTTTCCTCAATAAAAAGACCCTTGTCCATAAGACCTCACCTCTTATTTGTGTGTCTGTGTTGTTACCTGAGCAAAAGATCTTACTGTACATTTATTTAAGTTACCTGGACACAACCATAACAGGTTTCTTGGGACAGGAGCAATAAACTGTTTAACGCATGTGGGAATTACCTATTGGGACAAAGAGAGGTTGAATATCTTTGTGAAAGCAGGTGCTAGCTGGTGAATGTAGGCTCTGAGAACCTGACCTGAGATGCCAACTGGTCCTGCTTCTTTCTTGGTGTTCACCCTCCTGAAGACTGTCCTCACATCATGCTCTGAGATGATTAACATGCTTCCTGTGTTGGCATTCTTCATCTGGCTGCTGGCATTAGCACAGCTAGCTCTGGTAGCATCACCAGCACCATTAGCACTGTTAATTGCAGTCATGAAGAAAGCATAGAAGGTGTTCAGCTCATCCACCAGAGACATGTCCTAATTCATCTTTCTGGATGTTGGTGTTTTATAGTCCATTATCATCCTTATTCCTTGGAGGCTTCTAGAGCCATTCTGATGGAATGGTGACCCTAGTTTTCTCCTGTAGTGCTGCTTTGCCTCCCTTGCCACTCTGCAAACATTGTATGATACAGCATTATACAGTACATTTGCATTTTCCCAGAGGCAAGTTCTGCATGTAGGGAGCAGTGTGAAATCTTGGAGCATCACAGATGCTTTTGTCTTCTGGTAGGGAAATCTTCTAATAGTATTTTTGGAAGGTATATCCACAAATGTCCTGAAAAATCCAACAACCACTTTCATAAACACATTGATGTCATGAGTACTGCGCTGGAACATTTCACAGAGCATCCTGCAGAGCGGCCACTGTTTGGTCCACCCAGCATGCAACCTCCCTCTGAGTTGGATCTTCTAGTTTGTTTATATTTCAGAATAAGAAAGTTGTGCCTGGTGTTGGTGAGAGCCTCATGTACAGTAGTTCACATAGTGTCTGTGTCTGCCTGAGATGGTATATAAATGGTCCTGTCTATGACCAAAGAAAATTCCAGGAGAAGGTAGAAGTGTCAAGATTTCATATTTAATAGCACCAGGTTAGGTGTCCAGAAGCGTGTGCATGGTGAAATATTCACACCATTGCACCAGCTACTGTTCACCATCAGACGCACATCACCTGCCCTTGACTTCACTGATTCCACTGTTCTGTCCCTGCGGTAAATCAAGAAGAACTCAGCTGGTTGAATGGCATGGTCTATACTTGTGTGCACTTTTATTTTGTCTTTTATCGAGTTGTTTATATACTGTATACTTATTGCTTTTCACAGGCCACTGTAAACTCTAATTTTCCCTTAAATTTTTGATTTGCAGTAAACATTTTTTGTTTGTTTGTTTATGGTGACTGTATGCCATCCGTGGATTGATCTTTGGCATGATGCATTTTATTTTGAAGGCTATGAGGTCAAATGCAGAACTACAGTATAACCAGCCAAAATATTTCCAGGTGTTCAGCCTCAGCCTCAATGTTATCTTAATTTATCTTTATAGGGTGATAAAATAATGTTTGTTTATCTTTTATCATAAAATATATTAGTGACTCTCATTATCCTGGGGCATCGGGTGTAATTGTGAAATAAAGAAACTTATAGGTGCCTGAACAAAGGTATTATTTTATGATCCATTTTCTGCATTGCAGGTAGAAGAGAGAAGGCATTTTTACCTGTATGTCGTCAGATATCAGGCCTCCCTTTATGTCACTGTTCTTCTTTGGCGGTATAGGGCCGGTTTTCTGCACTGGTGGCATCTCTGTCCTATTTGAAAAGAAAAGAAAAGAGTAACTGGAATGATACCAAATAAACTTTTATACTGGTCCTCCTTGGAAGCAGACATAAAGATGAATCATAGTACTGTAGCATCTCCCCTTATTTCTTTCCTCCCTCTGTAGTATTCTTAGATATTGAATAATTTCAAAATATTTTAATAGTCACTAGCTGAGGGGAGAGAAATCATAATAACAGCCTACAGTTTATAGTTTTTGTCATGCAATCTTTATACGTGTTATTCCAAACAGCTATTCTTATTTTATTCAGAATATTCAGTCCACCACATTAAGTTCTTGCACACAACCTATAAACATTTTTACCTTATTTTATTGTTGCCTCTTAGCTAAGATTTTATTCACAAATGAGTTATGCATGGACAAGTAATTAATTGTCTAAAAAGGGAACAAATTGCAATATAATTAAAGCAAAAATTATATGCAAAGTCTGGGCAGCAAAGCCAAATGATATGTTTTATAGATTTTTGGGGTAAAAAAAAATGCAGTAAACTCAAGAGTTGCAGTAATCTATTTTTAAAAATATTAATTGCTACAAAAGTTAAAACACGGTTATGTTCTATTTGATGAACTTACAGCAGATGAAAAGAAAATGCAAATAATTGAATTGTGTTATGTGCAAATTTTTAGACACATTTAAGTTGTGAAATCCGAGTTTGTTAGGCGGGGCAGTCGTTATTAGGTAATTAACAACATGAAAATTAATAATAATAAATACTGAAACTTAGACTCAGACTCAAACTATCAAATACATTTTCGTTATTTATTATTATTAATAAATAATGTTACATCTTTGTTTAATTTTCATTATTTATTAATAATAATTACAACACTGAGATGTGTGACAAAAGATACAGGCTCTGTCTGTGGGAATCTGTTGTGTCCGTCTCAATTTCCAATCTCCGCCACTGTTAGAATCTTAAGAGACCATGCCTGTGGTTAAAGGTTAAAAATTATTGTTTTGAGTTTGTATATGCAATTTTGTCTTCATTTAATATTATTGTAATGTCATGTTATCAAAGATATTCTAACTTTCAAAAACAATGTTGTCCTGAACTTGTCCTGATGGTGGATGTCATTCCAATGTTGTTACAACTACAGTATATTACAACATGTAGCCAACATCAGGTTTCCATTAGATAGCTCTGGTAAACTTGTACGGTCCTACCAGAGACTCCACCGCATTCATCTACTCATTCTTCTCAAACTTAGCAAAATTTTCACACTCATCTCTTATCTTTGGTAATGGCATTAACGTAGTTGTTAATCAAATCAGATTAAAACATTAACTCATTCTTACTTTGTCCTTATACAAAAAAAACTGCATGAGGTGATGTGAATAGCATTACGTATCTCATTACAGTGACTTCTGTAAAGGGGTGGACATATTGGGCAGCAAGTGAACAGTCAGTTTTCAACGTTGATTTCTTGGAAGCAGGAAAAACTTGAAAGTATAAGGATCTGAGCGACTTTGACAAGACCTAAATTATGATGGCTTAGACGTCTGAGTCAAAGCATCTCAAAAACGACAAGTCTTGTGGGATGTTCTTAGCATGCAGGCATAAGGTAAGTTAACCTTAACTTGTAACCCTTAGGCTGTGATATTTTACATCAATATTGTAACATAAAAGAAATGCCCAGTCTCAGACTCAAACATGCTGCAGAAGAAGAAGAAGAATTTATGAGAGGGACAAATGAGAACTATAGTGACATTGGAAATAGTCCTTCTTATACTGAACGAAAAGCCAAGGAAAGGTCAACTGTATCCTCTTCAGGCTTTATAGATGTCAACATCACCTTTTTAAAAAACTGTTGTTTTTTTTTTAATCAAAGCATCTACCTTCACGTTAATTGTCTAAGACACACAAACTGTACTACTGCACATTATACACTCTTGATAAATACTAACACTTTGGAGGTTGTGTATGAAACATTCTCTCACTATTCTTTAACTATCGAAGGTTAAACTTCAGCCCTTCAAAGTCCACCAGTCTTTGTCTTTGTATTCCTGAGAGTTTGATAGAATGCCCCAAGTCATAAAAAATGCTTTCAGCACAATCCAAAAGCTGATGTGTGCAGGAGTGACATCAAGCTTATGAAGGGGGTGTTTTAGACACCGTTAAGGATTATGAAGATCAGCTTCTCTATTTTCTCAGCTGAAACTCTATTTTCAAGGACTGAAATTGTCCTTGAAAAAATGTTCTTCCAGATATTTGTAGGGTACTTGCAGCCACAAGCTGGCGAGTGCTGGCAGCAGGCAGAGAGGGCCCGCGTCTCCACGGGCACTCTTTTTACCGCAGACCCGGCCACTTGACCCTTCCCAGCTCTCCATTGGGTGTGACCTCAAGCGAGAGTCCCTCTCGACATCCGCTGGCTGGGCGGCTTTCCCGGCTGGTAACGGGGGCTTTAATGTGGATGCGCAGCTACCTTTTTCCACTTCAGTGGCAGGATCCCGAGGGCTGTTTCTGCATGTGAGTGCGAGTGTCGTGGGATCTCGCTGTCTTTCACGCGGCGATCAAATGACTGCTTTCACCTTTGAGCATGTTGATGGATTTTCTGTAATTCCCAGGATTTCAAAAGAGAAATTAAAACAAAACCCAAGAGATGACCCCACTTTATGTGAAATCATCTGTCAGATGGAAAAGGGAAAAACTTCCCCTGCATAAGGGTATTCTCAACCATAAGAGGCAAGGTAGTCTTGAAACTACCAGGTTGCTCTACCAGAGACCTTGAAAAGCATTTTTTATGTTATGGGTCATTTGGCTATTGACTGGACCATTTACTTACATGAAACAGACTCTTTTGGATCTGAATGACCATGGACACTGAGAAGAAAACTGAGAAGAGTTGTTGTCATTATTTCTGTTAGAAAGCACTGCTAGAGATGATGGCACCAATGGCAAACATTTATGTCATCCAACCACTTGAATTAATCTTTATAGATTTTCCCTCGATATCAGAACAAAGGAGCACATAGGATGTCCTTGACGCATTTAGTACATTCAGGTTGTGCCTTCATTTTATTGCCACATAATGTGGATAAGCCTAGAAATGACCAACACTGATTCCAGCAGTAATGCTAATGTTTTAGCAGAAGTAGACGTAAATGTAGGGAAGATGTTCAAGTATTTATTGTAAAGGGATGAATAGTGCAGGAATATTCAAGAAAGTAAGAGACAAATAGCTTGAGATATAAGCTTTCTTCCAGGCAGATGTAGTAGGAAGAGAGGTTTGAGGCCAGTGACTTAGGTGGTGTAAACAGGTGGGAATTAGAAAACTGATGACAAACATGCTGGCACCTGCTGAATGAGCTATCAAAGACCCTCCTTGTTTCATCCATAAAGGTGGTGCAGCAAAATTATCCCATAAAGCTGTTCCAAAAGGGATGGTTATGAAGCAAGCCACTTTAGATTTCTATGCGAGGAAGGACAAGGCCTGAAGTTCAAGTACTAATGAGCACAGGGACAAGAACAAGCGGCAGGTTTTGGGATCCCCATCATAGGTAGGTGGTGCGAGGAGGCAAGGCACATGGGGCAAGGTGATAACTACAGCAGGTTGAGTTGTGGGCGTGGTGTGAGCTGAAGCCAGTAGGGCGTGTATTTGCTAAAACTGGGTGGTAAAAAAAAAAATGTCAGGGTCTCTGTGATAGATCTGAGCATATTGGTGACCTCCTGGATGTCACACTGGTGTGTGCCCAGGAGAGCTCCATTATTCTCCATTATTTCTTCATGTGGGCCGCCTGCTGGATCCATAGTGGCCAGGTCATACTGTCACATTTACTACCAGGACAGAAGGGAAGACCCAAGTGCAGAGAAGGAAATATACAGGTATGTGGCACTTACAGTTCAGCAGGAGATGGCCAATAAATCCTGACATGTTTTAGATCTGATAACATACAGTACAGTCTTGTGGTTGGTAATCCGTAGTGGAAGTCAAAGCTCAAAGTGGAAGGTAAATCCAAACGTGCACTAAGTCCATCCAAAGTGTGGGGACAAAGCGAGGTCAAAAAAACAAAGTAGGAGGATCAATAGGCAATCACAAGACAAAAATGCATGAAAATCGGGCAAGAAATGGCGCACAATGATCTGGCGAGAGGTGGCTGTTTGGAAGCTGTAAAGTAAGGAGAGATTATGATTATGAAGTGGAAACAGGTGAGCTCGAAGTGGTGACTAAGGCAGTTAAAGGTAAGACATGGAGCAGGGTATGGAAGCAAGTGAAGTTGCTTAAGGTGAAGTTTGTGGGGTCGGTATGATCTGACGTTTCATGACAAACTACAAAAAAAAAAAAGAAAACACATGATCATGTTATCACTACTGTAAGGGTTATACAGTAGTTCACCCTTTTTCACATGTATTTGGCTACCAGTCTTTGTTGACATTACATCTTATTATGTTAGCAAATCTTAAAAGGTTTCTCCTGAAATGTCTATTCCATTTGGCAGGCTTCAGGAGAAATATTGCTACATCATCCATTCACTGCATCCAGCAAAGACATCTGGCCATGTAGTTGATCATGGACCTTGCACCTCCTTTCAGAGAAAACTCCCCTACTGGGTTTAGGAAGGGGAAGTATGGAGGCAGATGTACAGTAGTACTGACATCCTGGGATGTGCAGCAAACCAGTCTGTGACTGTAGCAGAGTGGTACAATGCCAAATTATCCTACATAACAGCAAAAGTAGAGGAGGTTCTTACCCTTGCCATTTCTTTTCCTCCTCTGGGGCTAATCAATTATGCAGGTCATCGAGAAAACCAATGAGCCTCTCTGTATCATAGGAGCTGATTAGTGGTATGTGTAAAATTAAACCATCATCGGGCAGTGCTGCATACATTGTGAAATTGGCCCCCCTCTGGCCTGAGACATCCACCACTGCCCTCTGTCCAACTGGTTTTTAGTCAAGTTGGCAAAGATAAATGAATGTAAAGATCACCTACCTTCCATCTCCATTACTCTCTGAAATATACAGTTGTGTGTATGTATTCTGTTTTGTTGTTGAACAGCTGAATCATACCTGAACATGCTGATAATAGAGTTTTTTCAGACATTCAATGTTTTTCTCAAAGGATAGTGTACAGCTGATTCTTGCTTTCTTTATAGTAAGTATTCACAGCACAGTGTTACAGCCTTATTCCTAAATTGATTAAATTCATTATTTTCCTCAAAATGCTACAAACAATACCCATAAATATAAATATAAATATCCTTTTTCAATATAAAAGAAGTTTGTTTGGAATCTTTGCAAATTTATTAAAGATAAAAAAAACCTGAAATTCATATGTACATAAATACAGTGGAACCTTGGATTGCGAGTAACTTGGTCTGCGAGCATTTTGCAAGACCGTTTTGAGATATCTTTATAACTTTTAAGTCCAAATGTGGTAAATTCAGTTAATTGGACATAATTTGAAAAGGCACACACCTTTCTATAAGGCCATGTCCACACGTAGCTGGGTATTTTTAAAAACAGAGATTTTTCTACTTCATTTATTTTTTAAATATCTTTGTCCACATGAAAACGTAAAACGCCTTGCTAAGTGCTGTTAGGAACAAACCTAATCAACAGCGGGCCAATCAGAAGGCTAGACAAAAGGTTATTACCGGTTGCTCTTTGTAGAAGTCAAACGGGTCTCATCCAAAACTGCCATATCTGCAGGGTCTGTGTCGTCGGAGTTTTGTATGTAGCAGCAGTGAGCTTCATAGTACATTCAGGCACCTCTGTTCGTTAATGTAATCTGTGAGTAACTGCGCATGTATGTACATGCATGTAAAAAGTCCAGTAAACAAAGTTAACACTATCTCTAGTTTACTGTGCGTAAGTCCATGCACAAATATCCTGACGTCAAATCAAGGAGACGTTGACATGGCCTAAGGTCCCACAGTTAACAGGACATGTCAGAGCTCAAACCAAGCCATGAAGTCCAAGAAATTGCCTGTAGACCTCTTAGGGAGGATTGTTATTTATTGTTATTATTGCACATATCAGGGGAAGGGTACAGAGACATTTCTGCAGCATTGAAGGCCCCAGTCTGAGGTCCAGAGTGCTTTGGAGTGAAATTTAACAGTATTCTGTTTTGAATTTGTTTTTAACAGTTTTGACAATGTTCTTTCATTTGATAAAAATGTGTTGTAAATATTTAGTGTTTTGCAGGTGGTAGAGTATAAATAAGCCAAGAGTTTATGAATTTTGAAAGATGTGGTGAGTGAATGCCTTTTTTTGTGAAAGCAATGAAAAATGATTGACAGTTGGGTCCACATAAAATGCTGTTTTGCTGACTGTGAAGAGTTTTGAAAATGTGGCAGTTTTGACCTATGCATGTTTGTAACTGAGAAAAACTATTATTGCTGTAAAAGTATTGTTAAATCAAAGAATATTCAAGACTTTATCTGTAAAGACTACAGACAAAGTAAAAAAGGTAAAGAAGCCTAACAGTGACTGGCCAGTTTACATAGCCAGTATCAGCAATGTACTTGGCAAGTTCACATTTTCTTTTATTTGTTTAACCTTCACTTTGGATAAATTAAAATCCAATAATCACCTATTAGCCACTACACTAACACAACTGCCAAGTGAGCTAAATAACACTGTGTAATGGTTTTGACACCACAAACACGGGCATGAGGCATGGTTTTACGGAAGAGGGGTAATTTTATTGGAATAATGGGGAAGGAAATGGTTAAAATTGAGGGAGAAAGGGAAAAAGGGAAGAAAAGAATGTGCATGCAGGTCTATAGGCAGTGCCCTGCTGAAATCCGGGCACAGGCTGGTGAACGGTGCCGGTGGTGAAAGTGGCAGAGTGGGCCCATGTGGGCAGCAGCTCCTGCAAACTTGTTTGACTGGCAGTTTCATGATTGGCCGAACCAGCTCCTCCCAGCTCTCTTTGGTGCGGCGACAGGCAGGTATCTCCCGGACATTCTTTGCCCTGGCGGCTTTCCTGACTGGGACTGGAAGCCTTGTCAGGTAACACAGAGCGGCCTTTTCTCCTTCGGCGGCAGAATTATGAAATCTGTTTCTGCTTGAGAGTTCATGTGCCACAGGACATGTGCCTCCAGGAGCTCCAGAAGTGAGCTTGCGTTTGTCCTCAATGCAGCGATCACAGGCATCATTCCATTCATGCTTTTGAAGTCCCGGGCGCAAAGCTCTCTAGTTTTCTGTCGCTTTTCAGGTCCAAACAACAGACTGACAAACAGCCGAACAGACCCCAAACTACACTCCCTGCTGTGTTTTATAGTGTGGGGAGAAGCCCAAGATCAATCAGTGAGGATTAATGACCAGCCAAAGGTAATTTATCCATTCCTGCAACCCGGCCCACCCCAAACACCCCCCCGCCTTCTCGCACACCTGCAGAAGAGAGAGGCCACCTACCTAGTGAGCGGGGAGTGATAGGAGATTTAGACGCATCCCACACACTGATTTTCAATTACACTCACCGGCCACTTTATTAGGTATGCATGTTCAAATATAAATTTAATTAACATAAATATCTAATCAGCTTTAGATTCATGAACCAAGATTCATGATTCATGATTCATAAACTCAATGCATTTATACATGGTCAAGACAATCTGCTGAAATTCAAACCAAGCATCAGAGTAAAGTGACTGAATGTGGCATGGTAGTTGGTGCCAGATGGGCTGGTCTGAGTATTTCTACAACTGCTGATCAACTGGGATTTTCAGGCAGAACCACCTCTAGGTTTTACAGAGAATGGTCTTTAAAAATGAAAATATCTAATGAGCAACAGTTGGTCAAAAATGCCTAATTGATGCTAGAGGTCAGAGCAGAATGGGTGATAAATCTGCACCATCACTGCATGATGCTATCATGTCAGTATGGACCAAAATCTCCACGGAATGTTTTCAGCACCTTGTTGAATTAATGCCATGAAGAAGGTTGTTCTAAAGGCAAAAGGGGATTCAACCCAGTACTAGCAAGGTGTACTGTACATAATGAAGTAGCCAGTGAGTGTATATACCAGTAAACTGGTGATGGGGTCATGGGCACCGAAGGGTCATCTACTGTATGCCAGTGGGGACCAAAGGATAGCCCATCTGGTCTGATCCCACAGAAAAGCCAATATAGCCCAAATTGCCAAAGAATTTGGGCTTAGCAGGTAAAGTGTTCGAGATTGTTGATCTGATCTCCAAATTCCCTGAATCTCGCTCCAACTAAGCCTGGGCCCCACTGCAGCCTCAGTACAAATATTACAGCCACAGTACAATTATTGCTACAATGAACAATATTCACCATAAAATATACTGCATCACTGCCAGTTACACAGTTTACCATTGTAGTGTGAATAAAAAGAAACATTCTAATATATCTAATGCAGCAAATTTGCAGCAGCATACCAAAGCATTCAGTATGCACAAAGAACTAAAGTCTGTGGGAAACACATAGAGAGTGAGGAGTGAGGAAGGCCTGTGGTGCATGAGGAAAGAGAGAGACCCCTCGTTACAGTCTCAGTGTGGTGTGATGCGGAATGCTGTTGAGTGGCAGCCGATTAATTTTTCTGGGCGCACTTAGTTGCATTTTTGGTGCAAAGTATAAGAAAGTTTAAACTCTTTTCTCATGCCATGTATCCTTTTTATATTTGCCACTCTTCTTCCAGATGGCACATCATGCAGAACATGCTGTGAATTGTTATTTCTGCACTGTCATGCAACTTTTTAGGTCAACAACAATGAGGGTGCTGAGACAGCACTTCTTCAGCACCTGCCTGGCAATCTAGTGAAACAAGAAAACACCCTGCAGGTGCTGTGCCTGAAATGAGAATTCCTGTAGGGAAATCAGCAGGTTATCCTTGATTATTTTCAGTGTCAGGCAGTATTCAGGAATGAGAGTGGATTACAATGTTGTTAAGATAAAAAGCCGGAAAGTGGTGGTCAGGAAGAATAACCACATTCACCAGACCAAGTACTGGACCCCCTTGGAACCCAAAGGGGCTTATGACCATATGCCTATTAACCCTTAGTTAGTACAAGGTTGGAGATAATAATAATATTCATAATAATAATTATGGATTGGCACCCTGTCCAGGGTGTACCCTGCCCCGTGCCCTAAGCTTCCTGGGATAGGCTCCAGGCCCCCGCGCCCCTGAATATAAGGATAAAGCGGTATAGAAGATGAATGAATGAATAATAATAATTATAATAATAATAAATAGTCTAAACAAACTTTAGTGAAGTAACTAATAAAAGTTAGTGTTTTTGAAGTTTGTGTTTGTCTGTCAGACAATTTCAATTCAGTATATCTTATAATACACATTTTGCAAAAAAAAAAAATAAACAAAATGCTAGATCCCATATGCGTGAGTACACTGTTTACATCTCCTGTTTCAGCTTTATGCAGAAGAAAAACTAATAAAGGACTTAATTACTGTAAAGCACTATTATCAATGCTGACACCTTACCTGCAAGGGACACCTGTCTACTAATGGGCACCATGCCCTCACACATTTCCTCAACACCTAGTAATTTATCTTATGTTAATCTCATTTTTGTTTTTGGACAGTGGGAGGAAACCAAAGAACCTGTGGAAAACTCAAATGCCAACATGTGACTGCACAGTGGTGACAGGACATACTGTAAAATACAGTATGTAACATAACAGAGGAGGCCACATCTTCAAACTCTGGTAGGAGCCTGACAGAAACAAAGCAGCGCATGGCTGTGCCAGAACAAGGTATGACTGGGACAATGCCTGGCATGGCTGGGATAGAGCAGATCCTAGCTAGGACTAAGCATACTGTAGCAAGGCTGGGACAGAACAGATGATGACAGTCTTTTATCCCAGTTATCTAACCTTTTACCTATGTAATTTTTTCCAGGTCGTATCACATTAGTTCATCCATACTTACAGATCGGTGTCAGTCTCAGTACGAGTTTTCTGTCCACGCTTGTACACTGTGTAGATGGTGACCATGACACCTACAATCAAGCCAAACACAACCAATATTCCCAGAATGCCAAGAACACCTCCTGGTGGTCCCTGAGCCAGTGGCTTTTCTGCAGAGAATGAAAAAGAGAGGCCAGGCATGGGGAGGGTGAATATATTTCAATATAGTTTCCAAAAAATAATGCATAGCACTACACATCTTCTAATTTGAAAATTTTGCAGGTTATCTTGGTCAATGGAAGGTGTGATCTAGTTTCAGAATCATTGTCCTATTTATTGGAATATACAGGGTTCTGTTTTATGTCATTAGGTGCCTTAAATAGGATGATGACTTGGTTGCTGTAAGACCTAATCTGGTAATAGCAAGAAGATAAGAGTGCGGATCTCACAGTGTTATTTCCTAATACAATGATGAATACACTAATTTCCTCTTACCTGTCTTTTTTGTCTTTTTAGTTTTTACTATGAATAATTCCATAATAAAATTTTATCACAGCTCATTTTTCTCAGTTAAATGGCTGCAGGTCACTGGTAAAAAATAAATAAATAAATCCAGTCTATCTCTTTCTTGGCTGAGAAAAAAATTGCATCAGCTTTTGATAAGATTGAAACACCCACCCTTTATACAGCACATTTGTTCATGTCTTAGTGGTGTGACATTTATACTTTTTTATGAGTTCATGGCCACCATGAACAAGGCTTCCCCTTATTTTTCAGCACCACTTACCAAAAAAGTACAGTGCCCCTTCCTTATTATTTATTTATTTGTTGCATATTTGTCACCCTTAAATGATTCAGATCATCAAACAAAATTTTATATTATACAAAGATAACTAGAGCAAAAAGTAAAAGCAGTTTTAAATGACTATTTCAATTATTAAGGGGAAAATGCTGTTTAAACCTGTCTAGCCCTATGTAAAAAAGTAACTGCCCCCTAAAACTAATAACTGGTTGTGCCATCTTTGACAGCAACAACTTGACAGCAACAACTGCTAGCAGAACATTCTCCGTCAGGATTTTCTGGTAGAGCACAGAATGCATGGTTCCATCAATTATGGCAAGTCATCCAGGACCTGAAGCCTACCTGAAGGGTAGGCTGGCCACTCCTGGCAAGGTTCACCACTGTTTCAAATTTTCTAAATGTTCTCCCAAACCTTAAAAATAGCTTTGTTACCCTTAGTAGACTGATATATGTCAATTACTTTGTATCTCACAAGTTTCTTTAGATCTTTTATTGTGCTTGAATTTTGTAATAGTTGAGTGATTTCCTGATTCAACTGATCTGGCAGTAATCAGGCTTGGGTGTGGAACATAACATTTATCTCAGCTTTCCAAAAAAACTGCATTTTGTATTTACTCTGGTTATTTGTGTGTGATATGAAAAATTTAGAAATTCTGAATGAATAAAGTATGAAAAATATGGAAAAAATAGGATGGGCCAAATACTTTTTCTCAAAAATGATTTTAAGTAAATAAACTTAAGTAAAGTTTATTTTACAAGTATACTTTGTGTAGTAAGTATGCTGATATCCTTTTACTAGTAATACATTTGTAAATGTACTAGTTTAATACTAATTGGTAATGAAAAATGTTTAGCAGTTTTCTCCATAACTAATTGTTTAAACTGTAAAAGTATACTTTAAAGTAAACTGTACGTTTTCAGCATACTTGCACTTACTACTTATGTATTTTTTTGTTTACTTGTTTTTAAGCATAAGACTATCTAAATTCCTTTTAACTGTAATTTAAGTAGAAAATAAGTTAAATGAAAGTTACCAGTGAAACCACAGAAAGAAAAAATTACAAGACGTGATTTTTTCTTTTGAACTAAATTTAGTTTAGAAATTTAGTTTCTTTTGAACAAAAAAAATTTTTTTTAATACATTTTGGTACAATTTAGTTTCTTTTGAACTAATTTTTTTTAAAATACATTTTGGTACTGTAACAGTGCTGTAACCACAGAATA
>JAQMYG010000037.1:20334709-20346233 GCA_030014215.1 Clariallabes teugelsi
ACTTTAAAGTCCTTGGTTAATGTATATTAGACGGCTATAAACCGTAGAAAAAACTATTAAAATCCTTAAAATATACAGTATACAGTAATGAGTGCAATCCCGTACAACCAATAATGTTGCTACCGTATTGTTTACGGTAAGTTTCTGGCAACCACAGCTGCCAGTTTTTTACCGTAAACTGTTTTAATATAACATAAACATGTAGATTAGATGGCTATAAACCGTAGAAAAAAATATTAAAATCCGTAAAATATACAGTATAATGAGTGTAATCCCGTACAACCAATAATGTTGCTACCGTATTTTTTATGGTAAATTTCTGGCAAAATTAAGTTTTTTTTACCGTAAAATTTACGGTTTATTTTTTAAATAATTTAAACTCTATTAACAAAGGATTAGTAAAATATAAACTGATGCTTCAGTATATTAGTAACAAATACCTTTTCTGAGAGTTTATATATTACATCCGTAACTTTTTTTTATTTTACTGCAATAAACCATATTTTCATATGTTTTTTACTGTTAAATTTAAGGTCTTACTTTGTAAAACTAATTACAGTTTTTCACTGTAAATTCTATGGTTATCCCAAGTTTTGTGAAATACGGTTTTATTCTGTAGCATTTATACGGTATTTTACTGTTAAAATTACGGACATTTTTTTACAGTGTAGACCACCAGGCTTCTCCAATCACTTTAGGACTCCTCAATTACCCCAAGTCATGCATGACCCTAAGTTCATCCTGAATCACTTTTTTTGTGTTCAGGCAATCTATATAGTCAGCTGCATATCACCACACCTGGAAGACTCTGTGTTGCTCTATGAGGTTAGTGTGGCCAGATAAAGGCAAAAACACATTTAAAAAATTCCTCCTAGAACCTGTGCTCTCTGTGACAGTGAGATGAATTGGGTCATACTTTTAGAGTTAACTTCAGTCCCAGCTCTTGGAACTTCTGTCACCAGAGACAGAGAAACCTCCTCCCTGTACGTTTTCAGGACAGTGAATCACCTTTTTTTTAATCTTGCCTTTTTTGAGTCTTTACAGTAGCTAAATATTTTATCTCAGTTGACCTAGTATATGAAATTTTGCCCCAAATTCAAGAACTCACTCACTCAGTGTCTAATCTGCAGGTTTTTAGACTGCAACCGGAGGAAACTGGGAGGAAACCAGAGTACCTGGAGGAAACACACAAAGCAAGGAGAGAACAAAACTCCAGGAAATTGAACCTGGCCGGGAATCAAACCCGGACCCTGGAGGTGCGAGGCAACAGATCTAACGCCTAGGCCACTGTGCCGCCTAATTCAAGAACTCTGTGGTATTTTTGTTTTTTACTGTAATTTGTTTTTACTTGAAGAAGTAAAATTCACAATTTTTGTGGATGACATTTAGGAAGCCACATGGCTTGCACCCATATAATAATTCTAAAAGGGAGTCTTGTTTGGTGAACCTCTAATACTGCAAATACCACAGGTTCAAGCAATTTCTCCCAGTTCTGAACATGATCCAGAACAAACTTACAAATTATGTTTGATTATATCATTCAACAAGATCGTCCATAAGTGGGTGGTAAAGGCTGGTATGAATTAATTTAACACCAAATAATTTGTACAATTTATGTTACATTCATGTAGTGCCTCAAGGTCAGGCAAAATATCTTTCGGGAGTCCAACACAGGAGATAATGTGAAAGACTGCTTCAGCAACACTGTGTTCAGAAATGCTGTGAAGAAACACCACTTAAAGTATGTGGTTTGCATTGCATAGTCCAATATGACAAGCACAAAGCAATGCCCATCTGCAGTCCAATCTAATGGATCTAGTTCCCATACCAATTCTTTCAAAGGTGACCTCGATTAGGAAAGTGGCTAGTTGATTTACTAATTGGCCTTCGTGGCAAGTCATGTCTTATCCTTTTCTTTGCAGAGGCCGTGGTAGATCAGCTGGCCAAGGCTTGAGGTTATTGCTCAGAAGCTGCCCTGCTGGAATATGCAAAGTAAAAAATTTCACTGTGCAGTAATGTACTGTATACATGACAAATAAAAGCTTAACTTAAATGGCCAGTCATCAGGTTATAATGAGCCATCTAGAATTTGTCAGTGGTACCTCCTTGTGTACTTACTGTCACCTGGTACATTCGTGCTTTGTCAGGGGGTGGCTTGTGGCATGCCAAGAATCCAGACCAGTGTTGCTGTTTCCCTGTGGACATGCTGATCCTGGAAATTCCTGGTTTCTCTTTTTGCCAGAATCCTGCCCAAGTTTTACCGTGATTGTAGTGGGTATTGAATATTCCATCTCTTGGGGTGGGGGAGCTTAAGGCTTCAAAATCTCTCTGTCTGTAGGCGATGCTCGACAATGTCTACCAAGTACATCATGGCAGGTTTTTTTAGGCTGCCTCCTTGTTTTATGGTTTGGTAACTTAGTTGTCTAGCATTTGTTTACTTGACAACTGGTTTAGTTACTAAAAGGTGGGAAATAATAGGATCAGCAGTATGAGTGTTTCATTAATGTTTTTAGGTCATATGTAAAAAAATAAATGCTCTAAGAGCATTTAGCACTATCACCTTGCACCTCCAGGGTCCAGGTTTGAGTCTCGTCTGGGTTCGATTCCCGCCTCTGTGTGCATGGAGTTTTCATGTTCTCCCTGTGCTGGGTGGCTTTCCTCCAGGTACTCGGTTTCCGCCCACAGTTCAAAGACATGCAGATTAGCATTTCCAAATAGCCAGTAGTTTGTAAATGAGTGTAAGTGTATGTTTGTGTTTGTGATACTCAATGGATTGGCACCCCATCCCGGGAATACCCTGCCTCGGGCCCTAAGTCTCCTGGGATAGACTCCAGGTCCCTGCAACCTTGTATAATGCAGTATAGATAATGAGTGAGTAAATGCAACATTTTGACATTCTTTTATAATTATGCCTATGTCATGTAGTCAATATTGGTCCAACATTATTTCGTTAGTAATTTAAACTTTCAAAAACAATCTCATAACAACAAGATTCCAATGTCCATAACATTTTGACAACTAAAACTTGGTAGCACAGTAGACAATTATACAGATGAACGTATCATGCATAGGTATTGTGGGGGCCCTAAGTGACTCTGACGCACATAAACGTACTGTAGGTACAAAAACAGCCTTAAAATGTCCAGTTGACGTTTTGGACAGAAGAGAGCGACAATGTTTCTGTGCAACAGATATCAGCCAGCTACTAACTGTAGGTGCAATGTGTTTGCTCCTGGCTATGGCATTTATAATGTGACAAAGAAACTGTTTTTTTTTCTTGCCTGTTGCTCTTTTTTTATCTGTTCAAAAACTGTTGCTTCAGATGGTGCTGGTTTATCAGCAGGGACTTACATTACTCATATTACGACCTTATAGAAACGCTGAAATGTCACCTATAATTGGGCCACAGCTAGCTTTTAACAGTCTTATCTATATTTTGCAAAATCACATTGTGAGGATATTAGAATCTTGAATGAGTGCAACTGCAGATCTGCTCATATTTAGTCCATATGAGAAACTATGACCAATCATTCTGATTGTCAGAACAGTAAATTCCTAGGAATGTGCCTAACTCCTGGTTAGCTCATTCCACTTGTCCATTAGGCTGTTGGTGATATTGTAAATGGAGTCCACCAGTTTTTTCATAAAGCTAAGCCAGACTCTTGAGGTAAACTGGTCTCCTCTGTCACGAACGATATATTCAGGGCTTCCAAAATATCTAAATGCATGGTGAAATAAAAGCTCTGGCATTTCAAATGCAGTGAGTAAATGTATCAGTTAGATAAGATGTAATGGTTTTGAAAAGTAATCAACAATGACCAATATCACGGTTTTAACTTGTGATTCAATTAAAAACATTTGTGTCTGAGTCATCTCTTGACACATAGACACAATATATATCTAGTGCCCATTCCTCCAGAAAACAGACCAAAGCAGAACAGAATTATGATGTGAGAATTTATTTACTTTGCCTGTCTTTGGGCCATGTGTGATTGAAGTGGCCTTACCTGGATACAAAGCCACTCCCTAAAAGCTGATCATATAACCAAGAAATAAAATAGACTTGCATGAAATTCACATGTATCAAGTTTAATGTGGAGCTGATTCTCCAGAAGGTGTGACAACAGTGCTTTGACATGGTTTATATTGACTTTAAGCAAAGGAATTCATAATATATTGTTGATGTACAGTACATGAAGAATATCATCCCAGCCTGTCCCTCAATACATCATTTAATTAGCACTGGTAAACAGACAGGGGACAAGAGAGCCACATGACATTATACAGTAGTTAAATTGGCCAGAGTTGGTGCTGAAACCATCGTCTATTTATTGAACTTTCTAAAAATCCCCCAGATTATAGGCCATGTGAGATCTTGTTTAGTGGAAATTGTAGCAGTACATTACACTGTTCAAGAGCAGGTGGGATTAGAGGCAGTGGATATGAGATATGGAACTTGTCTGTGAAGTATCAATCTATACAAGGTTTGAGTTTCACCCTATTTTATGTCAAAAAAGAAACCAGGTTGAGGTTGGTGTTATGCATGGACAGATGTAGCAATGCTACAAGGCTTTGTTGTTGTATTTATCCATGGCTGCTTGTTACCTAAGGGACAGGCCTCCTTTAGTCCAGATAGCTATAGCTATAATCAGATTTAGAAATATGGTTATTTTGAAGAGTAAAGAACAATGAGCATTGTATCAGGAGGCCCTTAAATTGTTAAATTGTCTCTTAGGAATTTATCTGGCTTGTAGATAAATATGCTGGTTATATCCATGTAGGTTTTACTGATAGCCACAGAGGAGGAGAAAGCTTGAATAAGAAACTCCACATGGAAGTTTAGCTCTGAGAGGTTAGTTCTGCTGCAGTCATTATGGCAACATAGTATTCCATCAGGATATGAAATGCTTAGACGACTGAAACTGCAGATCAGCATTGGTTTATTGAATGTAAAGACAGCAGACAATCCAAAACAAGAAGCTCAATTAAGGTCAAAACATACAGAGGTCTGGCAAGGCACAATCAAAAGATCACAGGCAAAAAATCAGGGACAAAAAACAATCGAGGTTAAAATCAGAGTGCTGAGAGCAAAAGCAACATCTTGAAATACTTCACACTGAACTGAAAAGTATAGTCTTTTTAAATATGTGCAATATAATGAAAGACAGGTGTGGCAGGTTAGTAGTGATGAGACCTTGAATAGATAACAGCGTTTTGCTGGGAACTGTAGTCTGTGCCATTCATAGTTGTAGGCCGCACAACATTCTGAAACATTCAAATTCATTGAGATTCTTTATGATGGAAAGGACGGAAGTGTGACATGCATTTTGATGCCATGAAATTCCCATAGGCCCTCCTAAACGTAATATCAGAATCATCTTTACTAAGAAAAATTAAGCAAATTCTATCACATTTAGACTTAGTATTGCTAAATATACTGTATCTGTAAAAGCTAGCGTGGGTACAAAGAGGCCTATGAGTAGGAGAACAGTGAGAGCGTTTATGGAAAAACAATGTCTACTGAGGGTTTGATTAAAAAAAAAAAAGAGTTGCTGTTGTTGGGAAATGGCCTGTAACTCTTCCAACCCAGGCTTATTTTCCAAGGAATGAAAATAAAAAACGGCACTATAATTTCTGCATTAGAAGCTGTATAGAAAATGTAGCCATAATACTGCAGACATAGGGTTTATCTGTGTTGTACAGTTGCTGAGACTGTATTGTTTTGTACATGCTTCATGTATTTTGTTTGAAATGTTGGGACAATGAAAGCAGTTATTAGTGGCTTGACATTTAAGACTTGAAGGTGCATTGGTGTAGAAGAGCACCCGCAAAATGGATCATGGAAATAGTTTAAATTACAGTACATCTCCAAAACAAGGGCTCATCCCTCTCTACTGTATTTTTAAAGCAAGTAATTGGTACTTTTTATGCAGAAGCACCTAATTGACCAACACAGCCTTAATTCTAATTACTAAATAATTACCAGGTTGGCATTATTACAGAAAGTAGTAATTATGAATTGTATGTAATTTTTACAGTAACAAAAAGAAACAGTTTTTATATGTGTGTACAAATCAATTTGTAAGATCAATTTCCTTAATAAATAAATAATTCCAAAAATAAATATGGAGATAATTCATACTTATGATTATTAAATTATATGTTGCATGAGGCAGTAGTTATGTAATCAACAATTTAGGGCAAAATATTATTGAATCTTGCAATCATTTAATATTTTGAAGCAACTACAAGTTACTTCACTGGGTCAACATGTGAACAGTCAATCTCACCAGGCATACATTAATTTACATGACTTCATGGGAAGTAGACCCTTTTTTATATTTTTTATATTTTGCCAGTTATTTACAAATTGTTACATATATAGGATACATCTTTATATAGTACCCATTTACATTAAAAGTAGAATTCCCACAATAACTTAAACATATTTACAAATCCAATCAGCCATTTCTTGCTTCGTTCAATCAGTTCTGGTGAAACAATTAGATTCATGATGGGTGTTCATAGTTCTTACTGTAGTTGATTCTCCACAAATATTATTTATTGTATTTACAATGGAAAATCAGGCCTTAGAGTGGGCACTGATTTACATAGGAGCGTACTGGATACAGCACAGTGTGTACACAATGCATGTAGCATGTCTGAGATGAATTGGGCTTTAATCAGTTAATCATTTATTCAGCAGCTGCTTTGTCTTGGTTATTATATGTTACTAAAAATCTGTCCTGCACACTTTTGTACTTTTTGCTTAATCTTTGAAAAGGATGTTTAAAGTAAGTCCTTTACGCATGCTTGCACTATAGTGAAAAATAAAGTTGTAAATAAACTCAATGAATGAAGGACCATGCCCCTGCAAGAACCATCATATTATATAATGTCATATAGCTGTAATTACACATATAGCTACTGTATGAGACTCTGTATGCAAAAGACAACATTGGGACAACATTGTTTTTAAAAGTTATAATTATTTTTGATAAAATGACCCCAACACAATGTTGCAAATCTTCAAAATGACAGAATATCAAACTTTATTTTATTATAAGCATTTATGCTGCACATTTGCACAACATTTGAACCCATATTCTTTTTTTAAGTATAGTATAGAGAGTTCAGAAATCCTGATCTCAGAACAGGACAAAGACAACAAATTCCCATACACAGCATGTGTCTCATGTCTATGTACACAAAGTGTGTGTGCATGTCTTTAGTGTTGTAGTATTATCTCTTTGTAAAATATTATCGTGAAGTGAATCTTGGCTCCCAAATGCAGCAAAATCAATGCTAGTGATTGCAGCAGCGAGAGGCTAGTAAAGTATCAATTTGGAAATGAAACAAAAGGTAATTAAACAACGTCAGAAAATCTGTGCATATTACTCATAATTTAGGCATGTTGCACTTGTACACTGCAGCTACACTGCAGTAGCCCATATAGCTTTACTGTCTAACTACAGTACTCTATCTACTGTGATATGGTGGATGCACAACGTCCAAGCTGTAAAAACTCTGATTTCACAGAAAGGATTTCCCCCCCTTCGACTCCTTCCTAATTTACTGGTTTGGTAACTTTCAGCTTTCTAGTATTTTGTCTTGGAGGAGTTACTGTATTTTATGGTGTTTTTTTCCCCCTTTCTTTTGGACAAAGCAATATATGTGCCTTTACTTGCATATACTGTAACAGCCGGTTTTCTGATGGACCGGTGATTAACATTCAGCACTCTTACCATCAAGACCAAGATTCAAGTTCTGCTCAGGGCATCATCATAGTTGCAGTAAGAAAGGTAAAAAAACAACAACAACAACAACAACACAGCACTGCAACATTGTATTGCGATCACTCCTTTAACATTATCACAATGCCAGGTGGTCCAAATCCATTTTATCATTCTAATTCAACTAACCTTCAAAAACAACCTAATACCAAATGGTGTTCCAACTTCCATAAAATTGTCAAATTAAAGTTGCTACAACATTCTGACAATGAAAAATTTCTGCTCAAGCTCAACTGCCCACGGCTGACATCCCTCAGGAAATTTCATAATGACATGCTTTTTAAATTCAATGCAGTTGACACTTTTAATCAAAGGAAAGACAACAATGCTACATGTGATTTTTTTTTATCCTGAATAAATTTGGTAAAACCAAACATAACAGATGTGTTACATTGAGGGAGCTGAATTCTCTATAACTTAGATCTTACAGATGTAATGTGGTCTGTACTGTATGTTAAAAAAAGAAGAGACAGTTAGGCTTTCCCCCTAAAGAAGCCCAATTTTAAATGTGAAGATTTGCCAAAATATCTAAAGTTTAAAAGTTAAATTGCACATATAGCTACTCCACATCTTCAGTGATACCAATAGCAGGGCTTATTTATGATTCCAATATCTTACAAAAGAATTAGACTATGAGTCTTCCCTCTGTGATTTATGCTAGGTAAATGAGTTGGGTATTTCATATACAGATTGTGATTTAAATAGATTTTTGTTGACTAAAAAGGCAATTTCTTTCAGAAAATAAAAATGCACCAATTTCCCATCACTGTCGAAGCAAACAGACTGAACAAAAGAAAATGGTAGATACATTTTAAAATAGATTATTAAAAAATCATATCCTGAAGTAATAAAAACTGATAAATACAAGTGCATGCACACACACACCTGTACACACCCGTAAAATTGAAAGAAAAAAAAAAAAACATTAAAAAGACCCTTATGCATTTTTTCAGCTAGCTAGTTGATTAATTACAAGTAGTAATTTCATTATTATTGTTTTTTATTTTTGTTTTGCTTTTACCAACAATAATTATATGAATTTGTATGAAAGGTGGTGGCACAAACAATGGTGAATAATTGAATAATTAAGAGTTATGTTGCACAGATGTTTACATCAATCTAGTGTCAATATTTTTGCCAGGACACAATAAAATTTTTTGCTGTGACCCTAAATAGAAAATTAAAGGAGAAAATGACCAAATCATCAAGGATGGACAACATTTACGTACATGATTTATGTGCAGATAACCTCTTTTCAACCCGCAAATGTCAAAATTCATTTTTCTGAAAGGTTTACCTTTAATGTTTATCATGTCACTTTGACCACCTAATGATAAGTGTACAATCATATAAATGCATGTCACAAAATTTCATAACGTATTAAGCCCTGTTTTTAATATGTATAGTCTCCAACATATTCCAATGTTCCATCTTTACAAATGATTACCCCATATCACCACAGAACCACAAAAAAAAAAAAAAAGACAAACCTGATACTCTATTAAAAGTCCATAGTACATTTATATCATCTAGTATATCATAGTGAAATGTACATTGTCAAAGTATTAAAATATTTTAATACTTTGTAATGTCAACAGAGATACGTAACAGGAGAAAGATAGCATAAGGTCACATTCCTCTGTAATAGCACTCTCATGAGGCATGAAGTGAGAAGCCAGTAAAGGCTTGAATGGCATCCCAAGCTACGTACAAACAAGCCTTAATTTAAATCTAAACTGCCATACATGTCTTTGGAAACTTACCAACTTGTGTGCTTGTATAATGACAATAAATATATTATTGTCTTATCTTTCTTCTTTCTCGATGAAACATCATTTAATATCACTCTAAAGCAACTAACCGCATGCCTCTCAGCTATCCATTTAAACATCACCTCAATATTTTCAATATTTTAACACCACATAAAGTGGGAAGACATTACAAAATAATCATCACATTTGAAAAGACACAGGTACTGATAGTAAAACAGTTTTAAAAAATATAATACATCCAGTGTAGGACTTTCACAAGATGGGTGAAAACTCACTCATTACAAAGTCTGTTTTAATACATTTAATACAATGATAGAATTGTAAAAAAAAAAAAAAAAAAAAAGAGAGACAAATTATATTAATAATAATGCACCATAAAAGTTTCAAGCAACTGGCCTGTACAGCTTTAGGAGTCAATTGTGATTGGCATGAGTGAAAGATCACACCTCTTTTCACTGCTGTACCAGGTTAAGCCGTTAGCATGTGTAAATATTATGATGTTGATTTGTCAGTGCTGCAAGCATTTTATTTATTTACTTTTTCATGTTCATGTTCCATTAAATGGATTTTGATGGGGCAGAGGTTGCTGGTTTGGAGGATGAGGGATGGGATGAGGACTGGGATGGGTAGAAGGCTTCTAGTGATGGAGATGAAGGGGTGTGGTAGAATGCATGTAATAGCAGGCTAATGTTGATCTCATTTTTGTTGCTACACTACACATACCACTCTTTCTTTGAAATGACAGAGCCGTCAGTTTGGGATACCATATCATCAGCAATCTCGGCCTCAGGCTCATACTGGAAAGCTAGAGTCCGCTCATCATAATCATGACTCTCACCTTCATCCACAGTGAAATAAGGTCTCTTTAGGTCTTCAGAGTTACCATCGAAATCGTGTTCTGTGCCCTCAAATGCTCCTGGCCCCCCAATCTGCGAGGCCTTCTTCTCATCGTCTGAGTCATCTGGGTACTGCAGGTTTTTGGGCACAGTGGGATGGGCAGGCACAGGCCCCGCCTTACTGTAGCCATTACCAAAAACATGCTTCTTGGTGCTGTAGTCGCCTTTGAAGGTGCGCTGTCGACGTCGCAGGAAGTAGATGAGCAGCGCAACACCAATGACCAGTGCAACAACGGCACCCACACCGCCCCATAATGCAGCACTGGGCATGGTTTGCTTCTGCCCATTGCGATCATCTGGAGGGATATGACTGGGGAGTTCTGGGTAGGAAAAGACAGATGGAAGGGAGTGTCAGTGCTCAGGTGGGAAGGAGTGCACATGATTTTTTTTTAGGAAAGGAACATGGGAAAGGGTAAGCCAAAAGGGAAAAGAACATAAAGGGTCTCTGCCCCCCCACCAACCCTACCACCTTTTCCCAAGCCCCACCGTCTCAGCCCACACCAGTGAGAAACATTTCACATAATATAAAGGCTTCGAACATCCACATGCATTAGAAAAGCACATATTATTTTACATGTTACATACTGTACACAAGTACGCTAACATAGCTGCAAATGCAAACTTGCACAACTTGCAATGATATAAAATGGCTACTATTTCCATATGTGTTCTTCTTCCTTATTTTGTGTATATAGTGCCTCTGTTGGCAGAAATTGAGTGTCCCTGTACAAATTTCGGGAGCAATCGGGAGCAAAATTTCATATTGCAAGTACACCGCTTTTGTAGACCCTTATGTCATTGTGCATATTGAATTGTGTATAGTATGTAAACATGCCAATTTCCCTTAAATTCAAACTACAGTGAAACCTCGGATTGCGAGTAACGCGGCTTGCGAGTGTTCCGCAAGACGAGCAAAGATTTTTAAACAAGTTGTGTGCGCGTGTCTGTGAAAAGAGTGGAGGAACAGTAACTGTGTAAGATGAGCAGGGGGAGGGGCTCCTTACTTTAGCTTCACACACACACACACACACACACACACACACACACACACACACACACACAC
>JAQMYG010000037.1:20346622-20365517 GCA_030014215.1 Clariallabes teugelsi
GAAACACTTATCTGTCGGGATTTATTTTTACTTTTTTTTAAAGGTAAAGTGCAGGTTAATTTGTTTTATTTTTACTTAATATTTTGGATTAATTATTTTATGTATTTATTTTTTTGGGCTGTGGAGCGAATAATTTGAAATTATTTCTTATGGGAAAATTCGACTTGGTTTACGAGTGTTTTGGAATACAAGCCCGCTTCCGGAACGAATTATGCTCGTAATCCGAGGTTCCACTGTTTTCATTTGACGAATTTGTACTTTTATACGCTTGGCACGTCATTTGAAATAATAAGCTACATATGCAATCTTTATGATAGACATTTAGCTTAGCACCTAATATGTGGCATCTGAACCATGCTTTTTAAAAAAAAATCATATTCTGATTTCATATTACATATTCAAGTATAGCAATATGAGTTACAATGTGTGAAACATTTTTAAAGTGCAATTAAAAGCAGCAAGCAGAAGGGGAGTGTAATTAATTAGTAAGTACCAGAGAAAGAAAGAGAGATAGAGAAAGAGAGCATTTTTTCTAGCTACTTTTATTCCACTAATAACTAAAATTATTACCATTACCATTCCGGAAAGATTTTGTTCAAAATAAAAAAAGGAAATAGCTGGAAATATAAATTGATATACTCATAACTGTTTATAGAATCCTTGGGTTGATGAAGCATATTTGAATATTAATACACAAGAAAATACGTAAAATGTGACGTGCTATAATTATTTACAATTACAATTACAAATGCACTGCTACATAAGAAATGTATGGAAAGTATACAAAAATCATCATTCTTTGTAAAGAACTGAACAGGAGTCTCAGACTTTTTAGAACTGTTTTTAGAACTGAATAAGGTGGCCTTAATAAAATAGCACAGATTGAAAATATAGTAGCCCGTCATTGTGTCAACTATCCCAGTTTGTTTCTTATACACTGTTCTTAAAACTGAGGGATCAAGAATGCCTCTGTAATTCTTTTTTAGTTTAATTACCCCAGTTGCCTCATGAATTATAAAAACCCAAATGTTGATCATCCTCCCCTCTCTTTCAATCATTTAACATTCTTTTAGGGTTAAGTATTTGTGGATGTATAACCACTTGAGTCTGGTCCCTAATGAGATTAGAAATAATAAGGGGCTTTATTGCCTACATGACTAAGAGAGCAAATAGAGGTCACCTCTGGCTAGTGAGAGTGAAGAGAGAAACTCGTTTAATCAGGACTTCCTTTCTTCACTTTACACATCAATTAGCATGTGCTCACTTTTTAAATATTTTTTGCTATCATGTAAATTCAGTCTTTTATCTCTCCAGGATATGGGTTTGCATTCATGATGAATTTATGACAAGATGAAAAAGAACAGGTGTGTTCTGGACTAAAATATTCCAAATGTATAACTATGAAAAGAATACAGATCTTTCATGACTTAAGGTCCAACAGGGACTTGCACAAACATATATGCATTTAACAAAATGAGCAGAAGAAACAGAAGAAACTGTTCAGAACAGTTGGGCCAGACAATTACAGTATGTGGCATTGGCATATATTGCAAATATGATCATGTACACAGGATCAGTACTTTGTTGGTGTAATATTCACTTTTGCTTTTATCTCATGAATGTGCCTTAATGTACACTTTCTGAACTTGACTCCACTAATGTAGTGTATGACAGCATTTATTACATATGCACATTGGTAGGTAGATAGGTATTAATTTATTTTTAGTGTCAGCCTTGGGACATTCCTGTAACACACTAATTTTCCTTTAGGATTAATACATTACACTCCCTCTTGTTCTGTCTTTTCTGCAAATATTTTTTATAATATACAGTAATATAATGTTAAAATGTACACTAGGTGGCAGTCTTGCATGTACCAACAAATGTACAAATGTTTTTTTTTTTTGTTTGTTTCACAGTAATAGAGAGAATATAATAAAAGCAAATGACTGGATGTGATTAAGATAGATTTTGTTGTGAATACTGTACAGAAAAATTATTAGTGTTTTTTTTTTTGGACTTAAATATAGATAAGATTTATTTCCATATAAATATGTTTATGAATAATGTATCCTCTATCCTATCCTCTTTCATTCATTGTCAAATGTCTGTTTTTGTATTTTAAATATATTTAAACATATGTGATATATGTATTACACTGATCAGCCATGACATTATGATCACAGACAGACAGACAGGAGAAGTGAATAACTGGTTATCTCGTTACAGTAGCACCTGGCCTGAACGTCAGTGGGATATATTAGGCTCAAGTGAACCTTTTGTCTGGAAAGTTGATGTGTTGAAAGCAGAAAAGTTGGAAGGTTTGAGGTTGGTTTGGATCAAGACGCTTGTTCTAGGTCTCCATACAAGTACATTTACTGTACATGCATCTTTGCACTTGTTTTATTAATAGTAACAAAAGTTTATGACAAAAAAATAATCTTGTTTTCTTTTTAAGGCACAGTTTCAATATGATTGCTTGTTTTTCCTTTTTTTTTTTTTTGTTGTAGCCACTGTTCAAGTGCCATCCTGACTTGCTCAGCTTGCCTTGACAAGCCCATGGATGTTCTGGGGCTGCTGTCATATTTCAAATACTGGATGAGAAATGCATCTCTGCAGTTCAAATTTGGCCTTGAGCATAAATTAAAAAACAAACAAGCAAACAAAAAGAGAGGGACATGAATGCTCGAAATTCTAAACAGTTTTCAGAAAATTTATACTCATCCCTAGGAATGCATAGTATTGATTTTAATTGCTTCGATAATATCACAGATTAATCATTTTCTGGCAAAATGCCGGATTTGATTTGTAGTGGAGTGGAGCATTTACAGTCGCTGTAAGGACATGCAAAGTAAGGGTGGCAATAGATAGAGAGGGGAAATAGATAAGGCTTCCCTGTCAGCAGGCTGATAAAATTCAGCTAAAAGCTCCCTGTCAGCTGCTTCGGTAATGTTTCACAAAACAAAAGATACGGCTATTTAGCATGTTCCTGGGAATATGCCAGTAGTGAGCCTGCCTTAATTGGAACAGCTAAACGGCCTTTAGTTAGTATAGTAGTTGTTAATTTTTTAAATCACATGGATTTCACCTTATTTATTTATAGCATTTATTTATTTATAACTTTTTGCACGGACCATGTATTCTTCAATTGCATCCAGTGAATGCATATTCTTAAGATAAAGCATGATCTCCAGCTAATTCTAATCTCACAATGCTAAATGCATAATTCAATCTGCTTCACTAGGCACATGCATTTTGATCAGGCTTTACTGTATACTCATTTTTTTTTTTTCTAAAACGTTCATAAATCTTGGCAGAGACAGAACCAGACACAAAGCTCCTTTAGCACTTGTAAGAGAAACATTGATAAATGTTGGTCATTCACTTTCATACTGTATCACTGCGACAACTCCAATGTGAGCACCAACTTGTTTCTTTTATTCTGGTACTCACAACAATTAAGCTGCTTTTTCCGCCTACCAACACAATACACTCATCGTCTAATTAGTCTACGTTACAAGTCGTCAACGCAGTCTGGATTTGGACTCAGCAAGGTATTTCACCAAACTGAAAACTGATGTACTTGGAAAAACGCAGTAGGCAAAGTAGAAAAGTGTATAAAAAATTGTTTTGTGACGTCTTTAATATTTTACATGCATTTATGTATGACCAGAGACTAGCTACAGTGATGGAGACATAATGTTTTCAGATTATTATGGATTGTTAAATTTATTACCCTTCCTGTGCTGATTGGCAAACTGTCACGTTAAAAAAATGTTGACGATCGAGACAAATATGAGTGAACAAAGAAGTATGTTTTCATTCTATCCACATAAAATTTTAAACTGATGTGCCATCTGTTCAGCATCCATGGTGCGAGGCCAAAGGGGTAATGCCATATGCCACAATTTACTGTAATAAACTAGTGCTGCCGCTAGCATTTATTTTGATAATCAGTAGTTCTATAACTTTTTTTTAATACAATGTTTAGATTGAAATATGTAAGATATTAAATAACAAAAATAAAACACCTGATAGTAACTAACTGGAAACTTATGTTATTGATCTATTTGCCTGACAGCCTAACAGTTCCACACTATATATACAGTACATATGGAGTTAAATGCAAATGTTGGGTTCATTTCTACCTCTTCAGCAGTTAGTCCTTAAATGGAAATGGAAATTAGTTTGAAAAATCAATGTGGTCTGATTAATGATAAGTGGAAGTGAGTCAACATCAAGTACTTATTACATGACGGGCTGAACCTGTGCCTTTTCCCTGGAACCAGCAGATCTCTACTGGGGGTACGGTAGAATAAGTGTTTCATTTATTTTAGGCAGTGGATAAGGCAGTAAAGAAGATAGAAATATAAAGCAGAGGAGAAAAGAGTAGAGAACAGAGAGCAAGTAAGGAAGAAAAATGAAAAAAGAGAGAGGAATGAAGGTGAAAAAAGAGATAAAAGTGAGAGATTATTCTTACCCTATCATTGTGATGAGTAAATATTTATTGCTACAGGTGTGTAGGGGATATATATTGACCTACTTAAGGACACTCTGGGGGGGATGAGCTATGGCAAAATTCACAACCAAAAAAGATTCCCCATCCCAAACTTCCGAAAATCCTATATCTGTCTCCTGCAGTCAGTCCCCAGAGAGGCGAGGGTTTCTGTAACAGTTTAATGCAGTTTATACTCTCTGTCCTACTTGCACTATGACTATATTTCTTTTTATTTGACCAGCTTATTCTCTACCTCTTGCTAAAGGCACTAGGGTTACTGGTTAAAAAAAAGAAACAAGGAGAAATAGAGGGAGGTAAAAAAAAAAAAAAGAGAGAGAGATCAAGAGACTGAGAATACCTATGCTTATGTAGATAATAAGGAAATTCAACTTCCTGTTTAGAGCATATTTGTCCTGGCTTCACACTCCATAAACACTGTATAACTAAATTTTGCCAGGTGCTGAGTTGCTGAGCATCATGATCATCTTTAAGTTCAGAACCAACGGCATGCACATTTTTTATAATGAGGGAGGTGCAATTTTACAAAGAATTTTATGATGCACATCACTGTGTGCCACTGTGTGCCATGAATAATGCAATAGGCATGATGGAGTGTGAAGGTTTGTGAGCATTTTAATGAGTCACACAACTCAAATTAAGACAACATAACTGCACTGGCATGCCAGTTGCATATTTCTCATAATCTGCAAAAAGATTACATTGATCCATCGGAGTTTTACCCCTTTTGCCGGATGCTGTGGCTCTTGGTGCACACAGCGACTTTACAGGGCAACGGCTATGGTATGTGTAAGGAAGGGAGGTGCAAAATGCAGAAGCAAAAGCACATAGCTCCTGGCAGCACTCCCCCAATGTTTTGTTAATTTTTTAAAGCCGGGTTTGATTGGGGTGGGTTTCTTCATGGTAATTTAGTGCTTCTTCCTGGCACAAAAACAGCGCTGGTTAAAGTGGTAAATGTCCTAATACGTGGCATGGTCAGGATTATGTCTCCTTGTTGCAGCTTTTGCTTTTTGGTTCTGTTTCTTCCAAGCAGACAGCAATTGGATCTTTTTACAGTATGTACTGCCAAAGAACTAATATAAGCTCAGAGTAAAGTATGCAATGCATAGGTCATTACTATGCAATTTATGAAAGTGTTAATAGCAAAACCAGGAATTTCATACAAAACAGCCAAATTAGTTTCAAAATCTGGTTTGTTAAGACGGATGCAGTTACATGACTGATTAAATAGAGCTTCGGCTTTAAACTGTTTCAAATGGGTTCAAAAGGGTTTATGGAGACCTGAAATTTATATCTGTTGTCACAAAATTGGAAGCATACAGTTTTTAGGATGTGCCTATGTGCTCGAGGATTACAATTTCTTTTCACTGGAACTAAGGGGAGCAAACCTGTTCCAGCATGTCAATGCCCCTGTGCACAATTCATGGTCCATGACGATACTGTTTGGCAAGTTTTGTGTTGAAGTACCCCCTGACCTCAACCCCACTGAACTCTTTTGGAATGAACCGGAGCACTGACTCCACTCCAGGCCTCCTCATCTACTATAAATTCCCGAACTCACTAACACTGTTGTGGCTGAATTGGCACAGATCCTCACAAATCCTCACAACGCAAAGAAATCTGGAATGGTATGTTCAAAAACATTTTTGGATGTGATGGTCAGGTGTCCATAAACCCTTGGCCATATAGTGTAGATAAACATAGTGTAGAAAACATGCACGTCTCACATCTGAATGTGTATAAGCACATCAGTACAAAGCTGCTGACAGAATATGACTCAGTGGCCTCTCAATGGAGTGATCCATAATAGCAAAGACAGGCCAACTATTAGCCAGATGTAAATTAAGTAGACTGACCTATGGACACTGTGAAATGGATGCTTGAGAGAGAGAAGAAAATAACAGCTTTGTACTTCTTGGATGACTAGATGACTTAAAGCCATGTAATAAAAGGAAATGAATTGTGAGGAAGTATCTTAGAGATACTCAGTGCTGAAATTTGTTTATCCCTTCCCGCATACTAGTCAATATTTACAATCTGAATATTGAAATTCTTTCAGCAGACATTAAATTCCTGCATTTTATAACCCCATAGAATATTAACCATGACAAGCTATTTGCTTAATTTATCAATCGCATGTAAGCACTGAATGATTTAAAAGTCAAAATCACCTCTCATTGAGCAAAATTACCCAATGCACTTAGCATTTACAGAGAATGTACCCAATTTCCATTTTGTTAGAGACAGGTTTTCAGAGGTTCCATTAACCCTTTCATCATGTTGGAAGAGCAAGAAATTAGAATTAGCCAGTGTATCGGTTAATATTACATACACCACTACCAAGATATTACTTAGAATTACCAGAAAGCAAGAAGCCTGCATACACACATAGATGCAATGCAAGTAAAAACATACTGTAGTAGCCAGCACAAAGCATGCAAATGTAGCATTTTCAAGTCTGACACATGAGAATGCATGCATAGAGAAAACACCTCAATACCAAGAATCACATAGGGAGAAAGATGAGAATTGAGAAGAAACTGAGAAATGCATCATCAGAAGCAATCCATGTCTGTACACTCCAAAACCCATAAGGAAAAAAAAACATCTATTTATAGGACAAGTTCATCAGGCACGGACTCAAATCATTTAAACAGCAGCATTTAATTGCATTTCAGGGAAAAAAGAAAAGAAGCTGAGAAATTAGTCTAGCTTTGTTCTTTGTTCTTTTGGATTTATATGATATTATATGAGCACTTTATTCTGCCTTTTACATCTGTGTGTCTGTGTTTCAAGTGGAATAAGTAGAGGCTACGATGACTCTACTTTATTATTATGCCTGTAACTGCTTGAGTTACAAGTAGACATTTTTCCAGATGCTTGTGCTGATTGCTCAAGTCCAGAATGCCTGATAGAATTCTCTCCCCAGTCTACCCCTAAAGCACACACACACACACACACACACATAGGAAAAATAAGAATTCTCTGCAGCCTGAACATACCTGTCACGTTGACTTCGACTAGGCCAGAGCGAGTACCGATGCTGTTGGTGGCATCACATATGTACGTGCCGCTGAAGTCATATGTCACGGGCCCCCTGAAGAGCAGAGTGTTGTTCCTGATTTCCACATTCTTGGGCATTGATCCGTTTAATCTGTCAGTCAAAATGAGATACAGGTGATTCAGGCTGTTTTAAAATATTAGAAACCAAACACAAATCCCTTCCTAGATGATGCAACCTAAGCGCCTTAGAACATCACGCAAAGTTGGTTTCAAATGAGATATTTTCCAGACTTCAGCATATCAATTTGATACTATAAATAGATTTCCATTTAGCCTACCCTGCAAACATAACAGGAATTCTTATTTTTGGTTTCTTATTGCATGTTGTTCAATTTGTCAATGCATTTTAAACTCTGTAATAAAAGCAATACTGTGGCTGGGCTTAGGCTTGCTTTTCTTTAGTTTTAGTTTTTTCTCTTCCAGGAGTCTCCAGCACGAACAAAACCTAATTTAGTTTTCTACCTCTACTTCGCATATGACAATTTACACAGTGATTCTTTGCAAATCACTTGCAACCAAACTATTTGTTGTGCAAGAAATATATTTCCTTGCACATGCAAATTGGTGTATTATTTGTTACCCAACATATTTTCCACCTATTTTTTAATTACTCAGAAATCCAGATAAACACTATGTTTAACTTTCTAATTTGCACATCTGCACAAAAACTTGTGCAATATTGCGCCATTTGTTTAAATGTCATAGTTCAAAAAGCAATGTCTGGTTTTTATTAGTCAATGCTTATTCAATTATTGTTTATTATTACTTTTGTCAATTTCAAGTTATTTAAGTGACCATGGTGGGTTTTTCTTTCTTTAATGGAAACGTACTATAAAATTCATCCAAAGGTATATTTGTGTGGTTGTGTATGTGCAAAAAAAAAAAAAAACAGCAGGACTACAAGTATGCTATATAGCTTGTACTAACCTAAATTCACAACTTTAATTTAGAAAATTCCATTTAAATTCAAATATAGGCTACACCTTGTTTGATCTTTCGTTTCATGTTTTTGTAGCTATTTTACATGTAACATCAGATTTTGCAACCCCGCTACCCGCTGTGCTATAGACACATGAGAATACCATGTGAACAGTTTTCCAGCACATTTGTTTACTTGTGATTGGTTTTAACAGAACATATTTTAATACTAAGTCTGGGCAGGACCATAAGCTTGTAACCCTGGTTATACTATTGTTTTGGTGTAGAACAGATATGAAACGTGGGAGTATGTTTGGCTTCCAGAGAGCGCTTCATAACACAACACCATAAAATTCTGAGTATTTCTGTAACTCCTTGGCCTTAACTTGCTTTGTTCTTATTCTCCTGGCCTGGAGAATACCAGATGTTCCTTTGATTGTTCTTAAAACATATCATAATAGCAATGTCTCAACTACTGCTCCTCCCCAGATGTCCACCAGTCTCCCTATTTTAGAGCAAAAACATTAACTTTGAGCTGTAAAGCTAATTCGATTCAATTGTGCAGCTTCTATTCATTAGCCACTTCCATCTAGTAAACGTAATGAATTTTGGGAAGAGGAGGAGCTATTCTGGCTGCTACATGCTGAGGCTAAATTAGGCATCAGACGCAATGATTTAACCTTGCAAGCTTCATCATTTTGATCCTGGATAGATTTACACATTACTTTTAACAAGATATGTTATTAATAATTTTCCTCATTGGTTATCCGTCACTTTGCATAACTTTATTCAGTGCAGGATTTGTTTGTGTGTGCACTGGTTACCCTGTTTACAGAGAGGTGCGCCGTTTATGTGTATGTGTGTTCTTCCATCTATGTGCATGTGTGGTACATGCTCCATAGCAAGCTACAGTTGACCTCCATAAAACAGCTCCAGGGAAGCTTCACAACACATTTGGTATGTGCTGTACATTGCTACAGAGGCTGTCCTCTTCAATCCATCAGCACCATGGCGCAGTCTCTCTCCTATCAAAACCACCCCTGCTTTCATCCATCTCTTGCTCTACCATCCTTTCCTATCCAACCCTCTCTGCTTCCTATTCATTTTTTATTTACTCTTGTCATCTCTGTCTCTATACTTCATCCCCACTTATCTCATATATCTTATCATTTCTCTCCTCGTCTAACTACTACTACCCTGCATCTCCCCAATTTAACATAACCTTGCCTTGAAGGCCTGCAGCTGCGCTGAGAAAACACCACACCCAAAATGAATTTCACTGCATTAATATTTGCATTATGCATAAAGCCCTGTGTTAAAGCAGCAACAAGAGGATATATTTACAGTTCTCATCTGTTATTCAAAGCAACGATGATACAATCTAAGGCAAAATAAGTGTAACTATAAACAGCAATGCGATAATGCTCAGTCATCAAAAAATCTTAGGTTGTTTGAACAACACTTTTCCCATTTCTCAATCTTACACTCTCACTACCTGCACAACATGCTTACTACCTTTTCTCACTTGTGAAAAATGAATGTATCTGCAGCGATATACTGTACAGTATATGCCAATCTGGTTATTCTACGTTTGATTGCAGAAATACGTGGGGAGAGAAAATGTATTTCTTTAGTTGAAACAGTAGACTCACAGTTTCCAATGGTAGCCGGTGACAGCTGGATTTGCATCTGCATCACAAGTGAGTTTCACATCCTGGCGGTTCAGATACCAATTCCCATCAAAACCTTCAATCTTTACCTCGGGTTCATCTGTAAGAAAACAATGTCCTTGATTATACTTTATTCCTTCCTTTTTTTTTCATGCTTTCATTTAGAACTTATTTATTTTAAAGCATTAAAGCAATGTTCCAACAGACTGCCCATGGGATTTAATCCAACATGGAACATCAGGTTTTAAACTTGTGCAGTCTAATGGTGGCTCAAACGCACACTGTTGATAAAGCAAGAGTAGGACATAGTAAATACTAAGAAATATATGTTTTTTAATTCGGAGTTTCAGACAAATCGTTGCTATAATAATATTATTTGTAATGAAAAAATTGGTGTTAAATTAAAAATTGATACAAATTAATTAATACAGTTTCACACACACACACACACTTGCCATTTTCCCAACCAGTTTCATAAATAAAAATACATGACCATCAATGCGACTTCCTCTAGCAACTATACCACTTCCTTTATGTAAAGTCCAGTATTCTTTAAACATGCTCTGGACAGGCCATTCCACAAAACTCCCTTCCTCTTCACAAATCGTTTTGCATAGCTCTGAAGTATGTTTGGAGTTATTGAATGCTAAAACAGTCCCCATGCTTTGGACAGATATAGTACACATATACGTTTTATTTTCATGTAAAAAAGGTACTTACACTGAACATTGAGGACGACACTGTCGCTGAAGTGTTCATTGTTGTAGGTCACAATGCATGTGAGTTTCTGCCGGTGACATTCCCGACTTGGCACAATAACATAGCTGCTGCGTGTAGTGACTGTGCCATTGGGGTTACGTGTCTCCTGGAACATGGCTTCGCCGTTTAGTTTGGTATCCCACTTAATCACACTAGGTGGCTTTCCATTGGCTGACTGACATGTAGCAACTGTCATCTTATGCTTCTGGGGCCGTGCGATGATGATGGGTGTTGTAAGGGTCATATGCGTCATGGGACGTGCTAGGTTGGAAAAAACAAAAGAAAACGCAGGTAAATATTTGATTGTGAAAGAGTATTTGCATGCAACAAAAATAATTTACACTTTAAAGCCATTAATATATCACTCTTATAACATCTATATATAAACATCTTAAAGTATAGTCAGAAGCAGATAAAGAAGGCACTAGTGTATCCAAACACCCAAAGTAATCCAATCCAAATTCTGGTAATGGCGACATGAAGCAGCAAATTAGCTCTGTATCTAAATTAAAAATGTGCAACTGTGCAAATGTGTGTGCACTGAAAGCTGATCCTATTTCATCCCTTTTAACTACCAGAAGTGAGGAAAGGCCATCTACATAACCCATTCTGTGCATGTCCTTTCATGCAGAGATATTCCAACGAAGTGAGGTAGGCTGCTGGCTTCTTCCACAGGCTTTCATAGGCTCTGTCCTCAAATTAGAGTCAGGTAGAGCCAAGCTGGCAAAGAAGTACTACTTCAGAATTTTCCTTCTTTTGAAAAGCTTCATAAAAACACAACATCTCATTTTTAAATGTAATTTTCTTTGAAAGGTCCTACATAACTTTTCCACAAGCTGTAATTCACCCTTTCCACTTTTCCCCAATCTAAATCTTGCTTTAAAATATACAAATTGATAATAATACTACTACTTACTACTACTAATAATAATAACAATCATCCTATACCGCTTATCCTGTACAGGGTCACGAGTAGCCTATAGCCTATCCCAAGACAACTTCTGGCACAAGGCACGGTGCACCCTGGAGAGGGTTGCCAATCCATTACAGGGCACACACTCACACCACCAGTTAGCCTAATCTACAAGCCTAATTTGCACTGTGGAAAACTGGAGGACCCGGAGGAAACCCACCAAGCATGGGGAGCACAAGGGCCCGAGGCAGGACTCGAACTCTCCACCCTGGAGGTTTGAGGTCACGGTGCTAATCATTGCACCACCATCCACCACCCACCAATAATAATAATAATAATAATAATATGGAGATTAAATTTTAATGTGTGCATGTGCTACATGTATAAGCTAACTGGAAGCAGCATAAGCAAATGGATTGACATGACCCACCTCAGGCACATTGAACTTTTGAATTCGCATGACATATGAGCACTGAGACCAGTCTAGCATATGAAGGATTTTCCTCTTAGTACCTCTGAATAATAAATAAATAAGTAACACCTATTTATAAAATAGCCACAAATGACAATTCCTGCTTATTATACTCTCCCATGTATTACAATTCTAAAGTACATTGAATACATTATACAATGTATTCAATAATGACCTAATATGTACTTTATAATCGTTATGTATACAGTGTAGTGAATGAATCTCCAGCTCCGCTTTTTGTCTGAGGTCTTTGATGTCTATTTGACCGCTTCTGCTGTAGTTTCATTCCAAGAGTTTAAGTCTTCAAACATTATTCTTTACAATAATTAATGAACCACATCAGTCAGTTTATAGACAACATTTCAGTTTAAACAAACAAAAAATACACTATCAATGTTGTCTAGGTTTTTACATGCAGACACAGAAGCAAGTGAGAACTAATGTATGCAGACGTATTAATACTCTCAGTAAAGATTAGTAAAAAAAAAAATGCCATAAAATCAAAATGGTTAATTAGCTCAGTCTTACAACGAAAATATTACTTAGAAATCTAACCTTTGATTAAAGTAAATGGATTTTAAAATGTCAGTCATGTATGTATTAATATAATATTTCTTTCCCCCTTTTTCTACTATTACCTGATTATCCATTATTTCCTGTTTCACGTAGTATAAATATGAGATGAATCAGAGGTCAGATTGCTTTAGTCATTCATCAACATGGGGGAAATTTGAGAATACACAAATTAAGTAAGACAAAATTTGGCTGACCTCAATGAGTCAGTGGCAGTGGCTATAAAAAGAGCTACTTGCATGAAATGTCCATATCCAGTGTTAGGGAAATAATTTAAAACAACCAGCACTGTGTAGAAAACTATGTTTTTTGCCCTTATGCACAGTCGCTAAGGAGGCAAACTAATTTCTGCAAATTTGCAGTGGATTTTTGGGTCTCCAAGTGCTCAAATCTACAATTAGACAGCATCTGCATCGTCCACTATTAGAAAAGTACTTAATGCTGAAAAACAAATAATTGTGACATATGGTTCTATTTGAGCTTTTTTTTCTTAGAATAATTTAATTTCAATTAAAAGTTAGATCTCTTCAGGTCAAGAATCAAGTCAAAATGAATCTAACCAACTACAGCCATTCTGAAAAAAATTATAGACTTTATGATGCGTAATAAATGAAATATTTATATAGTCACTCTACATGCTTGGAATAATAGCTGAAGTTGAATAAGCATTACCGTAGACAGTGAGGTTGACCATGTTTTCTCTGTTGCCTGCTGGGAAAGTGGTGTACTCGCAGATGTAGGCAGCCTCATCTGAAAGGCGCAGGTTGCTAAAAACAATTGTGGTGTCCTCAAGTGAAGGATTTGTCTGTGCGCCCAAGTGCTTAAAGGAGACTCGGTCTATAAAAGCAGGCAGCACAGAGACACCTAGTGCTGGGTTGGCGATGGCCACATTCTGCTTGGTGCCATTGAAGGACTTCTGCCAAGTGACCTGCGAGATCTTCACCGCGGGTTTGCTGTTGATGAAGAGGCAGCTCAGCTCCACTGTAGAGCCCACAAAGCCAGATACCTCTGGGTCCATCTGCACAGACTGCCCATTCCCCTCTGTAAAGAAAGACAGAGCAAGAAAGAAGAATGTTATAAAGTCAAACACATGTCCCCTAAAAAAGCATTAGGGGCTGAAATGACCACAATGATAAGAAAAAAGGTGTAAAGCCGCACTGCTAAATTCTTCATCTAGGTTATTTTTCAGGTATGAAGTACAGAAATACCCAGACATGATAATATTTCTCATATTTGACATCAAAATGCCGAACTGCTGCGCTTGCAAAAACTGCAAGTTGCACCTTATTCAGCGCAATACAGATAAGAAATATTTACTTGTACATACTGCTAGGCCAAAAAATCCAAAGCTTATAAGTACTTACTTGTGCCAAAGAAAAAATTCTTATTGCACAAGATGCAGAAAAAGTTAATTTGCCATTCTATTGTAGGCCCATTTCTCACATACAGCAGTGCCAGTTTGGTGCTGGCATTAGCACTGTTCACTCAGACACACACTAATATTAAAAGCACCTAAGTTTTGGGTTCCATCTCTGGGGATAGTTTAGAGACCTTGAGGCCTGGCTCCACTGGAGCCCGGGGGGGTGCTGTGGTGTCTGGCACATCCCATGGATACTTCATCAGATTTGGCTTTGGAGAATTTGGGAGCTGAGTCAACAACCTTGAACTCTTTGCCTGCTAAGTCCCATGTATGGCAGGCTGTGATGCACTGGGTGTTCTGATATCTTTTTGTCATGGCCAATGGTCACTTTTTTCGGTGGTTTGTGTGGCGATGGCCTTTATGTGGAACTGAGCTGGACGGGCTAGACTTTGGTTCCCACAGGCACAGATGGGCCTTGGGTGGCCATAATTCTGTCACCAGTTTCCTGGAATATAATTGATAATCTATATAAATAAAAGATCACATTATGACCTAATTATGACGTAATCTGTTTTGTGCCAGATTACGTCACAGCATCCAGTGCTTTTTTGGACAAATATAGCGCTTTTCCCCCCAAGGCGGGCGTGGCTATATGCATCACTCAACAGAGCCAATCAAATCAGTGCTTTTGCCTGAGGTGGGCATGGCCATACTCGTCACTCAACAGAGCCAATCAATCAGTGCTTTTCCCTCAAGGTGGAAGTGGCTATGCGCATCACTTAGCAGAGCCAGTCAACGCGATAGTTTATTGTGTATAGAGTATAAACGATGGCAATGCACCTAGAAACTGTCCAAAAGATTATGGAACAAAATTTCAGCTTTAATTTCCTTATACTGTACATCTAGATATGTTTGACAACTTACAATATTGTGCCTTTTGTTTTAACCCACCCAGTTTCTAGTGAAAAATATTGACATTTGACTGACAGGTGTTTGATATTGCTTAGATGTGCCCTGGTAGATTGACTGTTTAAACAATTTATAGAGTTGAATGTCTAGTCTTGGTAGAAGGCCTGGACTTCCCTGTGACATGAACCAACCACTGTTGAAACATGAAGCTGAGAAAAAAAAGAGAAAATTGAACAAGAGAAAAAAAGCACTGGTGTGCTAACTAATAGACGCCGAACAGGTTACCCAAGGAAAACAGGGCAGGGGTGAAGTTATCACAATCCTCATCAGCAGCAGAACCAGGAAGCCAGATTGGAATTTTCAGTTTCAAATGTTCTGGAACTAAGATTAACCTCTTCCAAAGTAATGAAATGGCTCAAGAAGGATAGGATATGCTTGTGATCCAAAAGAGCTCATCAGTCAAGCACAGTGGAGGTAATGCCATTGCATGGATTGCTTCTCAAATAGACTCGCTAATCTTTTCAGTGCTCTAACACATGATGGTAGCAGCAGAGTACGTTCAGATGTCTACAGAAAAGTCTGCCAATTTACGAAAAAGAAATGCATCCAATCGAACTGGGAGGAACTTCATCATGCAGGAAGACAATAACCCAAAACACATCACCAGCACTACAAAGGAGTTTAAAAGAGGAAAGAGTGGAAGGTTTTAGACAAGTCAATTACTAGACCTTAAACAAATTGAGTGCACACTTTCCAAAAAGGAGATTAAATGCAGACCCCGCCAACTAAAACAACAACTTAAAGAAGCTGCAGGACAATCCTGGAAAAGCATCACAAAAGAAGATCTGAGTCACTGATTTCATGCAGCTACTGCAAGCAAGGCATATCAAATCAAACATGACGTATTATTTACTTTAGTTGACTTTAAGATTCTCTGTTAAAAATACTTGCTCATCTTACTAGGTAAGGAGTGGTCTATCACCAACTCGGATATGCTGAATGCTGTAAATATCAAGATGTCTGAAATTCTCATCTATTCAGTATTAGATCTTAAACCCATACATTTAAAATGCTGTTCCAATACTTTCAGAGGGGACAGTACTGTATACGTGCAATTCACTGAAAAGAAACGCCCGGTCAGGTTCAGTGTCAGTATTCATTTACCCAACGAAATGCAATACAATCCACATGTTGCCTGCAAACACTTACTTCTTTGCATATGCTTTGCATCCAAACACTTCCTGTCTTACTGTAGGTGGTAACAGAGCCCCGTTCCAGTGGCGGCTACACTCTATCAATATTTTTATGAAGGTATTTACAAGAATGACTGCTGGGACTAAACATTTATTGTCTTGCTGATGAGGAAGTCTTGGAGGCAGCCCACCCAGGACCCCTGTAAAAAGCATTTAGCGTTGGAATTCTGAGCAAACCCCCGCAAAAGTTCACCTTCTTTAATTACTCCACTTCTAAACTGTCTTGTGGCAGCCCAGAATGCCTATTAAACCAAACTTTGCTAACTCCTGAGTCAGGGTGCCCACAGCGAAAACATTTGCATTGCATTATCTAAAACCCTAAGCTATTGTACTTTTAATACGAGTGAGAGAACACCCACCAGTTAAAAGTTTGGACTTATTTTGTTATATTCTAGAGAAATACTGAAGATCTTAAAACTATGAAATAACACATATGGCATTAGGTAATTAAGTAACAACAACAACACCAACAACAGTCGCTTGTTATTTTAAGACACTGTTCTGTAATAGTTCTTGCAAGAACAGTATTGTCAGGTGCATTTGCAAAAATCCATCAGGCACCGTGATGAAACTGGCTCTCATGAAGAACATCCCAGGATTTAGAATTACTGTACCAGCCTCAAAAATCAACGATTTACAGCACCTCAGATTAGAGCCGTGAGCCATTATGAAGGCTTTACAGAGCATGAGCGGCCGACACAGGAGATTATTGCACATTTTGGCTGCCTTCACCATCATGTAGGAAGACATAAAAATCCAGAAAGACCATGGAATTAGAAGGTGTGTCCAAACCTTTGACTGCTACACACACACACACACACACACACAGGTTGGATCTATGGATCCTTTGGACAGGTTAGACAGGAACTTCCTTCTTTTAAGAATTTCAATTCTGATCTGAGAAATAGACAGTGTCTTGGCCAATAGTCTTTCTTATTGGAGCTGGACAGACAGCACACACCCACTAACAACAACAACAGCGCTAGCTCCACTCCCACAAGAGATGAACTACAAACAACACAAGTGAAGTGTGAATGCAGGGTTACTGTACTATTCTCCTTGGTGACTCTCTTACACAAACACACACACATACACATGCACACTCACACACGCGTACTCACACAACATATGCGCCACTTCTGTGTGTGTGTGTGTGTGTGTGCGTGTGTGTGTGTGTGTGGAATTGGACAGATGTGCCTCCAGCAGCTCTTGGTTCTTGGTGTAAAAGATTTGGATTGTCCTAAGAGGCACAGGTGAGATTTATCTCTTCTTGACTGCACTATGCCTTCAGGTGCTCTACACACGTTTCCTGCACAGACTCATTACAAAACACACATGTGCACACACACACACACACACATACACACTGCCGCGTAGACAATGTAAATGTCACAATAGAAATGAAATACGGAGAGAATTTATATTTAAGAACTCTCCTAAGGAAATGTTTGAAAAGGTAGAATCAACTTGAGTTAATTTTTTCCACTATGCAGGCTTACTATAAACCATTTTAACCCAAGCAAAGAAGCTGGCTGAGCAACAAGCCTTCGGGGGAACTTTAGTTTCACCCCTTAGCAGCACATAACAAGATTAGCTTTGGGCTGTAGTCGCCAGTGGGAAGCGTTTCATTCATTTAGAAATCTACAAAACCTGACTGTGTAAATTAATCGGAATTTCTTGGCATAGGCGAGGGAGGAACATAAACGGTTAAAGTCCTGCCGCAGGGTTTCATCTAAAAACAATGCTCTTTTGGTTTTATTATCAGAAGCTGGTTGCAGTTGTTATGCGAGTTTACCCTTATGTTTAGAGTGGCAGTTATGGAAATGTTGACCTTTTAGGCGATGCAAAAACCCACATTTCTGTATCATCTCAACATCATAGAATCGTCAGGAGAGCGATGGAAAGACTAACTGATTATTGGAGTCTGATGATGTGAAACTGTTGATCCAGAAAAATTCACTCACAGGAACACCTGTGTCCTTGTCTAATTCTGGACACCCAGCGGTGTTCGCACGATACAGTCTGAATAATATACAAAGAGATATCTGGTGAAAGCATGCTTTACAATATCCTCACTCAAATGAGAAAACCATCGATGGAAGCCTTGTGGCAGAAGGGCGTAATGTTTATATGTCATGTCCCACGAGATGGAGGAGGCATTGAGACAACGCCTGACTGGGGAACACAGGGAGACAGATTCACTCCTACACTGCTTTCCCGCTTCAAGTCTACATGCGCAATGCAGCAAAGCAACAACAGCCCTGGCATGTAAGGTTCCCGAGAAGGTATAATTACACATTTTCAGACCCCCCTAGTCTAAAAGCTGAGAAAAACAGGGCCTCCAGAGTCTCATTTAGGGCTGGATGAGGTCCTTGCGAAACAGATGGCAGGAGACTGTAATTACAGTGTACACATTAAAGATGCAGAGTGCAGTAAGAAGGAAAGAAAAATGTAGAGGTAAAAAAAAGAAAAGGAAAAGAATATATATT
>JAQMYG010000037.1:20417783-20429837 GCA_030014215.1 Clariallabes teugelsi
TCGTATCGCAATCGCAAATCGCAATTTTGACCTTAATAATCGCAATGTGACATTTTTCCCAAATCGTGCAGCCCTAAAGCAGACCATAGTATGTGAAGCTCAGAGACTGCACCTCAAAGATTGTGGTGAGCAGCATGGAAGCTGTTTTCTCCATGATGTCCATCTGTATGTCTAAGTCTTGTCACATATACAATGTCTCTAATGACACTAAAGCATTCTGCAACTGAACACCGCCAAGAATCAGGAGATGGTGATTGACTTTTACTGGTCGGGTCAATCCTGCTACCGGTCTCCACTGAGCGAGGTAGTGTCGAGATGATGAGAATTTACTAATACCTGGGGCTGCAGCTGAGTGACAAACTGGAATGGACCGCGAACACAGACTCTCCCTACAAGAAGGGACAAAGCCAGCTGTTCTTTCTGAGGAGACTGATGTCTTCCAGATGTTTTATCATTCAGTCATCGCCTGTATGCTCTGCTATGCTGTAGTGTGACTGAGGAGACAGCCTTAGGCGCCAGAATGCCATGATTGGCAAGGCTGACCCAGAGAGCTTGTTCTGTGGTTGACTTTGAGCTGGACTTCCCGGAATCAGTAATGTAAAGAAGGACCCAAAACAAACTGTTGTCCATCATGTCCAATACTAAGCACCCACTGCACAGAACTTTTGCCGAACAGAGGAGTATGTTCAGTGGCAGGCTACTGTCTCAGAGTTGCTCAACAAACAAATGCAGGAAATCCTTTGTCCCCAGAGCCATACGGTGATTTAACACCTCTCAAATGGCCAGGGGGATGGGGATTGGGATTGTATATACTGTATATACACACACACCTTATTTTTACTTTATCTGATTAATTTGGTGTTGCTGTATATAGTTAATTTCTTCTGTCTGTTTGATCTCCACGGTTGCATCCAACACTAACAAGTTTATTGTAATTTTATCAGTTTGCTAATGGGGGTTCAAATTTTCTTTAGAATCAATCAAGTATCTATCTATATATCTATCTATAAATTGCATTTTTTTGTTTGTACTTCCCAACATATGTAATGTACCTTAAATCTTCATAGTATAAGTTGAAGATTAGGATAAAACTGTTTATAATGGACTAATAATATTATTAATAATAAATAGAAAATAGCATTTGATTCATAAATGAAAGCAACGTTTTAGTCTTCCAGAAATCCTGCATTACACCCCTGATTGCTTTCATTGTCCTGGTACATCCCTAACAAAAAACTGACCAAGTAAGACATTGACAAGCTCTGTATGATGAATTATGAAAATGAATCAGTTCTCTTCTGTAAATCTTTCTCTCTCTATACAGAAATGTCATATATGGATATGTGTTGATATATCAACATTTTCATATGTTACATATATCGTTACATGCTCACATCGCACCAAATAATTTTATAACCAGGACACACACATACATATACTAGAATATACTCCATATATACATTACATTATATCCATGTATACATTACATTCCCATATGGGTCTCTCACTCACTTACACACACACACAAGCACACAGACAGTATATCAATATACGAAGTACTGTAGTACCGCAGTCATACAAAATGCTCAGCTTCTTTACCTTTTATTTCAGGTATATTACATAAAACAATGATTGGCATATGTCTCATGACCGGCTATAAACTCATGCAATCCCAAAGAAGACACGTGCATTTTTACAAACCACTTTATTAGAAATAACTGTGTGTACGATGGGATTACATGCATTTTTTTTAACGGAGGCCTGTTTTAAATTATATATGACGCATGTAATCAGAGTTATTGTATTCAAAGCAGCAGAGGCACAAGTAATTCTGATTGGAGTGTTAATTGGGAACTGATTTCAATACATGATGATGTAGAGAGCCGTGCACTTCATTCCAACTTTTTTAAAACCTCTGCTTCAAGAACAAGGGTTCAAATAATCGAAAAGGTCCACACTGTGTCACACTTTTCTACCATGAATAACAGCTGGCTTCAGTCAAAAAAATGATCAAAGTGGCTTATAGGAAGCAATGGAAATACCAGTTGTGTGAACATCTGCATCAAGTGACATTATCTCTTTAAATTAGTTTTCAAAGGAAGTGTGGAGGATGTGACCAATCTCTCCATGTCTGAATACATTCTTAAACACCGCAGACATTGCTGGTCTGGCTTTTATTGTAAAGGTTGTATATCACTTAGCACTTCAAAAGAGGTTGACTTCATTAGGTCAGATCTTTGACCTCAACCCGAATGGCTGAGCTGATGGCGAATGACTGAATTCCTCTGTTTGCTTGTGAAGAAGAGTAAACCCAAGCGGCACACTACAAGAGGTCCCCACTGCATGATGGACAGCTGAATTTTCCCGTTTCCTTGTATCTGTGTGCTGATTAGATAATCCAGATATCTACTGCTCATCAGAACAAAATAAAAGATTGCCAAAACTCAAATTACAAATGTCACACAAGCATAAATTTTGCAGTCAAACAGTAATCAAGGAATAGTCATGATACAGTACCTCTCTTTCCAATACCTCTCTCTGATTTAGCATCAACATCAAAACATCTTAACCTTCACTAAAACCTAGTCTTCACCCTAAGCCTTGACTAAAGCCAGCACTTTTCTCCTGAGAAACAAATTCCTGTGTTTTATGTATAGAGCAACCACCACAGATGTCATATAATATTAGCATGTTACACACTTCCAGATCAGACGAGGTAATAACTGTCCATTTCCCGTCCTTCAAGTGCAGGATGTGAAGACCGTGCCTGTTATCTGGCAACGGTAATAATAATGCTTATCATGACAATTTGCAAAACCCTGGCAAGACCTACAAATTAAAAACGCCACTCAAACCTACTGTAGCTTGTGCAATCAGTGGGATAAGAAAAGCGTGGTGAAAAGGTATAAGAGCATCCCTGTCTTTTTCTCCCATTTCTCTGGCTGAACAGCTTCAAAGGACTTAAAATGTGATTGCCTTGGCCAGAAATTAATCCTAAGCTCCACCATGAGCCGAACGATCATCTCAACAAATCAGACAAGACTTTCTGATCAAAGAAAAAACCCTCAACATCAGCTCACATTGTTACAACCACATCTGCTCTGAAATTGGGTTTAAATGTTTTTCTATATTTAAAAAATTGCATATTTAAAAAGTAATGGGGTTATTAAAGACAATCGTTGTAACACTTTAATTCTATCCAAGATTTTGTTCAAATGAAGCAAAGTTATTTTCTATTTTGTAAAAACAGCCAAATGAGTGTGCATTAAAATCTTTGGTCTAAATCAATTTTCCTTATGGAACTACTTTAAAGGCATCAGACTACACCACCTTCAGATGATTAACCTGACCACTTCCGAAACACACGGATTACCTTGAAATGTTGTACTTTAGCGAACAGATACATGAGATAAAACCCAAAAAAGTGACCAAAAAACATTTTCTGAAATGAGCAAATCTAAGCACAAAACACAAAATCCTGCATGACTGATACCTACAGCAGATGTGTGAAATCATGAAAATAACAAGAATATTTCCACTTGCCATCTGTTTGGTCCGAGAAAACCTGTATTTCTTGCTGAATATTATATGATTATAAATATATAACTGTGACATTCCCTTTTTAAAGAACAAGTGAAAATTGAAATGCCGCTTGAATCTGCAAGAACATCTGCAAAACATATCATATCTAGTGCATAAATAGTCCTGCTTGGATCTTACAGCCTTCTGTCAAACAGACAAGAATGCCCTTTGAAATTCTCAGTCCTAATTACTGACTGAATCACAAGTACTATATATTATCCTGATAATATGTACAAGGTTCATGAGGTTTAGCCATGAACTTAATGTTGAATATGTAAAATCCGTCTGTTTCTAAAGAAAACCTCGATCCATGTTTCCCAGTGAGCTGAGGCTTGCAGTGAGTGGTAAAACAAGATGCAGCATGTTCACATAATTCATCAATTACATTTAATTCTCAATTACAAAACACTGCTTAGTCTGCTATACAGCATGCCGTTTAAAAAGCACAAAACATCTACCATATTGTTCACCATCACTTACGTGAACATGTCTTTTTTGTGCAACGTCTTAACTTTTAACTTCATTTGTCAAACTTCAACTTTATACAAGTTTATGAGACAAATAACGACCACATGACAAAAAAACAGTCTATCCAGATGCAAATTACAGAAGAGTTTTTCATACTGATGATTTAAATACATGCTTTGTAGACAATTTATATTGTAGACTATCCTCACTGTGCTGGATTTGACAATGGGGAGCGGCCAGGTTTATGTACTCAGAGATCAAGCCGTACAGATCTCAGACATTGCCTCTTTGTGCAAGCTCACAGCCTCACCCAGCTGTGTCTGTATGTGGATTTACATTTCTACAGCTTGAAATCACAAGTCGTAGCTTGCAAACAAATTGCCTGTAATTTGAATGGCTTGAACTAATCATGGGAGAAGGGAGGCTGTGGCTTAACAAAGAATTACAGACACTGAGAAGTAATGCCGAAAAAGCCCATAAGGACCGCTTTGCAAAATTTTTGTCGTTTTGCTACAAATAATCTGGATATGACTGCATGAGAAGAAAAACATTGTGCACTTTAAAAAGTTTTTCTCAGCTTCCATCCACTGGTTCATGTCTATTTCTAAGAAGAAATCATCTGTCCAAGTTTAAATAAGATGGGAATTTAGCTGGCGGCAAGTCCTCTCAAGCCCAAAAAGCTGCCTTGACCTCACCCTATTAACAGTCCTAGTCAAAGGGAGAGGTGTGATAATGATTGAGAAATGTTTTTACAAAAGAGCGGTTTAATAAAACCTGCCTAACCGTGGCTTTATAAACAAAAATGGTTTGGTCGTCGAAGGCTCAGGAAAAAGCGACAGCTGCGCAATGCTGCTCAACCGCCATGTATGACTTAACTCTTTAGAAATCTACACCGAGTCTCATTCAGTGTTTCGTGTGGCACTTTCTCATTTCTGGATGAAGTTTAAATGGAAGCGAAAAACCTATCTAGTGAGAACTACATAATAAAGAAGATTCAAGCCTGATGACGCTTTACATTAATGCACACTACCTATTACTTCAATGCATGACTAATAATTTAAAAAGACTACTACTACTACTAATAATAATAATAATAAGATTAATTAGGTTATTAATATAAGGTTTCCCTGCAGCTCCGCCCACGTGTAGATCCTGACACCTTCACCCACCCACCCGTCGTATGTGGTCAACTGGGTACCGTTCCTCACGCTGTCCCAATGCTACACCTGTGACACGCTCACAGTTTGACATGATGTTACATCACATTATGACATAAGCGTTGATGATGACGCTGCCTACAATTACCTGTGCAAACACCGCCCCGCCCAGCCCAAAACAAACAGAATTTCGGTTTTATATGTATGTGATAGCACCCTGTCACAGGGTGTACCCTGCCTCGTGCCCTAAGCTTCCTGGGATAGACTCCAGCCCCCCCCTGAATACAAGGATAAAGCGGTATAGAAGATGAATGAATATGTATGTGATAAGAAGAAAACCAGAGGGTACCCGCGGCTCCGCCCAAGTGCAGGTCCTACCATTACCTATGGATGGAGCGTGCGGTCAACTCGCTGCCGCTCCTCACACCGCTCCATACTCTATTACCTCACAGTGTGAAGTTAAAGGTGATGATGATGATGATGATGACCCTGTGTACTGTTACACACCGGCCCACCGCTACACCAGACATTGGCGTCTGGACAAACAGAATTTCTGTTGTACATATAAAAATAGTTTGCAAACGAATACTGTATAACTAACTGAGTAAAATCTAGAGGACATTCCTAAACTTTAGGTAATGGAGCTTGTCGGGTGGAGCTTTGGAGTTTCATCTAACGCTTTACATTCATTTGAATCTCTAAAATGACCCTTAAAGGTCAACACAACGGTGTTTTCCAGTCTAAGTAATGTTTTCCATGTCAGAAATGAGCACCCAAGAACACTTCACCAGGAAAATAAAAGTGTATGAAAAATGAATGGCTTATTATGGTGTATAGTGATGTGGATGTGTGTGTGTGTGTGTGTGTGTGTGTGTGTACTCCGAAAAAGTGAATAAACTATCGGAAAGAAAATCTCCAAACGCTAGATTCTGCGAAACTTTCCATTTGGTGATTTTTAAATCCTTTCCCCGCATGTCAGTCTGTAAACGGCCGTCGGGTTTTGAAGGAGTCGTGCCGCATCGCTGTCGCCATCTTCCTCCTTCACTGAGTCCCAGTCGAGGCTGCTCGCCTTCAGCCTGTCTCTTACATTTCATACATTTCACTTTGTCCCTGTCCTCCCGCTTCAAGTTCATGTCACCCGCGCATAAAGGGACTTCGGCTTGAAGTGGCTCGGCTTACTCACATCGCATTTCGTGCAAAATAAAAGTCAACAATGAGCCCTTTTAATAATGCCTTAAACAGATATTTAATACAGTGTGAGATCGCTGGAACTGTACTTACCTGGTATGTTGATAAGAGTCAGTAAGAGTATCCACACAGCGGGCTGCATTGTGGAAGCTGAGCGCTGAAAATCCCGTGGACAAGCGCGAACACTTCAGAATAATACGGCAAGTTCAGCCTGGGTCGATGATCAGTCCAACTGAGTGTTGGTCACAAAGCGACTCTTCTGTGTGTCTTGATCCGCCACAAAGCCCCGCTGATCAAAAACAGATGTCGGCTTCGTCTGGAGCGCGAACTTGAATGGAGACAAAGAATGAAAACTAATTCTGTTGATCGCAACTGTTAGTGCATGAGAAGCCGCTGGATAACTGCCACTTTTCTTCCCCCCTGCCGCCCCGGTGTGCCAGTAAAGAAAATGTGATGGGGCATGCAGTCCGCATTAACGATTCGCTTTAGATGCGTCAGTAGCCTACCTCTGAACCCCAGGTCCCTGTTCTCCGCCACACAAACGGGCCTCTCTCTCTCTCTTCTCTCTCTCTCTCTTCTCTTTCTTGGTCAATAACCGGCTGCGCGCGAAGTTCTAATGGTCCCGGTTTTGTCCCCTTGTTTAAGGATTATGAAATTTGTATTTTTTTTTTTTTAATGTAAGCTTCAGTACGTTAAACAAAAACTGTATCCTGATCTTTTACCAAGAAGGTTTCCCAAGCCAAAAAAAAAGCGGAGTAGTGCGATTCAGATGGAGCTCGAGCACCTGAACTGATGTAGCGGACAGCGCGAGCTCAGATCCGAATCTGGTGACGCACCGAAATAGGGCGGAGCCTGGATCGTCACCCACAGCAGGGTTGTAACTTTAACCAGAGCTCGTTCCTGACCTGTTCTATATTAGTTCCACGCGAAGCCACGCCCCCTACAGTGAGAACCGTGAAGGACCGCTTTCTTTAGGGATAGCGCACTAATTCCGACTGCTCTTAAACACAGAGGGGTTTTTTTTTTTATGCAAGCGTTCTCCACTAAATATAGATCCAATATTACTTGATAATTGATAGCTGCATAACAGGTGAACTAAGCATTGACAGTTTCCTAAGCTGATGTCTTCAGATCATAAATGTCTTTAGTATTAAAAACATTCATCTAAATTTGGTGCATACAAAAATTCAAATACTGTATTATAAGTATAAAAAAAAAAATTCTGTTTGTTTGGTGGGCGGTGTTTGCACAGTCACTTATGTCATACTGTGAGCGTGTCACAGGCACCCTGACAGAATAGTACAGTTGGTAACGTCATCATCAAGTTTCATGTCATACTGTGAGCGTGTCACAGGCACCCTGACAGAATAGTAGTTGGTAGCGTCATCATCAAGTTTTATGCCATACTGTGAGCGTGTCACAGGCACCCTGACAGAATAGTAGTTGGTAGCGTCATCATCAAGTTTTATGCCATACTGTGAGCGTGTCACACGCGTTACATTTGATTCAGCTTGAGTAGTGTCAATGAGTTGCCCACATACAATAGGTGGGTCGAGTATCAGGATCTGCACACGGGCAGAGCCAACAGCAAACATCATGTATGCGGGCGGAGCCGCAGGTACTGGAAATTCTGTTTGGCCTGCTGCGGGTGGCCAGTGTAGTAGGCGGCTGGTGTAGCAGGCGTACCTCACTGCGTAATGGTTTGCAGTGTCATCGACTGTAACAGTACATCATCACATTTTTTTCATATTGTGAAGTAATAATATATTTGCCAAAACATTGAAGCAACGTGATGAGCGGCATCAAGTTGATCACACATTCCATTTGAAGATAATAGTAACATGGGTGTCAAGATCTGCACGCAGATAGAGCTCTGTGTACCCTCTAGTGTACTATAAATGATCATGAACTTAGTTAATAAAACTACATCTTCACCCCTCAGTTCTCTCTAATCAATAATTTCAATACATTCTTAAAAACCATCTGCATAGTGGGTAGCATTGCGGCCTTGCACCTCCAGGGTCGAGGCTTCGATTCCCACCTCAGGTATGTGTGCATGGAGTTTGCATGTTCTTCCTGTGCTTGGTGGGTATCCTCCCACAGTGCAAAGATATGCATATTACATTAAATGGTGTTCCCAAATTGCTTGAAGTGTGTGTGTGTGTGTCCTGCGATGGTTTGGCACCCTGTCAATTAAATTGGATGCATTTGTTTCTGTAAACTCACAGACAGAACATTCTGTAGATTAAAAAAAAAACTATTTTCCTATTACAGTACCAACAAGAGTTACATCATAATTAAAGATTAATGAGCCCAGATTGACTCCACCTTTCCGTCCCTTTGATAGAAGATAATCCTTGAATTTGTGGCTCATTTCTGTGATTTTTTGGCAATTCCAATTTGGCCTTACAGTACGTTCCTTACTGCTGTTTAAAGGTTTGCACCTTGTGTTATGGCCTCTATATGTCTTCTCTGGGAGGCTTTTCCTAAAGTTGGATTGTTAAAACTTCACCCCCGTTCCAGGAAAGTTCTTAGTGATAACATCAATGGTTGTTTTGGGTTTTTATCTTCTCAACTCTTATAATGATTCTGTCATCAACTGTTGTTGTTGTTGTTGTTGTTGTTGTTGTTGTTGTTTTTGGCCAACATGTTTGATTTACGATTGTTAGCACACTAGAAGTCTTTTTCAGGACTTGTTGCAAATTGTTGTATTGGCTATGTCCAAAGCTTAGATAATGTCATTGATCACTTTTCCTTCTTTTTGCCTTTTTTAAAAATGGCTGTTTACTTCATTTTGAGAGCACTCGGGCCCCAGTTGTTGTTTATCCTTTAAGGAATGCAGTCTTCCCAGGGCTCATACCAAAAGTATGAGATGTGAGAAATATTAATATATCATAAATATATAAATTATTAAAATGATCCACCTTACAGGCCCCACCTGTCATTTGTCATGGTCTAGTTTTTATGACTTGAAAAATAAGTGGGTTCAAACTAAATGTGCCATATGCCATGTAACAGCTAAATGTACATATCAATAAATAAAGGCTGAACTATCAGAAGTATCTGATCTATCATCTCATATGCGTCTTTGGATCTAAAACCCAAAGGCTTACAAGCATAAAAACAAAATAATTGGTCTTGCTGTTCCAAAAGATGGATAGTGGTCCAGTAAGGGAAATCTCATTCAGCTAAAAGAACTGGTATGTGCTGGTAGTGATAGTTTTGATTTGAGAATCAAAATGACACTTTGTAAATGATCTGGTGATTCTGAATGTGATACTAAACATGGTGTGGTAGTCCAACTGGACAAAACAAAAACAAAGAGATCTCTATGGATGAAAGAAAAACAAAATTTGAATGAACAAATCTGCAGGGAGGGATGGTTTCAGCAAAACTTCAACACACTCACTCAGTCACTCATCGTCTATAACGCTTTATCCTGTATCCAGGGTCGTGGGGGGAGCCTATCACAGGAGACTTTAGGCAAGAGGCTGGGTACACCCTGGACAGGGTGCCAACCCAGTGCACGGCAACTTCAACACAAAAAATGCTAATTAAACTTAAAATTAGCATAACTAGCATAAAATAAAACAACAGATTTTGTACTTTTTCTTATATGGTGATTTTTTTGTGCAGATTAGGCTAATTGGCGTTCTCAAACTGCCCGTTGGCACCCCATCAAGGGTGTACCCCACCTTGTGCAGCTTGTGTGTCAATTCTCACATAAAATATCAAATAAAGCAAGGTCATTCATGTGATATTAAAAGAAGATACACTACTTGGTTTTAGCCTGCTGCTTTAGTGAGCTCCAAAACAAAGATAATATTTATACAATATTTCTGCATAAACAAAAGAAATATGATTTTATATATTGCATATATTGATGTTGCTCCACAAAGCTCACAAAGATATTGTGCTGGAAACAGGGCACCATACTGTATCTCTGCTGAATCTGAATACATAAACATCTCTCACATGTAGGTAAGTGAATACAATCTTTACAGATGTGAAAAATTATGATTATCGTCACACGTAAAGTATATTGACCTTACTTGCATGACTTTAATGCCAGATTTGTATTATCATGGTTATTATAGCAATTATTTAAGATTATACGTTTAAAGACAAATTATTACAATTATATATAATTCGACCAGGAACCTCTTCTTATAAGTTATTGCTACAAGTACGTTCCTCTTCTCACTAGTGTTGACACTGTTTCTAGTTTGTTTGTTTTTTTATGCATATTTTACTGTACTACTCTCAGTTGGTCACAGCCACATACTTGATTTTTCAATGTTTTTAAAATTATTGCAAAGATCCACTTAACTACTTAGTTGACTGTATTTTCCAAAGAAACCATTTCTAACCTCCTTGTAATCTGAATATTCATTTAATGAAATAAGTAAAAAAATGTAAAACACCAACACAATTACCTCACCCTCATCTTGTTCTTCAGAAACAACAGCATGATGGAAATGAATTACCACTGTCAACTTCAGTAATAAGAATCATTAGCACCTTTGCCTTTCAGACAATTTCTATATGTATTTAGACTGCACTGAGATCAACTGCCTGTCTAAAATATTTAGTCTAACGAACACAATTAAGCTATTAAGTAATTTACACACAGCAAACACACAGCTATGCCTGCTTTTTTGTGGTGCAAGAAATGAATGATGCATTCCTGTTTTGACAAGCAATAGTTCTCGATATGCATAGGAGGCATCATTGCAGTGACTTATCTATCTTTTAATGTGCAACCCACATAACCTGTGACTACTTAATTTACCTTGAGATGTGGTTTGTCATGCAGATGCAGATTAAAGATTTAAGGCTAATTTCAGCCATTAAATATGTCACTATCAGTTCTGGCAAGTCTAAGGACAAGGTTAATTATATTTAGCCTGCTTAGCATAAAAAAGGTGATGTCCATAAAAAAAGCTTTTAAAATATCTGGTATATCTTTTCCTTCATGTAATTGAGTTGCCGATGTTCGCTCGCCAATTTTACCCTTGAAGTCCATAGGCCAAAGTGTACCTATGTTCATAAGTTAATGGTTTCATTTTGTAATTAAATACATTCATTCCTTAGGAAATTGTATAAAAACATTATTTCTTTTTTTCCCCTTATTATTCCTTATTTTTTCTTAATCATTTCCTTATTTAAATATAACCTTTTTCACATGGCTTTAAATGTGTAATATATACACAAAGATCAAGCTTGTGCATTTCAATTTCATGAAATGAACAACGGCAATAGCATCAATTTGTAAATATTGTGCAACCAAATACAGTAGAACCTTGGATAACTTGTTCTGCGGGCATTTTTGCTAGATGAGCAAAATTTAACAAAAAAAATTAACTTAATAAACAAGTGAGGTCTTTATATATGAATAATACACATGCGCATGCCATGTGATCACAGCTTAGCCAATGGTTTCTTTCTCGCGCGCGCTGTGGGATTGTGGGTATCCCATGCTCAGTCTCAGTGCGCATGCGTCTAGGGTTACCACTTTTCATACAAAAAAATAAGGGACACATACTGCAGCGGGGGCCACATCCCTTGGGGCCAAGACTACAGTGATCACAGGCCCACTGGCATGCCAGTGGTGGTAAATCGCAACTTAAAATATGTTTTCAGGAAAGTATGAACACTT
>JAQMYG010000037.1:20436043-20447215 GCA_030014215.1 Clariallabes teugelsi
TATACAGTATATACATTTACAATTTAGAAATAAATAAAAAACAGGAAAGACCATGGAGTTAGAAGGTATGTCCAAACTTTCAAATGGTAGCATACACACATATGTACCTTCACCACATTTATCCCATTCGAGCTCCTGTTGAGAGGAAGGAAACCCAGCCAACAAAGCTATCCTTCCTGATATGTGCATGAGATTCAGGAACAAATAGATAAAGAATTAGAGGGTTGTTGGATGCTACTGGGAATATATTTAAATGTTGACACAGGACTATTAAAATTCTCACTTGTTGAGACTGTTTGAAATTCTGAATTCATGTTAAAAGTGCATAACATGGGGGCTCAGCGGTTGGCACTTTAATCTATGCGCATGGAGTTTGCATGTTTTCCCTGAGCTTAGTGGGTTTTCTCCAGGTACTCCAGTTTCTCCCAGCAGTTCAAAAACATATCTTGTATTAATGTTCTTAAATTGACCATAGTAAAACCTAAAATAAGCTTAAGAAACTGCTTTTGGTTACTAGATGTGACTGCTATCATTCACTCCCTGGTCACTTTCAAGGCTTTCCACTACATGAGGACAAACTTACTGTATTATGAACACTACAAATTCTGTGGTTATTATTTGTCGTGCCATGTTTAGACTATCGCCGAGTGAGTTTTGGAATTTTCCTTGGATTACTTCTGGTAATGTTTCTTGTGAATTTTTCTGGTTTATAACCTTGTCTTGCATTGAAGTCAGTTCTTAAGTTGGTATTGCGCCTGAAATCTGTATTAAAACCTTGTGCATATGGATCCTCACTTTTTGCCTCATAACCTCACGAGCCTCAACATTGCTACACTAATCAGTTGTAGCATTTGTATAGCTGTGACACTAACTTGAGGGCTTTTTTTTTAGTTGCTTGATTGTTTCTTTTGAATGTTTTCAACAAAGTTTCCATGTTTGGAACATGATCAAGATCAAAGTCGATAACCAGGCAGTCGGAAAATGTTAATCACAATACAGATAGGATAAATGATAGAACAAACCAAGAAAATGGGCAAGGTTTAAACACAGTATAAATTATCAGGAAAAAAAGGTTTACTTACACAACAATAATGTTTGGCAGCATGTCTTATGTGTTTAAACTGTATACTAGAACGTCAAGCAGTGAATTGTAAACATAATAGCAGAGATTCTGTAAGAATCTCAGAAACCGTGACATGTGCTGTCATAGGCAGGGCAACATTTAACATATTCTATATAATTAAAGTTTTTCAAGACAGTAAGATACCAGTTTAATCTGTCAGCGGATTATAAAGGAACAATAAATATTGGAGTTGCATGATGAAGTCTTACGTGGAGATCCCTGGTGAATGAGACCATCTGTCCTGGGTGTAGTTGAGGATGAGGCCTATTTCTCTTGTCTGCTGCAGTCTTTTACCTTCTAACTGTGCAATGAAGACAGATTCGTGCTGCCTCACAGGTTTGCTGACTCCTTCTTATCTATTATCAACTACTGATAAGGTTCATTGGATGATTGAAATAGTGGGGTCATCCTGCAACACACTGAAATGTGTGAGGTTTTTAAATGTGTCAATTAGGAAATGTGTCTATTTTGCCAAGGTGATGAAGTGGATAAACTAATGCAAAACCTGAAATATGAAGATGAAAAAATGTGATTATGAGAATATAAAATATTTTCACTTGATGACATTCAAATCCCAACAACTAAATCAAGCCCTCAGAAGGAAAATTATTGACCTCCACAAACCCGGTACAATCAGGTACCAAAATGTTTGTACAGTACATCCTACATTTCCACGGCCTTTCGTGCAAGAAAGGAGCATGTACTCGAAAACTGGCATCACCGGGTGTTTTTTAAGCAGAGAAAACATAGAAGTGTTTGGCCATAATGACTAGTGCTATGTAGGGAAGAAAAAGTGAAAGGCTGTAGAAGTGGTGGTGGTGGCATCGTCAAGTTGTGTGTGTTTCTTTCTGAAAGTAGCTGAAATCATGAAAAATGAGACTTATTTAGAAATATCTATGCAACACTTCAAGACATCAGCCAGAGAGTTAAAACCTGGTCACAACTGAGACTTCCAAAAGGACAATGATCCCAACCACCTCAACTTGTAATTGCATGGCTTAATGTCAACCAAGCAAAAAACTTTCACCTGAATCACATCGAAAAATACAACAGTTCTGTCAGGAGGACTGAGCCAAAAAGTCCAGCAAAGTTTAGTGAAATGGCTTGTGAGGGCAGCATTTGATTTGATTAATGTAGTGTATGTAAGAGCTTGACTAGTGAATATAGAAATTTCTTGACTCAAACACTGTGCAGTACTAAGCTACAGCACAGCAAAATATTGATTCTTTCTTCATATATTTGAAAATAGGGCGGAACGGTGGCTTAGTGGCTAGCACTGTGGCCTTGCATCTCCAGGGTCTAGGGTACGATTCCCGCCTCGGGTCTTTGTGCATAGAGTATGCATGTTCTCCTCGTGCTTGGGGTGTTTTCTCCGGGTGCTCCAGTTTCCTCCCACAGTGCAAAGATGATGTTCCCAAACTGCCCATAGTGTGTAAATGAGTGTGTATGTGTGTGTGTGTGATGTGCCCTGCGATGGATTGGCACCCCGGCCAGGATGTATCCCGTGCCCTAAGACTCCTGGGATTTGATCCAGGCCCCCTGAGACCCTGTATACAGGATAAAGCAGTATAGACAATGAATGAGTGAGTGATATTTGGAAATTATACAATATTATGATGTATTTGCTTTAAAAATGCCTTCAAGCTTGCCTCCAGATCCAGATGTGCACTGAGTAAGAAATGCATTTAAATTGCACAATACTGGTAATCATTTACTGGGCAGTAATGGTTAAATAGATAAATTATTATATTATTATGTACACTATGTCTAAATATAAAAATATAAAATATAAAATATTTCTTATTTAGTTCTATGCCATGGAACTATTTGCTTGCTTTTCCCTTTTCAGCAATATGTAATGTGTGTAACACCAATGATCTGCTAAAACCAATTTCACTTGGCTGTTGGGGTGTTAATCATTTGCTCATGGCAACAGATAAAAGTAATGACTCTTACGTTAGTGTGGTGTGTGTGTGTGTGTGTGTGTGTGTGTGTGCTCTTGTGTGGGTGTGCAGGTGTATATGATCAATTCCATTTCGAAAGATTTTAATAATTTAAAAAATAATAATTTAATTTAATTCAAAAAGTGAAACTCTCATATATTCTAGATTCATTATATGTCAAGTGAAACAGTCTTTTGGCTTAATTTTGATGATTACAGCTTACAGCTCATGAAAAAAAAATCATCAATATAATATTTCATTTTAGGTTTGAGCAAATGACTAGTGACATTGTATGCAGTGCCAACAGAAAGTATCCTTTCAGTGAATACAGACCCTTTCACTCATCGTCTATACTGCTTTATCCTGTATATAGTAGGGTCATGGGGGTGATTTTCCCTCCACTCTGATTCTTGGCTGCTCCTGCACATCTGCAGACTTTTTTTCCCTTATTAGCCAGTACTACTAAAGAACTGAATGACTTTTGCCTGGTTGTCTCAAGCTAGGTCTTTGTGGACCAAGTCTAAATGGATTATCAATTTTTATTACATTTGGATTTTAAGAGACTTGTGTCAATCACTTTTGACATTTTTAGACTTTGAGATATTTTGTGACTTTGTCATTCCTCCAGTTTGGATTAAATACTATGCCTTTTAAATATACGTCCCTGTGCCCATGCATTGACTGTCATGGCCAAAATGGCATCACGAGAACTACTGCCAATGAAGCTTGCATTAGAGGCATGGAGGCACTGGCTAAAGGGAGATGGAGGTTCTAGCAATTCCCTTTCTTTGAATGGACAAATCAAAAGAACTCACGCTAAGCCACCAATCTCTTTGTGCCACCATTTGTACGTGCCCAGGTGTTGGATTGGGCTCACAGCTGTAGGGTCACCTACATTGCTTGGAGGGTCCATACCTTAGCTCTCATCTAGCAATGCTAATGATAAATAACCCCTACTGTAGATTTTTTTAAAAAACTGTAGTAAAATGAAGTAGGAATAAGACCAGCTCAGGCACATGTACACCAATATCACATAATAGTGAGGACAGTTTTTTTTTTTTTATTGAAAATATTAGGCAATCAATCAGCTTTAAAAACAGACAATTTATTCACCTTGTGTACTAGACACTACCTACCTACAAGGTTACTCCAAAATGCTTTTAAAATGCTCAATTCTGCACTTAGCAATGGCTGTGTACCTAAACCTTTTAACCTAGCAGTTATTGAACCCCTCATTAAGAAACCTGTCCTTGGACCTTGTCATCTATTACATTATAGGCCAACATCAAATCTTCTCTTTATCTCCAGGATCCTAGAAAATGCAGCAGTTTTTCATTGTATCTACATAGGAATAACATTCATGAAATGTATCAGTCAGGATGCCTCATCATAACACAGAGGCAGCACTAGTCTATGTTTACCCCTAAGTGGTAAATGTCTCCTTGCTTGTGTTGCTAGACCTTAGTGCAGTATTTGACACCACTCATCACATTATTTTCCTTGATAGATTTAGGAAATGTTGCAAGACTTAAGGAAACACCCTCTCATGACCTTTTCAACAAATGGTTATCAATTTGTATATGTAAATCTTGACTATTCTGCATGTACTATAGTGAAGTTTGGAGTTCCAAAAGGTTCTGTTTTTATGCACACTGTTATTTTTTCTCTGTATGCCTCCTCTTGGTAACATACAGTGAAACCTCGGATTGCGAGTAACACGGTTTGCGAGTGTTCCGCAAGACGAGCAAAGATTTTTTATAAATGTTGACTTATTACAACAAACATGTCTTGGTTTACGAGCACCGAGTATCATGTATCACACATGCGCTTCTTGTTTTGACGACGAGTGTCACATGATCACAACTGAGCCAATGGTTTTTCTCTCTCTTGCGCTGCGAAATTGTGGGTGACCGTCTTCCCTGCTGGGTCTTAGTGCGCGTCTCTTACTGGTATAATCAACATCCGTGCACGCGTGTACTGTTTACTATAACACTGTGAACACGTGTTTGCGCGTAAAACATATTTCATTTTGTGTCTGTATGTGTGTGTGTACAGCGTGCGTGTAAAGCAAAAGCAAGTCTCATTAGAGAGGTTAAAGATCCATTTTCTCTCTAACCCTAGCAAGTTAATTGTTTATCATTGTTTAAGTTTAAGTGCTTATACCCCTAATTTTCTTATAATTATTATTATAATAATTTTGTACAATTTATAATTATATCTATAACTAAATAAATCCCAGATTTCCCCGATTTTCTCCCTAATTTAGTCGTATCCAATTCCTCCCCGTCACTAAGGGGCTCCCACATTAAGGCTACTACTACGACTCAGTCGGGAGGGCCGAACTACGTTACGCCAGCCGACCACATCTTTTCAAACTGCTCGCTCTCGGGGGCAGCGTAACACACTCGGAGGACAGTGTCTGCGTGAGTGAGCACAACAAACGCCCCTGAACGGATGTAGAGCCGTGATTAATGTGGGAGCACTAAGTACCTCTTATCCCTCCCCTCTGAGAGAGCTCGGCCAATCAGCTCTCTCTAGACCTCCGGCTACGAGAGGTTACAGCATCACCCGGGAATCGAACTCGCGATCTCCAGATGATAGGGCGAGCACTTTGGTCTGGGGAAAAGAATGGCCTGCTTTGTGCAAGCAGAATGACGCTCAAAATAAACAGTTTGACAACAGAGTGAGAACTAAATTTTTGCAGCTTTGAGAAAACTATTTTTTTAAAGGAAGCAAAAGTATTGCAAACTCATAGAGAATGTTTTGTGCATCTTTTTGTGGGCCACAAAGGTGTTAAAAATGAAAAATGCCAAAGAATTATGTTGAATTTATTTATTTTTTCGGTTATATAAGTGTGAATTTTGTGTGATGTGTCATAAAGTTATAACTCTACAATGGAAAAATAAGCCTACAGTTGTGTGTGTCTATCAGTTGTAACCTAGGAGTATTATATTGCAGTGCATATCCAGACAAAGCAACTGCAAAAGCTTTCCACAAACAGCACATGCCATGTCTCTTGTCTGCAGTTTACTTGTGCATCTTCATTGTGTTGTTGTAATGTTATTTCTCTGCTTAGCTAAAAATTTACTTTACCACAGTGCTTACACTACAGTATCACATATAATATGGTTTTCATACAACATCCAAATAGTATAATGTCCTATTTCAGTGATGCATTCCTGTAATTCATTACTACTGGTGTAATTGCAGTGGCAATAACAGACTGTAAATGTCCTGTTTCTTGGCCTTAACATTGTTTAAAAATCCACTAAACACATTTAATTCACTCCCAGCCGCTGTTTCATTTGACTGATTATGTAATCCATACGATTGGTTTCTCATGAATATATATCACTTACTCATCGTCCATACCGCTTTATTCTGTATTCAGGGTCACTGGGGGCCTGGACACTATCCCAGGAGACTTGGGGCACGAGGCGGGGTACAACCTGGACAAGGTGCCAATACACACACACACACACACACACTATGGGCAATTTGGGAACTCCAATTAACCTAATCTGCAGGTCTTTGAACTGTGGGCATAAACTGGAGTACCCGGAGGAAACCCACAAAGCATGGGGGAGAACAAGAATCGACCCTGGCCAGGAATTGAACCCAGACCCTGGAGGTCCAAGGCTACAGTTTCTTATGTTTTTTTTTTCTTACAGGTGCATGTATTGGTGAGATGAACAGTTTTGTTAATTTTTTTGTGAACTGCTGACAATATTTCTCCTAAATTTTAAATATAATTATTGTTATTTAGAGTGTATATTTAAAGGAAATGACAACATCACAACACATCAAAATAACCCAAGATCATACAGTATTTGCAGAGCTTTAATAACTCAAATGAAACAAAATGCAAATAATTTGTAAATAAATTGTGTTAATGCTGTGGATAAATAACATTAAGAATTCAGTATTTGGTGTAATAACCCTGATTTACAATTACAGCTTTCTTGCAAACAGCTGTTAAATATATATATGCAATATACTGTATATATGCAATGTATATATAAATATAGTACTTATTTTAAAAGCTTTGAACTTCCATGTTCTAGGTAAACCATAACATGGAATGGATATATTACATAAACGAACCTTTACTGAAAATCCAATAGCATTACCTTTTTGTATCACTATATCACAAATCACTGGGCAAATAGCAGTTGCTTCGAGTGAACTACCTGCTTTTAATGGATTTCTGGAAAATGTTACTGCAAATGTAACATCAACTATGGATATGTGTAAAGTCAATATGTTCCTATAAATATGACATTATGCGATTTGGATGTTGTGTGGACAACATATTATGTACTGTATACATAAAAATGCTTTGTGGAATACTGTAGTTTAACCTTCTATTTCACTTCCAAATTGAAATGACTCTTTTTCCCCTTAGCAGTACTGTTCTTTCAGCATTTGGGTGCCATAATACACTTCACTGAAATATTTTCATAAGAAAATTAAGCAGAGAGATAAGGATACAATGCTACAGCACTCAATAGACACACAAGTGCTTTGTGTACAAGAGACAGGAGATGCACATGCTGCTGCAGGAAGGTGTTTCATTTGATATATCTGGTTATACTCGATCCAGCCTTTTTGTACTTTGGAGAAAACAAGGAGGAACTGGACAATCTTTTTTATTCTTTTTTTCAAGCATCTTCACACTATTAGAGTGAAGGACTTCTTTTCAATAGCAAGACATTTCATCAGTGATGAACATAACATTGATGACATTCAATTGACGGAATGTAAAGATGAGAAGAATTTCAGAACTTTGGAACCCCAAAGATCCCCAGATCGATCTGTTGATCTATCTATTTATCAATCTACCTACAGTATGTCTGTTTCTCTCTATCTGGCTGTCTCTCTGTCCAGCAGCTTAAGCTGGGAAAAAACTGGTTCATGCCACATTAAAATGATGGTAAGAACACTTACAAATTGACATTTGTATGGCGAAAAAAATTAAACAATAGAAGGTGTTGGAAAGGCCAAGTAAAAGGCCAGACCTCATACCCACAGAGTTGCTGTGATAGAATCATAAGAGAGCTGTGTCATTTAAAATAATATTGTAAAGAAGAGTTGGCTAAAATGTCTCCAAAGCAAACAAAGAAATAGTTGTAGAGATATGAAACTTGGTTGGTAGGCAGTACTTCTTTTTTTTTTTGTATATTTTTCCCAGATTTTCTCCCAGAATTTAGTCGTATCCAATTCCTCCCCGTCACTAGGGGGCTCCCACATCAAGCTTCTACTATCAATCAGTCGGGTGGGCCGCAGACTATCACGTGTTTCCTCCGACCCACGTGACGTCACCGACCACATCTTTTCGAACTGCTTGCTCACGCACCGTTGGGGGTGGCGTAACACACTCGGAGGTCAGCGCTATCCGCTCCCTCTGCTTGCGCGAGCTCACAGACGCCCCTGATTGGCTGTAGAGCCGTCATTAATGTGGGAGCCCGAAGTACCTCTCGTCCCTCCCCTGTGAGAGAGCTCGGCCAATCAGGTCTCTCTAGGCCTCCGGCTGTGAGAGGTTACAGCATCACCCGGGGTTCGAACTCGCGATCTCCGGATGATAGGGTGAGCACTTTACAGTACCACTGCGCCACTCGGAGGCAGGCAGTACTTCTTAAGCAATGTGGACCCAATTGCCTCAACAGTGGCACTATAGTGCATGATTGTAAATTTTGGTCAATATCTCATTACAACCGAGTCCTACTGATGCTTGCATTCTTTCAAACAAGAGCAACAAAGCCATTTAGATTTGCCCGCTTGCATGTTTTACTAATTTGCATAATATGCAAAACATACTTTTGCAAGCTAGTTCTAGGACCTTTGGCTTCCTCAAACACTTGGTGTCGAACTACTCAGGAAAAGGTAAACCTTAATATTTTTCACTTTATAAACAATTTGTGGCATTTGTTACCAATGTGGCCAGCAATCAATAGTAATGCGGTTTTTAATTAAACTCGGTTGTATAAATTAACATGAGTGCAACTTACAATTACTTGCTTGAATTTGTGCAAAACATGAAATCCATTGGAAGATGTTGAGGACATTTGCAAAGCTTAGTGTGGTGTGTATCTCTCAGGAACTGTAAGTCAAATAGAGGTGAATTTGAATATGTTGAATCTATGTATTAATGGGTGAGGCGAGTTTTGATGGTAACCTAATCGCTTAAAAAAAAAGAAATGTGTCTGCCAGCCACCAGTCATGTTCCAACAAACATTTAACATCATTGTCATTGAGCTATTATTGCAAAACTTGAATGACTGAATTGTATATGGACTTAGTACACCTGTACAGTATATGATTTCTCCAAGGCTGCTTCTTTTGCTCAAACTATAAAAAAAGGCCTTTTGAACCATTAAGCTCTGCCTACTAATTAAAAACATACTTGTATTTACTAGTCCTAAGATTATCTTGATAGCAAATTTCTCAGAAGTGGGTGGATCTCAATAATTATCAAAAACATGTTTTCTAGATATTTCTAGCTAATATGGTCACCATATGTCAATACACTTTGCACACACAAAAAACAAGCATATCTATCTACTTCTACCAAAGAATATATGGGCAAAGTCTAACTGAAACTGGACAGATGCAAGCTAAAAAAAAAAAATCCAATTTCACTGGGTCTGTGCCGACAATAACCTCAGATTCTTGTTCTCAGTTGACAGGAGTGTAATCCAATGTTGTGTTCTGCTGTTGTAGCCGATCTGCCTGAAGGGCAGCTTGAACCAGTCTGGTCATTCTTCTCTGACCCGCAGAACTCAAACTCTCAAACCAGCCCATCTGGCACCAACAGCTATACAACGGTGAAGAGAAAGAAATTGCATTTTCTTTCTTTTAATGTATGATGTGAACATTAACTACTCATGACATCAACACTGGAAACAGCATTGCTTTCCTCTTCTCATAGTATGGAGCCAAATAAACATGGCCATGGGCTACAAAACCCAACCACCACAAAGACTCTCATGCTCATCATTCATGACACACAACCTGTGCACAATTATAGCCTCATAGTGTTTAAGTAGTCACTTCACACCAGCTCACACAGTGGCACATTTTGTACAGCACTGTCAATACCAAGTCTTTTTGATTCAGTCCTACAGTATTTATTGTTACAACTATGCTTCTGGTTTTGTTTTTGTCTCTTTTCCAGGGATCTCAGTTTGCACATTGTATGTACATTGTCTGTCTATGATGGCGCCCTAGGTGGCTGCCGTCGCGACTCTGTAGTCGCAAAAAAACATTTCACTACATTATGATTGTGTATGTGACAAATAAAATTTGAACTTGAACTTGAACTTACACTATCTAGATGTTTGTTGTCCTTGTCTTTGCTTCTATTAGCATTTGTCTGCTCTTGGTATAAGTCAGAAACTTCACCTGCAACTGTCACAGTCTTTGTTACCTGACACTAGGTAACTATTTAAATGTAAGCAAATTTGTGACTATGTTAGCTGCTTTGTGACATTGACTATGTTAGCTGCTTTGTACAAAAGGTCAGATTTTGACCAAAAATGGATCTCGAGGAGTGCGGTGTCCATGCCAGCTTGAGAGCACACTTTCAATAACGTAAAAAGGGAACATACCAAATACTACTGATTCTACTTTTCACTCAAGTGGTTGTAAAATAATTTCAATCAGTCTTTCTATCAAATGTTTGGATCCTACAGTACATGTTTTAATTTAATTAATTTACATAACCCTAAAAGATTTAATGGCATTACTTTGTCTTGTGGTCCTGGGCAATGGTCCATTTAGCACTGGAGAATAGACACTGTGATTAATGCTCTTAATCAACTCTTCATTCGACCTCAAAAATATTACTTAGGTAATTAGCCTGGTTGCATTTGTAAAGGTTAGTACATCATAATATCTCTTAATGAAGGCAACAATTTTATTCTTGGTTTTAGTATGATGTCGTTATAGTCGTGGCAAAACAGCTCATTCATTCATTTATTCTAAGTCAGCACTTTATATTTTTCAAATTCATGGTGAACCCTATCCCAGGATCCAGAGGTGTCAAGTAACGAAGTACAAATACTTCGTTACCTTACTTAAGTAGAAATTTTGGGTATCTATACTTTA
>JAQMYG010000037.1:20447526-20462849 GCA_030014215.1 Clariallabes teugelsi
TGAATGTGAATACTTTTGACACCACTGCCAGGATCAATAGACTTGTGAGGCTGGAATTCACCTTAGATGGAAAACATGTTGTTTTATTAAAAATAATTTAGTAGCACAATAGATTAATCGCTGTTTCCTTTACTAAAGCATCTCACTTGACAATTATTCACAGTAATAAGAATCTTTAGGCTTACTTGTGTTTTTCATTTACCCATACTGTATGTTTTAGCTGTGTTCTTACTCTTTGGTTTCAGGATTGAATTAATGTGTATTTTTGAAACAAATGTACACTTTATTTATTTTAGTTCATGAGTTACATAACAGAGTAGGCTGATGATTTTCAGTAGTAGTTTTACCTTTTTAACTTTAAGTCTAGACAGTCTGGTGACTCAATTCTAGTTCAGACACAGCTAGCAGAGTGTATGGATAGAGTAGGCATCATTTTTATTATTAAGTGACAGAGGTTGTTCAAGCTGCACACAGAGTGCTTGTGGGGCAAGTCCCTGTGCCAAACAGGCTTGCAGAACCATTCGTCACCCCATCCATGGATTGCACAAAACATATATTTTTATTTTTATTAACACTTTTTAATAGCTAACAAATAAAATAAATGAATACAATTTATCTAAAATATAAATAAAAATAAAAGGCATGATGTCATCATAATGACACTCATTTATAATGTCCATTATAACTGTGAGCTGTAAATCTGATCTAAAGCTTTAGTTTAGGTATTTTTGCTGGTGTGTTGATGTAATTGTTATTAGGAAACGGCTTGTTCACATGAAAGAACTATCCGTATTTAACACAGCTACTGTATGTACTGTATGTGTGCACGCTCACAAGTTCTGCCAAGTATGGCCTTCAATTTGTCTGTCGTTTTTGAGCAAAAACCTTTTCAGGTACAGAAAATTTTATTTTTGCTTGTTTCAATTCAGTTTCTCTCTCTCGTATGTGCTCAAATGATATTTTGGTTCACTCCAATCACTTCTCAGCATCTCTCAATCGAAGAAGAAATGCTGGACAATGGTTAATTCTGATTTACTTTTTTCTTGCCAATCGGAACCGGTCAATCAGAATCGGCCTTGTTCCAGTCTCTGATTGGTCAGGCTGGGTAAGTTTTCCTGAGATCTTGATGGAAGTAGAGAGAGTTTGAATAAGCAAAAATAATTTGTGTACCTGCAAAAGAAACAAATATTTCTGTTTAAACGAAAAAAAAGTATATGACTGGACTTGTTGAGCAGCATTGCTCCCTTGCAGGGCTGTAGGGATACGAACAAGAGTGTGTACTGCAGTGCCACTTTCCTGTGTGTAATAATGTGTTGTGAGAAACCCTCCTGAATGTTTATTTCATAAGTCTACTTGATCGAAAAGTGTGGGATTTATTGGTGTTGAAAGCTCATATTGCCCCTCCTTGACTACTCAACATAGTCTCCATCACAAGCGATGCATTTTTGTCATCTTTGATCCAAGCTCTTGAATCCTCTTTGAAAATCCCTTTTGTCACGGTCGATGGTTTCCCACTGCTCTACAGTTTGTTTACAGAGATGAAACCATTAACAAGAGGGAAAACCAGCATTGAAAACAAACCACACAGTGGGAGACCATCAACAGCCATTGGTACAGTCCTCGTATATAGTGTCACTGATGCTATTATTATTATTATTAGTAGTAGTAGTAGTAGTAGAAGTAGAAGTAGTCGTATGCCATGGTTTATTAAATTATCGTTTAAGTGTTCAGCTCCATTTGCCACTTAAAAAGCTAAACAAATTGGACCCATTATTTTGTCGTATATTCTGTCTATGATACTCTAATTATGTGTTAGTATTTCACTTAATTTACATAATATTTTACCCTAAGGGCGCTGCTGATCTTTCTCAGCATCCTAACTGTTTCACTACCTCAATCAATTTGTTCCAACACTGTACTCACTCCATCCCATGGATCCATCTCCACTCCCACACCGCATTACTGCTATGTCGTATAGTACTATGCCTCTTTGTAATATGCCCCGGTAATATTTTTATGTCTGGAACAATTTAGGAAACTGACATAAGATTTATTTTAACTGTATTGTTGAACTGTGAACTGATTGTATGTATATTAGTCCTGCTTCATTACGCAATCTCCCTCTGCAATGGCTCATTTACAATTACTATACTCTTAGAGCTCCCTCTAGCGGTAAACCCCAGGCCACAATATACCCCTCTCTTAAGAATCAGCCTATACAAATGAGACAGCAATGTACTCGGGGTATTGTAGGATAACTTTTGTTAAATCTAATGGAAAATAATCCATAGCAAGAATGAATAAAAACACTACACATTATAAGACAGGAATAACATGTCAAATGGAAATTTTGAGAACAGCAACATTTCAGATTTCAGACTATTTCCATACTGTTCATAGTCCTTAGTCTATCAATTTGCAGCATGATGTCTGCCTGTAAAGCGAGTTCCCACATCTTAGGCCATGTGCCTTTGGCACTTTAGCAGTCCACACAGATTGCTCTGATCAGGTCATTACTTGCTTGTACAGTATAGTATATGATTATACTAGATGTGTATGTGAACCTCATTATACAGTAGCTAAGCATCTGACCATCATGTGCATAACTGCTCTGCCTTGACTGTAGGATGACACAAGAGTAGTCAGTGGGTTTTGGTTTGTACACAGTGTAAAATTGTCTTCTCACAGGTATGCTCTACATCTCCATGGCAACCACACACATGCCAGTGCCGTGAGTTGCGGGGCAGGGCCTCCATGGATAGGACTTATTTGTCTGGCACATTTCATGGATGCTCGGATGGACTGAGATCTGGGGAATCTGGAGGCCGATCATCAACCTTCAATTATTTGCCAGCTAAGCACCATATGTGGTTGGCTGTGATTTGCTGGGTGTTCTGATACTTCTCTATCGTGGCCAGCATTAACTTTTTCTTCAGCAATCTTCAGTGGTATGAGACCATATGGGTGGGCCTTTAGTCCCCACAGGCATAGATGAGCCCTGGGTGCCCATGATCCTGTTTACTGGTCTATAACTATAAGTATTCAGTGTTACTTACCTGGCAGTGGTGTTAGTGTTATGGCTGACTGGTGTAAATTGCACAAGTCCACACAAGCAATCCAGAACTGGTTGTCATGAGTATAACCCCAAGAAAGCCCCGACTTCTAAACAGAAAAAAAATGGTTTCTATGAGATGGTCAGTCTTTTTGTTAGTAAATCAGTGTCACATTGGAAGAAAAATGTGGCAACCTTATCAGTGGAAGTTAAACATAGAGAACAATGTTTCCCAAGTTAGTGTTACAATCATGTCTCCCATATGTGGCAGAGACAAGATGTCCATAACGACTGCTTTATTTTGTTCTCTTAGTCCATGCAAATCTTCACCACATTTTATACTGTAAGTGACCACTCTGGGTGAAACCATATCCGATGCATCAACTGGCTCTATCACATCTTGCACATCACCAGCTTTGGTAAGTCCCTGAGTCATCCCTTGACTTTATTATGAATGGTAGCTGCCACCGTTTCTTCTCTACTGGCTGGGCCTCAGGACAGACTTTAACTAGATATATGAACGCACATCAGAGTGCTTTGCCTTATATGGCAGCTCCAGCTGAGAATAATCCATTAGTTGCAGCCCAGTAAACATGTCTCTGCTTAGCACAGCTGATTCTTGTTGTATAATCTATATCTCTGTGGCAGTGCACTGGTCACCTAAAGACAAGACAGTTAAACAACCAATTATATGAATAACATTACCCTTATAAGCTACCCAGGCTAAGTTTCAGTGCAGTAATTGGGGTGTGAGCAAAGAAATTGCATGCATATGGACATGGGCAAGATGAAAAAAGCTGAGTTTGTATTCAGAGTTATCTCCATGTTCTCTATTCTGTCACTTTTTGTTGAAGCTCTGACAATGTGCATCTTTTGCCAGACATCCAGGGATGTTGGCCGTGTGGTCACCTGATCCACATCTGTAATGGGTACAGTAAGTCCCCTGGTGCCTTTGGAATTTCCCCGTCGCTGCTCTTTTGTGTAAACTTTGCATTATTTTGCATGTGGTTTGTTCAGGTGCTGGACTGCATTTATCGCAATGTCTGAAGATCTTGCCTAGGAAACCTTTATCTCAACCTACCATGCAATAATTAAGCCCTACTTGAGGCTGAGCAGCATTTCCAACCAACATCCAGCAACGATTCCGTGATGCAATTTGAGCTTGTCTTCTCCATGACCAGGTCAAAATTGCATGTAACAGCTATAAAATAATATCACTAATGTTATAATGTTTTAATACATATCTCACCACATGTTTAAAAGCTTGGGCTTGTTCACCCACACTAAAAGCATTTTAAATTTGGACTACTGACCTGGACCTGGACCATGGAACATGTGGTCTAGTTTAGTTGGAAAAAGCTTGCAATTCTCAATTCTTGTATACAGTACCTTCTGCACCTTTCTAACATACTTCAGGTAGTTATCAAGTCTTTTTTATGGTGTGCAAATTGCAAGCAAATATATTAAAGATGTATCATTCTGTATCCACATTTATAGACCAACTCTAAGGAACTGGTTATTTGATTAACATATGTATGTTATTATTTCAAACTGAGTTCTTTATTCTCGGAACTTTATGAAAAAGGTGCAATATAACAGATTATATCAAAGGATAACTTGGCACATATCTAAATAATCAAAAATCTACTTAAAGCTTAATGTGTGGCACCCACCATGGATAGTTCTCTGCCAGAAAGTACACTTACAGTAAGTGTAGTTTTTAGCCTCTTCCTTTGTTCTCATCTTTCACTCATTTAATATTTGAAATTCATTTTAACATTCTTAGTATGTAAAGATTTGAATATTCAAAGCCGTCATTTCAAATAATCTGACTACCCGACAAGCATAAGCACCTAAAAGATGCAGCTTTTGATCTGAACAGACAGCTTAAATATCTGTTGTCTGGCAAAATGTTTTCGACACCCACAGAATAGCACGACAGCTTTTTTTCTTCACAACATAAAAGTGTGCAAAAGGTTATTAGCTGCTGCAAAGTTTCACCCCTTTTAATCAAGGTTGACATAAAGGTATTTTTTTGGAAAACGGAGGATTGTTTGAGAGCGACTGATCACTGCAGTGGGAGCATAATTATTCTTTAAAAAAATTCAAAATTCAACTTGACGTGGTGACAAAGTTTAGCCCTGTGAACAGACGAGATCAAAGTGTGAATATTGAGTTTTGCCACAAAACCCAGACAACATGTTTGATTGACACATAAGTTACTGCCACAAACTAAATTTGAGATGATAATAGCTAAAATCTTATTATGTAAGGGTGAGGGTGAACATCCCTGCATATTTATTATTTACTGCTTGAGCCTGTTGCCATTTTTCTGACAGATACAAGTGCTGTCAAAAAGGCGTAGTAGTTAGAAAGGGTCTCAGGTAACAGTGACAGCAGTGACAGTTTATTGCCAAAATCGGCACAAATAACATCAGCAATAGGTCTCATAGTATAGGTCAATTATATATGCACATACTTTTATATGTCTCACACTGTATTGTTGTATCAGCTGTATTTTCTTCCCAAGACATATATATCTATATTTTTTTTAGCCAAGGATGATAAAAAAAAGTAGCCCATTTAAGAAAACTGAGCAATGTAGCAATACAAGAGCTGAATCTTTCTAGTTCTCCTTTTTCAGTTTATTGGCAACTGGCAAACCAGAATTAAGGTGCATTATCTCCTGGATTGACGCATATTCAGTTAGTTTTGATTGATAGCCATGTACACCATCCGACTTTGTTCTACTCTGATGAGCCCTGCACAAAAAAATGTAAATAAATATATAATTTCTGCAATCGCTGCTAGGGTGTTGTAATGTGTCTGGATTACAGAAGCCTTTGACAGCACCTCTACACATTAGGATAAGTTTCGGATGATATTTAAGCAAAAGCATTTTTTATACTGCACCTTTAATTACACTTTCAGAAAGACAGTTTCTGAAAGCTTAATTACACTAATTCAATGATTAGTTCTGTAACTGACATTAACTCTGACAAAGAGGTACTTTTCTCATAAAACTGTTTTCCTTATTGGGGAAGCTTTTGGCGGGCTTGGAAGACTACAGGAGGAAGCATGAGAGCAAACTCCACAAAGCAACCTGAGGGAGATGTGGAGTGCTACAGTATGAGAAGTATGACTGGCCATGGTATGAAGACCAACTAGGTGATGATAGAAGACCTACATGTGGCCATCAGGCTTAACTTGTTCTTTAACAGATTTGAGGATATGGCCCTTGCCCACTCTCCCCCCCCAGCTCCTCTTATGACCTCCCTTCCTCTCCTTCCTCTGCACCCCCATACCACCATCTCTCCTTAATGACTCCTCAGGATCCTGGCCATTCACCACAACTTTCCTGTACTCCACCCATCTAGGGCTCTCCAACAACCCTCCAGCCTCTCCAATTACCCTTATCAAAGAGGGTGTGAGAAAAGGGTTCAGTCACCTTTGTCCAGGAAGGGCTGCAGGCTTGAATGGCCTCAAAAAACATCTTGACTGTTGGGCAAATATTTTTTGGAATGTGTGCATCCCATTACATTCGTAAAAAAAAAAAAAACATCTTCAGTTAAACATGATGGTGGTGGTAGTGTGATGATCTGGGGCTACAAATGGAACCATGAATTCTGTGCTCTACCAGAAAATCCTGAACGAGAATGTCCGAGCATCAGATCATGACCTCAAGCTCAAATGCACTGGATTATACAGCAGGACAATGATCCGAATCACACCAGCAAGTGTACCACTGAATGGCACAAAAAAAAACAAAAAAAGCTTTTGGAGCGGCATAGTCAAAGCCCTGACTTAAATCTGATTAAGATGCTGTGGCATGACCTTAAACAGGCCCTTCATGCTCGAAAACCCTCCAATGTGACTTAATTAAAACAATTATGCAAAGAAACGTGGGCCAAAATTCCCCCACAAGGATTTGAAAGACTCACTGCTAGTTATCACAAACACTTGATTGCAGTTGTTGCTCCCAATGATGGCACAACCAGTTATAAGGTTTAGGGGCAATTACTTTTTCACATAGGGTCAGGTAGATTTGGAAATCTTTTTTTTCCATAATAAATGAAATCATCAGTTAAAAACTGCATTTTTGTATTTATTTAGGTTATCTTTGTATAATACTCAAATTTGTTTGATGATCTGAATCATTTTAGTGTAACAAATATGAAAAGAAAATCATACCCAATACATATAAATCAAGCACTTTTTCACAGCACTGTAACTCTTTTTGTTATACAGCAAAAAAATAAATATATTGGGGTGTAAACACAGTCTGGTGGCACTGCACCTCTCTACTTCTGTGTGTTTATTTCTCTCTCTCTCTCTCTCTCTCTCTCTCTCTCTCCCTCTGTGTGCAAATTTCTGCAGCTGTTTTATTTTTGTAAAATTTAAATGTTAAGCACATTACCATGCCATTGCAATTTCACGTTTTTGTTTTGCCTGATGGAAACAGCTGTACAGGAAGCTGGAATTAAACTTAAATCTGAATAAATTAGTTTTGCAAAAAATCTGTAACATATCTCAGTTAAACATAAATGTGTTTAAAAAGATCATGTGTTGAAAAGAATCATGAATCTTCTTGATTGCTTTCAATTTAATGAAACATTAAAGGCATAGCACTGTGCAAAATATTGTTTGCATTGACCATTACATATTACTAACTAGGTAGCTTTAAAATAAAATCCTTTATAGATGTTAACGACCTATCACAAATGTAACACCATCTTATTTTTTCCCATGGCCTGTTATGTTTGTTTTTACCTTTTTGAACCTTTTCATAGTGTATTAAAACTATTCCAGCAGCATAGTGGTCATAATTCTTGTTCCATGCAAAACGTCTGAGCCTTTGGATCACTTTGTCAATCATCATGCTTAAAAGACCTTGCCTCAGCGTTTTGTTTAAGAAAAGTAGAGTTTTCCCCATTATGTTTCCTGTTTCACGGTTATGAGAAACATTAGACATATTTCTTTCTCACTAATAATTTAACATAATAGCCATTGTTTAAGAGTGTGTTTTCACAGCTGTGTCTTTGTCTCATGGTGACCTGAAGCAGGATGACATTTTCACCACCTGCTATTGTACGCTGTTTCTAGTGGACACTAGGGGGACTCCAAGCTTTCCTTGTTTGCTTAGGTTAGTTGTTTGTTATTTCACATATTTCACGACTGTTTATATTTCAAATTACATGTAATTGTCTATGTAAATAAAGGAAATGCTGTGTTTGTGCATTTGTTAGAATTCAGCTGTGGCTATATTTCGAGCTAGTGATTTTTTTTTTTTTTTCAGGCAAATACTGAAGGATTGTTTAAATTTCATTAAATTCTGTCCAGCCCAGTTTGCAGTTCCTCAATAATATCTTCACGTTTCATACACTGGAGGACCAGAAACCTCTGAAAATTTTTGTCTGTCTGTCCAGCCAATTTTGTCACAGCATCACGCAAAACTGGCTGGACAGAATCATGATAACATTTCATTTTTGAAGTTTATCAGTTTCTTCTTTTTCCAGAAAATACACTTTCAGGACATTCTACTGTCAGCCCGTCACTTTACAGTTGTAATGGTATTCTTTGGATTAAGTCTTACTTAATACTTTGGGTTCTTTGAAATTGCTCCTAATAAGGAACCTGGCATGCGGTGGTCCATGTTTTTTTTTTTCTATAGTCTTGGCCGAGTCGCTTGGATTTTTCCATGGTATCAAGGACAAAAAAAATCACTAACCCATAATATAGCCACAGTTGTACTCCTACTTTCACTCCTAATAACAGCATTGGCCAATTAGAAGATTTTTAAAAAGTCATTACATTCATGACTGAAATCTTCAAAGAAACTGGCAGCTTATTTTATGCAACTTTTGACCAACTGGAATTCTCATCATAGTGTATAGTACAGCATAGTGTATTGCAGCTGAAATAAGTCTCTAATTGATTGTTTTAAAATTACAGATGTGAGCAAAGTAGAGGCTCTATTTGACTTGGCCAAGAAAACGTTTGGTAACATGAAATGTATGTAAATAGCTGAGAGTGGTAATGTGTATATAATCTTTTGGCATCAACTGTATGAGCTGTCAAAATATAGTACACTATTCACTAATTTCACACAAAACCAATCATGTAGAGCAAACTAAATAGATTTAATTTGAACAAGATGAAGAAGTTTCTTTCAACTGACATCTTTTTCCTTGTTTTTGTTCTTTATTGTACAGAATCAGATGGTAAAACATAACGTCATTGATTAACACGTGATGCTCCTTCCAAACACCCAGATGAAACGTATTTTCTCCGGCAAAATTATGTTCACATCTCATCTCATTCTCCCATGTCCATCAATGGAACTGAATTGGAATGTGTCCCCTGCTCAAAGTTTGTAGATGTCCACATCTAATGTGTCATGTTTTTGTGTTTGTCACTTTTCTTGTTTGCACATTTTCACCTGCACTTTATGTTGTCTCTTTTGTATAAGACTTAGATAGTTTCTCTGTTAATTAAAAAATGTCGATCTGTCTTGTCTTAGGTTTCCAAGTTATCTAGTTAGTTTTGTTAATTTATGTTGTTAATTCATGTTCACCCTGGTTCTGGAGTAACATTGTTTCATTTCACTGTGTACTAAACTGTATATGGTTGAAATGACAATAATCTCTGAGGATCTGGCACAACACAGTCTTTAGCACAAAAATGCGACAGCTTCTTTACTTCCTAAGATGACTGAAGAAGACACTAGACTGCGTATATCATTGCACTATTGAAAGCATCCCAACGTTATCACGGTCCAATACGGCAGTTCCATGGTATCTGAAAGGAAAGTCCTGCAAAGCACCCAGCACATCATTGGCACCCAAATATCAACTAATAAACCCCTTCACCACATGAGTGATTCCTCCCAAGTGTTTTACATATCATTTCATCGATGAAAAGGTTTAGATGGGTCTAACTTCTTTCCCCACAACCTTTTCCCACACACATCACACCACACACATAGATACAGTATATATATATATTTTTTGTTTTTCATTTGGATTTTTGGCTACTGTAGTACATTAAAGGTGGGCATGGTTTAACATTATATATTGTGCATGGTTTTTACAATTAAAATTTTCAGTATACCAATTGATGCAAAATGAGGAAAGGTGTAAATAAAGTTTGCTATGGAAATTAAATGAAGAGCAGGTTCATACAGCTACAGTATTATGAGATGCTCATGTGTGAGAACTGTGTCAGGTTGGGTGTTGTACTGTATTTGATGAAACTGGATTATGGCACAAAGCAGACTAAGGAGTATATACAGTAGTTTATTCCACATAAGTACATAGCAGATCAGCCACTTATACCTCTTTAAAACATGTTGTTAGCAAGAAATTAAAGCATGAAAAAAATGTGGGCATGCATATGCATATGAATGACACAGGACCTTTGTCTGTTCGTGCTGAGTGAAATTTTACACAACATTAAAAAAGATACAATAGACAATGGTATAGACAATGGTATTTATTCTCTGAAACAAAAATCATGCTGGTCTCAAAATACCCATTGCTTCCTGTGTGTAGCACATGCTAACTCTTCCAGAAAATCAATTCTGCCATTTGGTCTGCCAGGGCTTACAGGGAACATGTGCACAGTCTGCCATTCTTACACGTTGCAGCTGTTAGGTAACAGAGATGTCGGCGGTTTGCTGATAAATGCTTTATTTTAAAATGACAAGCAAACAGACCCAAAACTATACAGAGTTTGGATCGAGGGAGAGATTTCTTGTTACTGTAACTAAACATCTACAGTTATCTTATTGTCTTAAAATAAAATATGTGTAAATAAAACAAATAAACTATTCATCCCTAGAAATAGCATCTGTTTTTGTTAAATGATTATCCTTTAAAAAGCCAACATGGGTAATAAAAATGCAGTTAGTTGCATCCAGTTGCAAAGAAATGGCAATTTTCCACAAAATACTTCACTGCAATCCAGCACACACAAGGTGATAAGCTCATACCAGTATTTATCTTTTAACCATAAAAAAAAAAAGAAAAACAGATGTAGACTATACATGCATGGCCAAAAAATGCTTCAGAAGTTTGATTATTGACCTGCATTAAGCAGTAAGGACATTTGACATAACTGAAATTGTATTGAGGAACCTCCAATTTATTACATATATAAAACCACAGTTATTAAAATCATGAAGGATCTATCAACAAGTCATGGCATCATGTCCAGAGCCTCCTTTTCATTAGCTTTAGGAACTTATAGATCTCTCATGTATTACGTTTTTCTTCTGACTTTGTGGGGGAAAAAAAAAAAAAAAACATGAACAAAGTACATTTCTCCGGTTTTATTAATTTTTTACAAAGACATATTACCCCCTACAGCAAAAAATAACCTAAAATCTATCATTTTTAAGAAAGTCAATCAACGATTTATTTTAGCATTCTTGCTAAAAATCAATGTACTGTGGTCTCTCCATCCATAAAACTCATCAATACTGAAAGTTAATCAACATTCAGGCTGTAATGTCCGTTGTTTAAAAACCTACACTATGTACAGTAGTGTTCATTCCCCTCTGTCCAGCCATGTCTAAAGCAACCAGTCATATAATTAATATAATTTTAGATTTCTGCAGGAAACAAATCTCCACTAGACTTAAACACTCATGTTATCTACAGCTTCGACTTCAATTGTGTTTAAAATCCTTTAAATTACTGTTTATTAGTAACTCAGTCACAAAGGTATTCAGAAGTGTTCGTGTATTTGTGGAGTATTTCTACTTTTTATACTTAAAGTACATTTTAGAGCATGTACTTACCTGTAGTACTTGTGCTTGAATAAAAGAAAAAAATTGATGTGGTAATTCTACTAGTAGTGAAGTACATTTTAGGCAAGTACGTTTTTACTTGAGTATTGAGGTTGAGTATTTCTGCCACCTCTGACAGGCATGCAAGAAATAAATAAACACCTACAGTTTTATGATAAAACATATGCACCATTTTTTTTGTTGTTGTTGTTGCTATTATTATGACTATTACTTTCCATGTTTTCAGAATATAATATACTTAAACATGTCTAGAAGTGAACATTTTACATTTCAATTCTAAGTGACAAACAGACTAGATTGTTTGTCAGTCAGTCCTAGAGACAAATAGCAAGCTTTTATGTCACACTATCAAGTTTAATCACTGAAGTGTCTATTTATACTAGATCTGATTAGATGTAGAAAAGAGCTAGAAATAAGCTTCAGGTGTGATTCTGTGACATGTACAAACAGTATGCTTGTCTGCCCCTGTTATTCATTATTTGCACAAATTTGCACACACTCAGGAACATAAATAGGATACAAACATTTTTCTGAATTTAAGTATTTTTTATAAACACCATCTTTGTATAAATGTTATTGGAGGCCTATCACACTCTTCATCACTAGCATTAATTAGTACTAGGCTTAGGGTGCCCAAATTGTTAAGTTTTATTATGAATGAAAAAAAGAAGAATTATTGGTGTGTCCGTCGCACTTCTGTATGCTTACCATCTGGGACTGGGGGCACTGGGAGAGAAGTACAAACACAAATGATGTGTATCATCAAAGAGAGCATATTGTACAACATGTAAGTCATAGAGAGACCCGGAGACAGACAGACTGACGATAGGAAACACTTAACGGTTGGTAATACAAAATGCTTTCGACTGATATAAGCTGTTTATATAAGCATCTGTCACAATCTATAGGAAGTGTTACAATATAAGGATTCAGGAAGCATAATGAAGGGGTTGTCTTATAGGTATTAAGGCATGGGAAAGTTCATATAATAATAATAATAATAATTATTATTATTATTATTATTATTATTATTTTAAAAACTTAATTCATTTATTAATTTATTAATAAAAACTTACCATTAGCTACATAAGCATTTGGGAATAGGTTCTCTTACTGTATATTTCTATCTCTCTAGAACAATACAATATAAAACCATGTTTATTAATTATATGATATAATCTAAGATTACTCTGATGTAAGTTTGTCCACGGCCCGTTTTATACAATTTTATACAATTTATTGGTCTAATGAGGGCCTGTTTTAATCATGAAGGTAAACAATTAGACCACATTTATATCTGTGCATGGACAGATTTGGAACAGCACTCTCAGCTAAAGGCAGTCATTAATTAACCACATTTCAGCACCTGATAGCTCTATAGGCAGCCTGTAATTTGTGATGTCAGTGAGCACTAAAGCTAGAAGAGTCTTACTGGGGTATTGCATTGTCTGACCAAACAGAGCTTGTGCTAACACCTCTTGGTGATTAATAGAGGCTAAAATGTAAAAATAAACTCTAACCACGGGCACATTTTTGTTAAACGTTAATGATCGTTATCACTGTGTGTGTGTGTTTGAGTAATATACAGTATAGAGTCCATACTCTAATCAGGCAATCGTGTGGCTTTTTTATGTATAAAATGAAGTAGAGACCCCAGTAACCTTGGCATGGTTGCTGGTGCCAGATGGGTTGGCTTGTAAAACTGCTGATGTCCAAGATTTTTTATTTTTTTTTTCAATCTGAATGATGCAAAAACATCCATTGAGCAGGCATACTGTGGGCATACCTGCCATGTGGGTGAGAAGGGTCGGAGGAGAATGTCCAGGAATTTTTTTTTTTTAAATCAGAGACAACAAAATCTGAATCTGAAGTCATTCTAAATTGAACCACGACTCAGGGATTTTAAAAATGTAAATATTAAAATGTTCATAAACATAAACACACACACACGCACAATTAAATATGTTATAAATATGTATGGTAACGCCCACAGTTTAACAAAAATCAAGCTCTTCAAAAATCTATGTATTTTCTGATTAGTGAAAATTTTAATTATTTAGCTTATCACATCAATAGATAGAACTTCCCTGTTGGCACAGGTATATTCCAGGACTCGAAATTGTGAAAGAGTGGCTCTGAAAGCATGAGGAATCATTTTCACACTTGGAGTGGCCACCACATTGTGCATCCTACAGTAATCACAGCTAAATTCGGTTAAATAAGATATTAGAATGTGAAACCTATGATTAGTGTGTTTCTAATCTTGTTTTGTTTATGATCCACAAAATAATTTGAAAAGACAACATTAATATAACATATTTAAACATCATTTGGTGGACTAGATTAGAGTATTTAGCATGCCGGCCCCAGGTCCCTGCTTAAAAGACAAGTTTCTAAAGCCGCTTCAATGATTTATGAGGATGTTCAGGAGTGCAGTTGGTGTTCTTTTTTTTTTTGCAGTAATTTCCTGTAAACTGTACGTTCTGATAATTAGCATGTTAGCATCACTATCTAAATGATTAATCCATTCAGCTGCCTGAAAGCCAAGTTACAACTTCATAAGCAGGCAAAATTCAGGGTTTTATACAGATTGTGTTTGGTGATTACATAACTGTCTAGGACTGCTAGATATGTCTGGTATGGGTCTGCTCTTGTCCTCCCAAAGGCATCATGCATTATTTTTTATATTTCTTTCTTTTTTTTTTTTTAGGGGGGTTTGATATTGGTTTGATAGCTTTAAATGTTTTGTTGCTGAAATACCATAAATACCATAATGCTTCATTAACACATGGCAATGTTAGGTTATAAGGAAGAGCGTTTATTTGAGAATGTTGTGTATTAGTGGAGGTGGCACGGTGTCTTAGCGGTTAGCACTGTTGCCTTGCACCTCCAGGCTCCGGGTTCGATTCCCGCCTCTGTGGGCATGGAGTTTGCATGTTTTCCCTGTGCTTGGTGGGTTTCCTCCAGGTACTCTGGTTTCCTCCCACAGTCCAATGACATACAGTTTAGGCTAATTGTCATTTTAAAAATAGCCTGTGGTGTGTGAATAAATGTGTGAGTGTGTATATGTGTGTGGCCGCCAATGGATTGGCACTCTGTCCAGGGTGTACACCACTTTGTGCCCCAAGTCTCCAGGGATAGGCTGCAGGTCTCCCGCGACTCTGTATACAGGATAAAGCTGTATAGACTGAGTGAGTGAGTGAGTGAGTGAGTGAGTATTAGTGGAAATAATAATTATGTGCGTATTATTGATGTTATTCCCAATTATATCACCAGCATTCACAAGCCAAAACATACTTATGCTAATAATGAAATTTTGTCACATACATGAAGGGATAAAAATGCATGAGCTGATATTTGACATAGAGTCTGTTGCAGCTGTTTTATTAATAAGACATTCAGAATATACTTTAATCAGAATCAGTATGAGTTTACTGCTGCAAAAGTTTAAATGATATTGGT
>JAQMYG010000037.1:20498529-20511568 GCA_030014215.1 Clariallabes teugelsi
GGAGCGGCTTGACAAGAGGAATACGACATTTGAAGCCCATGTCCAGGATCCGTCTGTGTGTGGTGGCTCTTGATGCAGCGTGACTCCAGCCTCAGTCCACTCCTTGTGAAAGTCCTCAACACTTTTGAATGGCCTTTTCCTGAGAATCCTATCCAGCCTGCAGTCATCTCTGCTGCTTGTGCACCTTTTTCTTCCACACCTTTCCCTTCCACATAACTTTCTATTAATGTGCTTTGATACAATTACCTTTTGAAGATTTCCCTCCTTATGGAGGATGTTATTGATGGTTTTCTGCACAACTGTCAGGTCAGCAGTTTTTTCCATGATTGTGCTTCCTACTAAACCAGACCAAACTCCCACCGGGAGGGAGTCTCGCCCGGGGAGCAATTCAGTGTAGAACCGCCACTGGGGTCAAGGGTTCAATTCCTGCCTCATGTCTGTGTGCATGAAGTTTACATGTTCTACCCACGTTTGGTCGGTTGCCTCCACGTACACTGGATTTCTCTCACAGTCCGAAGACAAAGATTAGGCTAATAAGGATCCTTCAAAAAGGAATGGAGTAAGAGGGTACCAACTCTGTGATGTTCAGGTGTCCACATACTTTTGTGCATGTAGTATGCATATATAATAGACTGCTTTCCTCCAAGTTCATGTACTGCTTTCATTTAAATATCTTCTATAGTCATTAAGTCATTTCTAAATTCTAATAATTCAGTACTGAAGCTTTCATATTCATTTGTATGTGAAGTATTTCTTTCTTTGTTGCTCTGATATGCACCACTCAGTCATAATATTATGGCTTTTAGTATACATGGCATATTATATTTATATACACACACAGTGGAACGTTGAATTGCGAGCATAATTTGTTCCAGAAGAGTGCTTGTATATCAAAACACTCATATCAAAGCGAATTTCCCCATAAGTAATAATGAAAACTCAGACGATTTGTTCCACAACCCAAAAATATTCATATAAAAATATTGAAAAAATAAAGAATATATATAAAAATAAAACAAATTTACCTGCACTTTACCTACAAAATAAAAGATGCTTTACACGCATGCACACACATGGTCAGTTATAATAAACATTACATGCGTGCACCGATGACTATATGAGTGATGCGATGATTACCCACAATTCCGCAGCGTGCGAGAGAGAAAAAAAGAGAAAGAAGCGCATGCGTGCCACATGATACTTGTATATCAAGATTTGCTCATTTATCAAGTCAAAATTTATTTAAAATCTTTGCTCGTAACTCGCAATCCGAGGTTCCACTGTATATACAGTATATACATTTTGGTCAGGAACTACCAAAAGTGCTCCAATAGTTAACTGGAGACGGGATCATGGGCGGCCAGGCTCAAGGTTGCAAATGGAGAGCGTAGGCTGGCCTGTGTAGTCTGATCCAATAGAAGAGCTACTGTAACTCAAATTGCAGAAAATGTTTATGCTGGTTCCCATAGAAAGTTGTCAGAACATACAGGTCATTACTGTTTTGGTGTCAAAAGTGGGACCTAGTCAATAGTATGGTTGCATGGTGGTAAGCACGGTCACCTTGCACCTCCAGTCTCCCTGGGCTTAGTGGGTTTCCTCCCACAGTCCAGACATGCAGATTAGGCTAAACACACACAATGTATGCAGGGGTTAAACAAGGTTTAAATTCAAGCATCTTTAAGATGGAGTACACAAGAATGAGATTTGGTTGGTGATATGTTATAGACCATGGTATTCCTCTTGCACTACAGCTTTACAGTTTATAGTTAAACTAAATGTTTTGGGACATGAGACTCAAGTCTCCAGATGTTTCTCAGTAATATGACTTTTTTTTTTTTTTTTTTGCTCATCAACTTTGACAGCAAAGGAAGAGTGTCTTGTTAGAGACCGACAACATAATTGATCGGCTAACTTTATGTAGGTTCCCCTTGTGCTTCCAAAACAGCTCTAACCCATCAAGGCCCATCTAACCCATCTAACCCAGTTTTTAATTTTCTTACCCACGAAGAAAAAATAAATAAAATAGTCACAAACCATAGGAAACGACCTTCATAAGCAAGCTGACATTTTTCAATATTTAACAAAGTACTTTTAATTCACATATTTAAAATAGTTACAAATTGAAACTTTTTTGACAAATTGGACAAGATGACCTAAAAGAGTTACAAGATACAAATATAAACATTTAGTTATAGACAGTAGACTTTTTACTGTTAATATAGTTCAGGTCTGCAGGCTCAGAAGACAGGGAGCACTCTTCAGTGCAGGGTGCAGACTCACATACAGCGTCTCCTTTGTAGAGAATTTAACAAACGTTGCTCGAGTTTCTTGGTTGTGAGCCCTCGCTGCTGCAGCAGACATGATGTGCATGATTGTGAGGAGTGTTGCCTCGCTGCACACAGTGAAACGAGACCTTATTTAGTTAGAAGAACTTCAGGATTAATCAATTTTTTGGTAGTTAATTCATAATGTAATGACTAGACCTTTTAGCTGCATGATCCCCATAATTCAGTTAATTTATAGAAACCAACTAATATACGCAATTCTAATTTGCTTAAACATTTGGATTACAATTTAGAGTAGCATGTAGATCAACAGTTAAGATGTATTAGAGCGCTCTTTAATACCTGCCCAGGTTTATAGTAGATGCGATACACCAGGCTGCCTCACTTTCAGGTGTGTGGGGCTCCGGAATTATACATCGTGCGAGACGGAGAGCAGCAGCAGCGAGCTGAACCGGGAAAAAACACACACTCTTCGCTTCAAGGAGAGAGAGCTCCAACAGATACCGTGCCATGCAGATTACCTACAAGTTATACAGTGTGTAAACCATTATGCTGATTGTACAGAGTAATGTTCATCTAAATATACTAAAATCAGTATTGGTGTGCACCTTTTCACCACAGCGCGCGATGTATGCTGACAGTAGCAAGAAGTGAATGGGTGGAGTGTGAGACAGGTCAAACTTCAGTGTGCATAAAACCCTGCGCTCCATCCGCAACAACTGCTTCTTACTGTAAGTGTTTGCCATCAGGTAGCACAGCTCAGATACCTGAAGCACAAGTGCACACACAGCTGACCACTCAGAGCACTAACGTAACAGCGTTTGTCAAACGTTGTACATCATACATGCATGGCTCCAGATCTCTCTACAATACAGAACAGATTGGTTATCTAATGTTTTATTTGATGTGTTACCTCTGGAAGCAGGCATTCTTCTTTCTTTGCGGCAAGAAACAGACACACAACGCCAAGCAGCTGTAAACTGGAAATGGAGATTTTGATCTGCTGGAGCACACGGTTCAGCAGGTGCACAGCTAAATAAAGTGTCTCCTCCGAAAAGTTAAATGCTTCCTGTGTGGGTAATGGAGAAAAATAGCGCTGCAGTTCACATTGAATTAGAGCATGCTGAATAAAAAGAACCATTGCAGGGATTTCATATCACTATATAAATAAGATGACCTTTGTTGCTTACATGAACCTGAACGAGCCAGTCCACCAAAATGGCACGTGTCGTTTCCGTAAATGGCTTTGGCAGTTCGCTGCTTGACAGAGCAAGGTGCGGCTGACTCCTCTGAAAAACACATCAGTGTAAACATTACAATCCAACTGAAACGCTGAACTGAATAAAAGTGGCATTATCAACAAGGTTACCATCATGTCGGAAAAAATGTCCCATGTGTACGTGTGATCGTACAGCATCCCAAGTTTGCTCATTGCCACTTCTATCTCTCTCCGAACCAGCTCGGGAACAAGATCTCTTAATGTTGGTGCAAGCTGCAGACCATGCAGGTGACTTATCACAGCTTCCTCCTCATAATGCTTTACTGCAGGAACACCTAATAAACACACACCTCAATCACTGAGAGCAAACAGCAATCTCACCCTTAACATTGACAATTTGTTAAAAAAAAAAAAAGAAACTAATTAACCAAATTAAATAAATAGCACAACAGTAGCACAAAGAATGGATTATAAACATGTTATTTTACCATTAATCAACAAGCTTATGGAGTGCATAAGTGTTATTGACTAACCCAAGAGCAGCATTTGTGTATAGCAAAGTTTGACCATGACTAAATGTACTCATTTACATCATGTGAATTTATAAATATGATTGGTTCGATGTTGTTTAATGTTCTAACACAGCTGTCTGTGTATGTCTGTCAGTAGTATTGGAATCAAAGCAAATCAAATCAAACTTTAGGACACATGACTTATTCTGGTGTCTTGGTAATAGGACAAACTGCATGTTTTTCTTTTACAGGCAGAAAAAAATGCTACTGAGATAAGGACTAATTATCCATCCTTTTGTAACCTGTATAACCGAGAGACATAACACTTTAGGACTTGCTTTTATAGGAAACATTATCAACTTTTGGGTGTTAGTAATACTACTTTACACGGAGCTAACGTATTACAGCAGCACATACTGTTTTATGAACTATACTATGTTCAGCGTTTTATTTAAACAAGTCCAACACATCTTAGTATTAATACATCAACGTAAAATTTCGAACATTAAATGTCAGTTACTCCATCAATCTTTACTAAACTGATATCAAAGTATGCAAGTTCATCTATCAGACAGTCCTTTAGACATCACAGTGAATATCGGGTGTATGGAGTCTGCCAGTAAGCAGCCATGTTAAATTACTTTAAGGCATTCAGAGGAGCTGAATACACATCCTTACATATTAAAAGCATACTGTACATTCAATTAACATTTCAACAAGTAGACTAGGAAACCATTCAGCCATAACCATGGAAATCACCAAATGCATAGATCTCTTGCCTGGATGACCTGGATGGTCAACCACCCCCACTTTTGGGACAAGGACATTGGTATTTTCTAAGAATAAAAATTAAATGATGTTAAATCAATGAGTCAGTACTGGACTAAAGACAGGCAAAATTCACTCTGATCAGAAAATCTAAAATTCCCCCCACCCAAAAAAATTTATACAATACTAGAAAGTTAACAAGATTTCTGGGGAAAAAAATTGGTTGGAAATGTTCTGGTAAGTAGTCAATTATTAAACATTCCTAGAATTCCAGACCTGTTCTAGGCTTACTTTAAAATCTTGAAGTCAATCATTTTTGTATAATTGTAGTATAAATACATGTTAATTTTGATTCAGACATTTTTCCATGACTATGTGAATGAAAATGTACCGTTTTCACAATTAAATAGGCAATATTCAAAATATCCTGTTTAGACAAAAATGTTAAAGGTATTGACTTCCATTTCCTATACTTTAAGCAATTAGAAACCATTTACTCAACAGGAACCAAAAAAAACAAACAAAAAAAAAAAAGTGTAACCTTAGCTCTTCTGCAAAGGCAAGACAAATTAGACTTTATAGTGCGACCTCTGGGGGTTTGCCCAATTAGCCATAGCCTTATTAGTGTGGTCAGGCAATGAAGCTGGGTGAAAAGGCCAAGAGTAGAGAGTCAGCATCCTAGTACTTCCCAAAGGTGTTTAGTAATCCGAAACCAATCTGGGCAAACCATGCCTCCTTGGACTTATGGACATGGTTTTATGCACAGGGGCATTGTGAAAAATATTCAACTCTTACTTGCAGTGAAGAGAAATTGTATTGCTACAGCATACAAAGACATCCTATACATTTCCAACTTTGTGTCAACAGTTTAGGGAAGGAACATGGGTTTGATGGTCAGGTGTCCACAAACATTTGGCAACAGTGTATATTATATTACTTTAGATAATACTTGCCATGTTGACTCTGTTGAATGTAGATTTTAAAATATACATTTTAACACTACACAAAAATGATTATGAATTAGATATTGTGAAGTCTGCAAGGTATGCGAGTGCCTCAGACCTGATCCACACTCCATAATGATTCCATCTTCTGCCAATAACAGCAACTGCTGGACCTGCATAAAATAAATCATTGTACAACACCAAACTGGAAAATTGTTAGACCATTACAAAACATTTAACCATTATATTTTAGCCTTTACATTAAAAATAGATTTCCTCAGCCATGCTCAGCTGTCTATGCTAGTTACTGTCTGTGCCTGTTGTCTCTGTGCCAATGTAGCGTTCTCTCAGGTTGTCTAGCTTCTTTACACGGACTGGCCAAGATAAATTGCCTCTAGATGCACATGTGAACGTATTGGCCTGCAAATAACTGGTTCCTCATCCACTTCATACCCAGCATTCCCAAGACAGGGTCCATTTCCCTGATCAGGATGATGTGGTTACTGAAAATAAGGGAGCAGGTGGAAGAGACTGGAGTTTTAAATTATGATGAGAAGGCAGTTACCTTTTAGGTGAAACTCTTAATGCCAGTGTTATTTTCAGCACTGAAGTCTAATTTAGTTATTGCCAGACGGTTCTAAACATCCAACTATATTGGCTATATTTGTGATTCATGTCCAATGCTGCACGAATCAGGAAATCTCAAAGCAGACAAGAAAGGAAGTGGGCATGAAGGTTAGGTTTGTGTAGATTTCAAAACACATTGGATGGTTGAATAATAAAACTAATGTATATAAATGACGCTCAACAATAATGTGGGATTAAGCGACTCATAAAATGGCAAGAGGGAGGGGCAAGAAAACCAGTGGGTGCATTTACCATAAAATTAATCCTTTCGGGAATGTAAAGAACAGGACAGGAAAAGTAAAGAAGCAATAGCTCTTACTAGAGCAAGATTAAGTTTTAAGTGTTTAAATGGTACAGTGTTATTAAAATTATGGTCATTGTGAAGAACGTAGTAAAAAAAAAGAAAACTGTACACCATGTACCAATGTAACTAATTTATATTAATTTGTAAAACTAGAAATACCAAAGTTATCAAATTTTCTGATTTTAGACTTGACTGCATTATGAGTAAAAAAAAAAAACATCTTGGGGGTCAATCAGCTACAGTAGTTGCTTAGTATGACTCAAAGCCCCAGTAACGCCTGTGTAGAACCCTAAAGTTGTTCAATACTTTTGCTTGGAGTGTCTGTGTGTTTAGCTGCCTCGAGCATTTGCCTTCACCTGCAGGCTTCATCACTTCCTAATTAGCCACACCTAAACTTTAATTTCACAACCTTTCATACTCTAACGAAACTGAGCATACTCTTCTTTTTAAAAGAACTGGATCAGAAAATAATCTGATCTGCAGCGTATGCTCGTGTGTTTAGCAGTTTGAATCCCTCAGTCACACTGTAGCAGGAACAGTTTACCCATCTGTGCTCTGTATCGTCTGCTTTGTGCTGCTGTTTCTGCTTCTCTCCCTCTCTCGGCACCACGCGCTCCTGCACAGCGCATGCGTTTGCCCTCGTGCGCAAAGGGAACCTGGCTTCTTCTGCCTGTAGAAAAAAAAAAAAAAACTTTTAGCCCCCGTCCTTTGAAAATAATTTTACGCACTCTCGGTTTAACTCAAGTGCATGGTGTACCTTGCGGTCCAGCAGCGCCCTGGAATCACAAAAACCGGTTCTGGCCATGATGGAACCGGACACACACACTCACCAAGAACCTGCAGCTACCTGCTTAAGCGCACCTGCAACATCCGCTGCAATTTAATTAGTGCACGTGAGGGGGTAATTGACGACGGGCGGTCCTAACGCACTGGAAAAAACGAGCAAATCTCTCATGTATAATTCTCTCGTGTGGGTTTAAGAGGTGGAAAGTTATTGTACTGAATGGTTTGACTAGTAGCGGCGGTTTATCTCGGAGTCCATCGGAAGCTCGTTTTTTCAGACTGTACTTGTCATTTTAATAGAAACACTTCGTCTAACCGTTTTGTTTCGGTAATAAACTCCTCCGTTCTTTAAAGTTCACTGTTTGCCATCTCTTCTCTGCTTTCCACTTCTACAGTGAGTGAAACAGCGCCCCCCTAAACGTCATGTGTGAATGTGTGGTGAAACAATGTATTGCGTCTTTACCATAGACTAACGTCATGTCGAGTCATGTGTTAGTTCCCTGGGTTTATAAGTGTGTCTCACTCCTTTAGTATTAAAGATATTATTTTTTATTATGAAAATTCGGAAAATAAACCTCTTGAAATTGTAGTTAATTATTTTGTTTTAAATGCAAAATAGTTTATACATAAACAGGGAATTAAAAAGGAACAACTGTATTTCCCCGTTTTCATAACAGAAATGACCTTTACTTTTTAATTCTCTTAAACTAATTCAATTTAATAAGAAGAATAATTGACTTTGACATTATTATGACATTATTTTTGATTGAAGTAATGTGTCTTTTGCTACATCTTTTCCACTGTTTACACATCATATCTATCCTCTTTTACCTTTATTTTGGACTGTCAAATGTATAGTTCTTTGTCCTTTGTGTTTGATTTGTTGTAATTAATGTTTTTTGTTGTTATTATTGCTGTTGTTGTTATTGTTAAGTGTATTTAATGTTTTGTATTCTATTTGTATTGTTTCAATAAAAAATCATTTTAAAAACTGGGTTTATAAGTTTTTTTGTTTTGTTTTGGGGGGGGGGGTGTTTACACAGAAAATTGGCACAATGTACAGTACATAATGAACATTTGGCCTAGTTTCGAACGACAAAGTATTTGTGTATGTTAAGTTCATATAATGGAGTTTGTAAATAATTTGTTTAATACATGTTATCTACTGATACTTGACTATTCTCTTTCACTCTCTCTCGTGCGCACACACACCCACACACACCTCATCTATACCGCTTTATCCTGTATACATGATGGTACACCCAATCCACACACACAACGGGGCAATTTGAAAACGCCAGTTAGCCCAATCTGCATGTCTTTGAACTCAAAAAGCCACCAAGCACGGGGAGAACATGCAAACTCCAAACTCCATGCACACAGACCCGAGGCAGGTATGACCCGGGACCCTGAAGGTGCAAAGTGACATTGCTAACCACTAAGCCACGGGGACAAGCCAGATCTAGTCTCAGATGGCTATTATACCTTCACAAACCAGGCTAGCATTTGCATCACTGTTTAAATGAACATAAATGCGTTAAAATACATGATGTGGTCATTTAGTGTACTAGGAGTATTATCATATTTAATAATAAATCTGTTGCATTTATATGTTGTAGGACTGAAAGTGTAAGATAGTGAAAAGTGAGCAAGCCTCCCCGTGGGGGAATCGAACCCCTGTCCTTCTCCGCTAGCCTAACGAGGAGCAGTCCTAAACCGCCACCTAGTGTACTTTTTCAAGTGTACCAGTGTTAGCGGCTCATCTAATCGAAAAGACACGAGGAGATGAAAAGTCTCGTCAATGGAACGCAGATAACACGAGTCACCACGGCAACCACAAAAAGCCCAACACTGCTCCCTAGTGGCGGTAGAAATATCATTCATTCATTCATTCATTCGTTCGTTCGTTCAATTAACTCACATCTTCTATACCGCTCATCCTGTACAGGGTCTCTGGAAATGGAAATATTACACAGAAGGATTTTAAAGTTTAGATTTAAACACACTATATAAAACTGAAGATGAAATACACAAAAATACAGTATAACCAGGTATTGTCATTTTTCACATTTTACATTTTATTTGCCATACACAGTATGACATGCAGTAAAATGATTATACAACTTCCCGTGACCAAAAAGAAAAATTTCTCTGTAAGAAATAAATTACACTGAGTACAATTAAATAAAAAATAGGAATATTCCATATAAAGTTTTTTATATGAGAATTATATATATATATAAAAAATATAAATATAAAACATATTTACAAGGGCACCAAAATAAAAGTGTATAAGTTTATATAGTGTATACACATAATTCAATTACAAGCAATTATGATTATGTTTAACCTATTTTACCTAAATAAAAGCATTATATATTATATCATGCATAACATTTTTCTCCCATCCCAACACTGCCAGTATTGTTTAAAGTAAGGCTATTATATATTGAAAGCAACACCTAAATTCCTGTGCTTATTGGATATGTTTAAATTTAACTTCCATTATACACAGTAAAAAGGTTGAGTGCCAAAAACACGTGACTCACCTGGCGTTCAGAGGCTGAGGAGACTGCCCTCTCTGATACATCATCCTGGGCATCCTGTTGCTGAAGGCCTCTCCGGAGGAAAGTCATCTGGCCTGACACACCCCAGGAACAATGTGAACGCGTAACAGGTTAGTTAATCTAATAAATGATATGTGTACACTTATATACTTGTATTAGCTCAGTGAGACCAGGCATGAATGAATTTTTGTAGCAGTAAATTATTTATTTTTCAATTAACTACTGTTCATTTGAACAATTTTTACTTTTTTTTTTAAACTACTGTTTAACTCTTAGATGTCCTTCAGACATTATAATCTATCTTAAAGTGCCTTAGAGTTGTATGTGTGAAATATTGTAACAGGACTGTTACAGTGTCGTAAAAACAAAAAAGATAGGGTAAAGATATAATTTTTTTTGCCTAATGTCGTTCATCTTCTACCAGTTACTGATGGTGTAATCTGTCTGCTAGAGCTGCAGTTTATATTTATGGGATATTGTATATGATTTGCAGAAGTCAGGAAGTGTCTACTGTAGTAATATATGGGATTCTGCCAGGACTTCCAGGAGAGAAGGGTGACATTGGCCATTGGTACATAATATGTTTTAGTAGCTTGTGTCTTAAATACCTATTTTTAATTCTTGACATTGAAATTTGTTGTGCTAGCTCTTCCAACTAGATGAGTTCATACTTGTGTTGGAGGTTATTTTCTAAAAAAAAATAAAAATAAAAATAAAGAAGAAGAAGAAGAAAGAAAAAAAGAGAATTTTAAAACTTGTATGTGAAAAGAAAAACCCAACACAAACATTATTTTATAAATTCTTGGTTGAGATTAAGATCATATTTAGTGAGATTACTGTCTTAGTTCAAGTCAATACAGAAAGCATCTCAGCACTTCAGCACTATTTCCAAACATTCCTGCAATAATTATGTGTATTCCAATTAGGGCAATAATGCAGTGTTCATAATGTTTTGCAAATTTGCATTTATACTACAAATGTTGTGTGATCATGTGTGTTCCAAACCGACTTTGAAAGTGGTTTCAGTTAGTTGTGGATCACAACGCTGGACTTAATTCACTTATGACCCCAACCATACAATTATCAATTGAAACAATGAAAGGATTATATAATTATTTATATTATTATTATTATATTGTTCAAGAAAGAAATCCTACATGGAGTCTGGCAAAAGATGTTGGTTGTTCTCAGCAACCAGTTTGGCTGTCAGTCGTGTTGGAAATTTATAAATTGGTCCATGATAAGGCTTCACCTTGAAAAGCTGACCTCTTGATTGTTGGGAAGGTTGAAACCAGTTTGATGTACAATATTGTTTTCACTAGTGAAATCTGGGGTTCGGAGAATTGAACCCCTCATTAAAATTTTTAATAAAATAAAAATTAAAACACTGTAGTGCAAAAGTACTAATTGTGCTTTTCATGATTCCATAATTTTCTCAACACTAAATGCATATTTTTTTTTTTTTTTTATTTAATATAATTTCATCTGGGTAAAAAATGAAAAACAAATATAAATCCTTCAAGTATGGTCATTCCTTAGTATTTGCCTGGCACATTGTACATTATTTCCATTTTTAGGGGACAAAATGCGGTTCTATAACTTTTACTTTACAATGCAACTCCAATTAGCTCTATGCAAATATAAACTTTATTACTAAAATGTATTCACTTCCCAATCCAGTTACTGCTCTCAAAAGCACTTTCCACAATCAGCTACAGGAACATTAGCGAGATCGGACGCTGATGTTGGGTTTGGAGACCTGGTGGACAGTCAGCACTCTAGTTTATTCCAAAGGTGGTCAGAATACTTGAGGTTAGATCTTATCGCCAGCCACATAAAGTTCTTCCACATTCTAAACTTTAGATACCCACGTCATCACAGATCTATTTTTGTGCAGAGGGGCAATATCAGGATGAAGCAGGTTTTTACTCCTAACTCCAATTTAGGGAAATCCTATAAAGGCATCATATACAATTGTTTTTTTTTTTCACATTGTGCCAGCAATTTGTGTAAAGAACAATCACACACGAGGTGTGCATACTTGTGTATCGTTCCTGATTATTGGTCCTCATGGTATAAATCAAACTTAACATGAATTACTGAACACCTTCCCCATGAAGTATGATGGTCTATGTAACATAGCTTATAAGCAGTTGCAGTATTTTACAAAAAACATGAGAACAGACAGCTGGTGGAATAGATTATATTTATATTGAGTTCATCAGGATGATTTCATGAACAAAAGAACCATAAAAAGGTCACATCTGCTCTTTTCAAGAAACAAAAAGTTTGCAAAATAAAACAAAACATAAAACTTATTTCATCTCACTCACTCCCTCAGCTCTCATCCTAATTGAGATCGTTAACCAGCATAACACGGAGAGACGAGGAAAAGAGCTAAGGAGAGAGACGTTTCAAATTCTCATTTAATAAAAATCTCTTTACATCAAAGCCTGCAGAATTGTACAGCTGAGTGACTGGGTGTTTTACAGCAAGAGGTCGGCTGCACTTGTGGGGTGTGGTCACGCGCAGTCCTGCATAGCACAGTTGAGTAATTCCTCTGCGACACCTGCCGAGCGAGGCCTCTGGTGTCTCTAAGCAATGAAACTAAGATTACATCTTCCCAGTGCTTGTACTGTGTGGAATTCCTGCCATCTGTAGCAGACCCCTGGGTTACACAGTGATGACAGAGCCTTACAGGTGCAGAAAAGGGACACACACTCCACACACACACACACACTCGTCCACAGAGCTGCGGCTGCTCTTTTCCCTTTAAACATCTACTGTATCTGTATGTGTGTGCATGTGTACATATACACATTATATATATATATATATAGACCCCTCCCACCCACCCCCCACCCCTCATTATGGGTCCTGTACAAAATTGAATCAGAACACAAACACGAAGATGTACATTCAGAGCATACACACGCCTAATCATTCACACTAAACCACCACACACACACACACACACACACACACACACACACACACACACACACACACACACACACACACACACACACA
>JAQMYG010000037.1:20527216-20543615 GCA_030014215.1 Clariallabes teugelsi
ATATATATATATATATATATATATATATATATATATGCACACACATGTTTGTACTCAGCTAAGGTTGTGTGTAATGTAGGTCTGAATTCCGGAGAAGACTTGACGCTAACAGCTAAAAGAGTCTCAGCTGCACTTACAGTACACATTATATTACCTTCATCTGTTTGTTAAACTACAACACACCTGGACAAACTGCACAAACACAGACTTTAAATCAGAACGGTACTTTACACTATCAATAATAAAGTCGTTTGATTTTCGAGGTAGCGTTAAAACTTCAGGCAGTAAAGTGTGTGACGCTCAACAACACAGCGGGGGGAAACTTTAAATGTAGATTCATTTCATAAATACTTTTAAAAGGTTTATATTTGTTTTCCAGTCGTAAAATAAACTCAAGCTCACACCGCATTCCACTTATAACATGAAACCTGTGTGTGCTTGAACAGGGAATGTGTTAGCATGCTAAGCTGTAGGTTATTCAGATCAGTTAACATGCTAGCAGCTGTCGCACATTTACACTCACTCACACGGTTTAAAATGGAAGCCGTTATACGGGATTAAGAAAATCAGAGAAACGGACTTTACTGTGATCTAACATTTTACACTCCCTGATCTCTCGTCCTAACCCGTGCTAATGTTAATGCTAATGCTAGCTGCTGGCTTGGCTTGTGAATTCTGCTTCACTTCCAGCGGCGTGTTTGTTAGCTGCAGGCTGCTAAAAGGCTAAAGTGACTGCGCTCTTCAAAGCACTTCACATCGGATTACCAGTGCAGTGTTTTGACCACAATAAAGTGCTAACACTCATCAGTGATATTCCCACTCACCGCAGCTCAGCACTCCGCCACGCCGTCCACACTCTTAGTTCAGTTTTTTCAGTCTACTTTGGAGTTTTTTTTTTTTAGGCTTCAGGCCTTCAGCTCCTCACCAGAGCACAAATAGGATGTGACGTCACGCGAACGTCAACAACAATAAAAACATCCCCATTTTCTCACGGACTCGTTATATCGTTACTCCATTTCCCCCCTTATTCATATTAAAACTCAGGTGGTTGAATTTACACCCTATAGTGTAAGTGTTTAGTCTTTTCATTTTACTATTTATTAAACGTGTTTGACCAAACCAGGGATCCTGGGGAAACATCATATCTGTGTCTACACAGAGTCACTTTGTCCTGGTCAGGGTGGTGATGGAACCAAATATTTACACCTAGAGGCATTTTACACTAGGCAAAAAAAAAAAGAGGTCACATATCTGAAGGGTCAAATTGTTGGGCCGCATCAAGCAAACAAAACGAAAGAGATTTTAAATTACTGGAATTGGTTAAAAAGCGTCTAACGCATTATTAAAATCTGTGGTGAACCACTAAATTCAGTCAGGAAATTACTATTGGGAAAAAAACGCACAATTATAGATCACTTAAATGCTTGGTGAAGTTGCATCATCTAAAATCAACAGTCGCCAGGCACACGGGACAGGGCACCTTGCAGTCAAACGAGCTGCTTCCTGTTGCATCATTAACGATCCCTCATGATCCCTATCTCCCGTCCCAAGGTGCGGGACCACGACTCCATCTCCGTCAGACAGGGACGGGAGGTTTTCAGAGTTTCCACCAGCTTTCATCAACAGCCTGTCACATCTGCTGTCAGCGATCGAATCAACTCTTCAGAGGACGTTCCAACTTCTGGATGCCCAAGAAACAAACAAACAAACAAAAAAAACGGGAGCATAAAGGAGCAATTGATAAAGCTCAAGTGGTCTGATGAGTCCAGACAGACCTTATCCAAGAGCAGTTGGTGTGTCAAGGGAAGAAGGAAAGCACACAAAGCGGTGCACCCATCAAGCATAGTGCCCACTGTACAAAGCTCTGGAGGCAATCTGGGGTTGCTTCAGTTGGTCAGGTCTAGACTAAAATCAAGTGAGTTGATAACCTTAAAGTTAGCACTATCACCTTCCCGACTAGGCTTGATTCCCGTCTCTGTGTGCATGGAGTTTTCATGTTCTCCCCATGCTTGGTGGGTTTCCTCTGGTTTCCTCCCACAGTCCAAAGACCTGCAGATTAGGCTAATTGGCGTTCCCAAATAGTCCGTAGTGTGTGAATGAGTGTGTGAGTGAGTGTATGTGTGTGCCCTTTGATGGATTGGCGACCTGTCCAGGGTATACCCTGCCTCGTGCCCTAAGCCTCCTGGGATAGGGTCCAGGTCCCCGCAACCCTGAATACAGGATAAAGCGGTACAGATGATGAGTGAGTGAGTGAGTGAGTGATAACTGAGTACTGAGTACAGTACAAAGTACTGAGTGGTATAGTACAGGTTAACACAACTATGGATCGTTTCTTCCCTGCTGACACAGTTATGTTGCACACTTCAATCAAAGTGTGTTGGACGTCAGCATGAGACTTTTGTGAGCGTGTGAGAATTTTTTCCCAGGCTTTTGATTAGCCAATATGGCTTTATCATTAGGGTTATATCACAGCCTGCTGGGTTGGTATGGTTATACAGTGTTTTTTTTTTTTTTAAATGAGGAAAAAGAAAATACCAGTGTACATGTGGACTGGAGCTTAATAGCATGTTTTATGAAGGTGGGTGAAATACAGCGGACCTGGAGGACACCCATGTAGTACACAGTAGAACTCCTCACAATAACACGACAATAACCACATTTTAATTTGTCTAATGATGTGAGACGAATCAGACCTTTTACAATCATTTGAACAGGACTCTGCAAGGGCAAGAAATTAGACTGTGCGTTTGTCTGCCAGCTCAGTGATTAGGGGTCATCGACATCATAAGGGAGCAAAGGTTTACTTTAGGCTGTTCTAATGCAGACCACAGTGCAGATGATTTTTTTTTTTTTTTTTAAACAAAAACATAATGATTAAGAGAGATTAAATAGAGAGAAAGTTGTTTCTGGACTTCCATAACAATTCTGTAAAAAAAAATAAAAATAAATAAAAATAAAATTAATAAAGAGGTGGGGAGGGAAAAAATCATATCCTCATATGAAGACATTCAGGTCTCAAGAGGTTAATATCAATATTTCAGACACAATATCCCATATTTTGCTGTTTATTTTTTGCTCTGCTAGTAGAAATAGATCCATAAGAAGCAACATTTACTTTATAGCATATAATTAAATTGGGTGGCTAGTTTACATTGATTTGCACATACCTGTTTAATGTGCTTTTGGTAAAATTGACATTACTCTTTCCTCGTAATCTGATATGATATGATTTCATATTTTAAGTCCAAAATTATATTACTGAAAACTATAGTGTGCCATGTCTGTTGATTATGTCCCTAACTCTATTGTAGTAACTTTCAGACTAAAAGTGGAATTTACACACCAAACACAGATGAACGGACACAAGGAAATGATCCTGTGTTGTTATACGAAATACAAGCCCCTTCTGGAGCATTGCTCGACCAATCAAATTAGTGGACCAGAACAAATTGTTGTATAAATGAACATATTCAGAGCCAATTCTAGAGTCTGTTGAGGCAAAATATTACAGGGGTATTTCCAACCAGCCATCATCATGTTTATATTATCAATAATAAACAAGTTTGTAAGCCCTTAGGGGCCCCTATTGGCCTGGGGCCACAAGCAGTTGACAGGCATTTACAGCTTTTGGCAGACTCCCTTATCCAGAGCTACATTATACATCTGAGCAATTGATAGTTACTCCAAGTTGGTGGGGTTTGAACCTGGGACCTTTCAGTCATTAGTCCAACACCTTAACCTCTGGGCTACCGTTACCCTCCTCTGATAATATTATATCTTGACAAACCGCTGCACATTAATCAGACATAACTCGGAGAAAAGCCAAGGTCATTCCACAACAGGGACAAGGCAGAACACATTCCTCACCTCACTTGTCAGAAGAAGGACTTGTACTTTTACAGCAGTTGATTGTTCAGTGCTCCTCATTTTGCACCAAAGGTGGCTGGGAAGAAATGGCCCTAATGTGAACATGGTCTACACTTTCCTACATAATTCTGAACCACATTTCAGGGAGAGGAAAATTCATTATTGATTTTCGTTTGAAGAATATCAAGCGTCATTAGGTTTCTGTAACTGGTCAAGGTCAATTTTCCTTCTGTACTGCACTGGGTGTTTGGCTATCTAAGACAGAAAATGTGAGAAACTATGTAACTGCAAAAGCTGTGCAGCTGTACTGGTTCAGCCTATGTCTTCCTCTCTGTTCTGTAATTTGTAGACTGTCTGGGAGTACTCTCTACCTTTCCGTGCCTTGAAATGTTGGATGATTTTTTTCTTCTTCAATCCTGCCTCCAGACACAAGACTATGTGTGTTTTACAACAGCTTTAACTCAGGCTGCATGTAGCTTTTGTTCTTTTTTTGGTCTCTTTTATCATTGTAAAGCGCACTTGTTTGTTTAGTTCTCTTAGTTAAAGATTGTGTGTGGTTCTTCAATAAGAGGAGAAGGAAACCAAGGGAGTCAGAAGTATGGAAAAAGGATTATCTGAAGGGTATTTCAGCTGGAGCATTACAAAGACATACTTTGGGGGATGATACTCTGAGACCTGTGTTAACTTGTTAAAGAAATAGTAAAATATGGGAGCTTTAAACCTACAGGTTCCGTCGCTGAGAATCTTTAAGAAGACATGTTTGAAATGGTGACAAACCCAGTAAGGAATTTGCCCACTAGCTTAGACATGCCAGTACCAGCCATTTGTTGACCACTGACAATGGTTTAGGTTTGCTATCGAATCAAGTATATATTAACACAGTTTGTTGAGTTTTGTTCTTTGCTGCATCTCAATCATCTCTTGATTTTAGTGTAAAGTTTAACAGCTTTCACAGTTCCATTCAATGGTGGATTTGATGGATTCCAGTTTCAAATGATCCTACAGGGTAATGTGGCTGCCTCATAGCTTTGGTTACTGTCTGTGTGGGTTTTCCTCTACATACACCTGTTTTGTCTCATCCCAATGCATACAATCTCTAGGTGGACCGACTGTGCCAAATTCTCACTATGTTTGAACAAGAGTGTGCATGTTGCTCTGTGATGGTTTAGTTATTAAAATTTTTAAACTGTATTTATTACATATTAAATGTGAATGAAAATCCATAAATACCAAACACTGTAGACAGTATGGTTAGTGTCTTCCAGTAAAGGTTTGGAATATTTAAATAAATTTTTTTCCCTATTGTTCCATTGATATATCTTTACTTGTGCTTGCAATAACCTCATAAAAATTTCCAGATTTTTAGTCTTACCATCTGGAACTGAAATAATATAATGGGATCATGTGTCATTATGCTACATAAAAATATTTCATAATATTGAACTGGGCCAAAGAAATATTGTGCAAAATTATTTTCCACAGAGCGCCATTAAAACTATTATTTAAACAATAGTTACTGTTGTACAACACATTTTCTATCGAGGTTATATACGTAGATGGTTAGAAAAGCAGCATAGAGCTTTGTCAAGGGCAAATGTTCGTGTCTGATGGGAATCAAAATTCAATGTTTGGTCTTTGGCATAAAGTTTTATGTTTCTCTGAAACCCCAAACTGCTCAGCAAACTGCAAACACTACCCTTACAGTGAAGCACAGTGATGGTACCATTTTACCCATAGGGATTAGGAAACCAATGTTTGATGGATGGTTCCAAATACAGTGTAATCCTACGATAATATTTAATATACATCTAATAAGTGTTAAATTCACCTTTGAAAGTGAACAACTGCTAAATAGAAAATAGATATGGTATCTATTTTCTATTTAGCAGTTGTTCACCTTCAAAAATTAAAAATTAAATTCCAGGTTGTACCACTACTACAAAAAAGGATAAAGAAACAATAAGTTAGCCTACCACACACAGTTGTATAAATTTTATGAAGATTTATTTTCTAACTTTGTCATTAGCATAACCACTGTGCCTGTGCCACTGTTTTGAAGAATAGTCCATCACCCGAATAAGATCTGATCAGGGCTAGTTTTATGGTCATCCCTTAAACATCATGTCTTCAGTCCAATTTGTCTCACATAATGAACTCTCATAATGCCCACCATTATGGGATCGTGAGCTCCTCAAGACTTTTCCAAAATCAGGACCATTAGAAGACGGCGACACTTGAGAATGAGAGATTAGACTGTTTAACAGGGTATGCTAATGTAACACACAAAGGCATTTCAAAACGCACACACACACACACACACAAAGAGAACACAGAGGCAAGTTAATGCAGCAGCAGCTGTATTTGAATATAAAGGCAATGCTCCAGTGTGTGTGTGTGTGTGTGTGTTTCAGTGTATTAAAAAAAAGGTTTCAAATATAGTAAAGCACTATAAAAATGAACAAAAAACCCATAAAAAAAAAAATCAATAATCATAAACCCTGCGCACCACAAGTTCAGTGTGTAAGTGTTTTTGTATACATATATATGATCTTTACACTCACACTGCATATTATATCTGGTTGCACATACAATTGTATCAAAGGCAATTTGGTCTTAAAAGAATTTATTTAAATAATTATTTATATATACACAGTACCAGTCATAAGTTTGGACACAAGTTCAGATTTATTTTCTATATTCTAGAACAATACTGTTTTTTTTTTTTTTAAACTATGAAATAACACATGGCATTAGGTATGTAAGTAACAACAACAGTCATTTGTTATTTTAAGACATGGTCAGCTGTTCTGAAATAGTTCTTGCATGAACAGTACTGTCAAGTGCATTTACAAAACCCATCAAACACCATGATGAAACTGGCTTTCATGAAGACTGCAGAGGAGAAGTTCAATTAGAGTTACCAGCCTCAAAGATCACCAATTAACAGCACCTCGGATCAGAGCCGTTGTGAAGGCTTTCAGAGCATACGTTTGTTCAGCATTATTTTACAATAAACGTATAATTAGAAAGTGCATACAAACTTTTGACTGGTAGTGTAGTTCATTATGTATATATTCATATATTCATGACCTGATTCCAGGCATGGGCAATCAAAAGTGATTTCGAGTCGATTCCACACTTTAAAACGATTCAGCTCAAATTCATACAGGACACAGAATAAGAAGGTGTACTACTCGACGGTCACCCTTGGACAAACGCCTCTTTCCTTTGGCAAATACGTGAGTAGTCTGGCAGTATTTCACTTTAGAGAAACATGGGACACGCACACATCCTGATGCCTTGAATCTGGCCAACAAAAGAAGCTCAGAAGGATCAGGAAGGTGTTTAAAACATGGGTAATGACAGCACAGGCATTTAAAAAAAAAAAGAAAAAAAGCTCACTGTTCTTTATTCAGTCAGACATTTAGACATTCAGCCTAAAAGGGTGCGTGGAATCAACTACCCTCAACACTTGGAATCGGAGTCAACTCCTATCGATCATTTCGTCTTAATTCAATTGAAATGTGTTTCATGACATTTGAATGAAGCTTTGCATAGTGGCTGTGTGATTGTTTTTAGGAGGCACAAAGTGCCTTATTTAGATTTTTTTTTTTCTTTTCTTTTTTTTATGTAATACAGTTAAATCCCCCTGAGTGTGTGTTTGTGTGTAAGTCTACCCATCAGCTCATTAGCATAAATGTGTACCTGGTAATGTCTTACACTATATTGTTGTTGTGGAGTATCAGGTCTGATTACTGTCCAGCTTGCCCATTGTGTAAAACACCCCGTGGACTTGTGTTTACAGTGCTGCCTTGACAGCAGTCTCTCTCTCTCTCTCCCTCTCTCTCTCTCTCTTTTGTCTGGAGCATATGTAATCGATCTTTTAGTGTAAAGCTGCTCTGGATAGTGTTTGCTGAAAGAGAATACGTCATCACCATCCTAACAGACTAGGGGGGAAAAAAAAAAAAAAAAAAAAACAATTTCTCACATTTATACAAAAGTACATCTAAAAACACCAGGAACACATCGTTTGGCCTATCATGAGCTCCCTAAAAGAATCAGTTCATTTGAGTTTCTGCTTCAAACACTAGTGTTAAACGCCTGCACTGCAAGCCTGGCTACATGTTTAACTAATATATAATACCTACTGATCCCAAAATGCAGCTGATGTACCAAACAAAACAGTTTTCTAGGATTTCTGTAAATCTATGTGGTTTCACAGATCTCACATTGTGTACTTCTGTAGTATGTACTTGGGGAAAATCCATGAGATGCAGTGTACTATTAATTCCTGGAGTGTATCGTGTCCTAGGACTAAAATCCTTTTTCTACTTGGTGGCAGCTGTCTGGGAAATGGCAAAAGCGCCGGCCTTTACGGTTGGCAATTTCTATAACGGCCAACAAGAAGGCTATTACACCACACATTCATACGAGGAGAATGAGGTGGATTTAAATTCTACTGGCACAGGTTAATAATGATGAAAATAAGATCATTTATGTTTAGTGAAAAGCACCAATGTTTGATCCGGGTTACTACATAGTATGTGCATAGTGTGTGACTTGAGGAAATCTGAATTGAGGAAGCCCGCTTGCTTGCTCGTTCGTTCCATAATGTAGTTCACAGCCTACACTATTCACAGGACATGATTTTCAGCCGTCCTGTTTAGGAGCAAGACATATTGTTCGGTACTGCATTTGGCTGTGCTCTCAATATCCAGCACAACACAGACCGGTTAGTGTGACTCGTTTACTTCCTGCCTGTAGATAAGTTTGGTGTGGTTGCTGAATGAGAGAGAAAGATAAAAAGTGTGTGTGTGTTTTCGTTCTTTGAGCTTTTAACTAGTGTTAATTACATACATTTCATTAATACTCAAAAGTGGTATAAACGTTTCTGAGAGAATGATGATGAAAAAAATAAAATGAGTCAGTGATCAAATCAAAACCAGAATCAACAGCTGAATGGATTAAGTAAATCCCTGCACAAATTTGCATTTTTGTGGGTGTAACAGAGAGAGAGAGAGAGAGAGAGAGAGAGAGTGGGAGAAAGAGTGAAAGATAAAGTGTGTGTGTGTGTGTGTGTGTGTGTGTGTGTGTGTGTGAGTGAGAGAGAGAGAGAGAGAGAGACTATGTGATTCTCCTCTCTAACTCCTGAATAATTTCTGTGGAGAGAAAAAAACAAACAGTATTAATGATGTGTTTAATCACACAAATATGATTAATATGAAATAGGATTTTTCTATTTAAAAAAAAATAATAATTTACAGCTGTGACGTGAAACCCTGATGGACAGACATGTTTTGGCTATGACAAGCCGTCTAGTAATTATATACTGTATATCTTGACTTGTGCGAACAATGCTGTTTGTGTTGTGAAGTTGGAGGATTATTTTTCGTCATTGCAACCAATACTGTTTGGAGTTTAGTCACTCATTTACTGTCTTAAGCCACCACTCGCTTCTTCATATAAAATAATATTAATGTAGATTTTATTTAAGAAATGAGAACAGATGTTTGACTGTTTGCAGGCTATAAAGCGCCTAAAGATGCCGTTTAAAAATTGGTTGTTTATGTCACAACCTCAACAGTAACTTCATGTCTGTTTATCATCTGCATCCGTTTCTCACTGGTTCATGCCTTAAGTTAGATGTTTCTATTCTTGAATGATTCATAGATCACTGTGTGACTTAACATTCCTCTGAGACTGCTCAGGTACAGGCACTGGACTGAAAAAACGAGAGCCAAGAAAGTAATTCGGAAGCCTGGAGAACTATTCCTCAAGACTAGATTCAAAATACACGAACATCTGGCTCTTTGGAAGCAAAAAAGAAGAAACGAGAGGTGACTCAAGACTTTGGCACAGTACTGTATGTTACTAATATAATACAATGATGGGGGACACAGAAAAAAATATATAAATAAATGTGTATAGAGTGTGCTTATTATTTTAGTTACAGCGCTAACTGATAATCAGAGCACTGGCCAATGACTCTTGCTCTGACTGCACATTATTAGGGTTACTTTGAGACAGTTATTCCTGGACTGAGTTCTGGTTACCTCCAATAATTTCCTCCTTGACTTTCTGCAGCTCTTTCCTCACTTCCTCCAGCAGCTCCTACAACACGAACACAAAAACATATTAACACATATTTAACTTTCGGCAGTTTAAAAGATGATCATTTCATTCTCTTATTATTTAATGTAGATTTTAAAGAAATGGAAACCAATAGAATAGCCTATGCTTAATAGCAAACATTTTCCATTTCTTAGGGAGCATCAAGAGGCTCCCACACATCCCGAAATGCTTTATCTAAAATGTGTCTGACCTGCTATACACTTACTCACTCGTTATTCAGTGCAGGACGTGGAACAAGGCTGTGTCAATGAAAAACAAATCGAAACTCCGCACCGAACTTTTTAAAATAAACTCAGACGTCGGTCACTTTGTATTTGGCGAGGCCATCACATGGCTACTCATTAGTAAGAAGTGAGGGCAGGTATTTCTTTATAAATATCAAAACTTCTGCAGTTGTAAAAGACAGACTATTCCTCTCATCAACCAGAATGTGTGATGCTGTCCTGAAAAGTCACTCACCGAAGGCCCTCGTGCATGGAGCGGTAAGGTAAACCCGGGCTGCTTATTATTTTTGTGGTAATGGTTTAGCATTCTCTGCAGAGCAAGGCTCAAGCTTTCTGAGGGCTTCTGCTATAGGTGGTTGAGTGACAGTCGACTTACCAGACTTAGCAGCCTTAGCAGATAACTTCATACTTAAATTATTCACAATGCATTGTCTGGTTTGCCTTTAGAAAAAAATGTAGGATATTGCAAATTTGATCTCTTTTAATGAGACCTATAATATAATAATATAAACTGGTGAAGACCTGTTGACGTGGCTGTCAATTCCTGTAAATGCAACATCATCGCAATAGTATCTGTTTACGTGATTAACTGATTATCAGACGATTTGATCAGCGGCCGATCAGAGCGCCCCTAAATAACAGTTCTCAAACAAAATATCCTCAGTAATGATAATATATATTGCAACCATTTCCAACACACCCCAGCTGATGAACGAGACCGACTAACACGGACAGAGAGTAACTCGTTCCATGATGTGTGATAACTTCATATCCACAATCCATATCCTAATTTATTAGCAGATGCATGATTAGCATGATTTGTTTTTGGTGCAGTGCTTGCCAACAGGTCCATATGCTCACGTCAGTTACTGCAAGGAAACTTAAAGGTCCCATATTCTACTATTTCTTTAAGAAGTTAACTGAAGTCTCAGAGGTCCCCCAAAGTGTGTCTCAATACTCCAGTTGAAATTCCCCTCAGAGGATGCATTTTTCCCCACCATAAAAACATCTCTCCTCCTCCATAGTGTCTATGTAAATGAGCTACTGCTGAGCCATGCGCTCCATCAGGGAACAGCAGAGCTGAGCAACGAGCTGGTTTAAGCCCAGTGCAATAAAAATGGACAAAAAGTAGGATTTTGTCCCTTCTAGCATTTTTGGTTTTGAACACACACACACACACTGGAGACCTATCAGAATCTCAACAAATGAACATCCCTGTAACGCATCAACCGCTTCACCACAACACAATATTTATCCATGGACAATCAATCATCTCACAGCACCAGTACAAAAGTCAGTAGGGGCACAACACTGTTCATAGAATAATGTCACCGGTGTTATTTATGGTATTTATGGACATCATTGGAGATAACTATGGACATCATTGACCTGTTTGACTCTCTCCAGTTCAGACTCATCCCCACTCTCAGCATCATTCAATGAGCCAGCTGCTTTCATCCTGATGGGTAGAGAGAGAGAGAGAGAGAGAGAGATGAAGGAGAAAAAATAACAGTCATAATGAGATTACAGAAGGGAATGTGAAGATGGGAAAGGAAAGGAAAATTATAGTGAGTGCACAAAAGAAAACATTGCCATTAAATGCTTTAAAGAAACAGTAGAAAAGCTTTGCTTCAGATAAACCCATCTAAAAGCGAAATTCATGCAAAGGACTCCGTTTATAAACCAATGTGATTTACACATTCAATCTGTTTATTCATTTATTTACTCAACGTTCTGCTTGTTTTATTCCCTGTGATTATGACTGCGTGTGGATTATCATCAGTTAAGTAAGACTAACGGCCAGAGAATCAAACAAGGATTTGGACGGTAACCGACTCTTACACACTAATGAAGAGTCTCCAGCGGTGACCAAATTCAATTTAATTCACATTTTCCTTCAAGTTTTTACTGTTTGTCAGAACATAGCTCATGATGCCGGCCCCACGCTAGGTTCTGTAAGATCTGGCCTGATATCAGTTTCGAACATCTGTGCTGTTTCAACAGAACATTCAACATGCGCTTATGTTTCTGTATCTGATCAGCAACTCTGAAATGGGTTTTTCTGATGACTACACCATCATCATAAAATGCACTCGTTCCAGCTGGCACATCGGTGAACTGGGGAAAACAAACACCAATGAGCACCCAACACACACAGCTGACAACCGATGAACGCTATAACCCAGAGCAACCTGAAACTATAGAAAATAAAAGGAGGAGTACGTAGTGTTAGTCATGAATACAGAATACACTGTGCAGGCGAAAGGAGATCCCAAAGATCTTGTTAGTCAGCAAGGAGAAGCTCATACAGCAGGACTTAATCACCAGGCCGATGATACACTGTAGCAAAGCCGGGGACGCGAGTCGTCAGTTTCTGCAGGTGTGCGGGTGTGTGTGTGTGTGTGTGTGTGTGTGTGCAGGTTTAGATGTCGTTAGTGTACCTCGGTGTCAGAGCAGTGAAGGCGGGTGAATCCAGACTTCGGCTAACAGAGTTATTCCTGTATGAAACACAAACTGTGTATATATACACACACTCTGATCGGACAAGATTCAATGATAATCGGGTGATTGTACGGGGAAAGTTGTGCGCCTTTGTTCGCGCATGTGTGTATGTTCAGAGTGGAAGGGGATACCACTCTAAACACGCCACAGTGATGTCATCATTAACCTCAAACACTTTAGCACATCTCTTCTCCGGTGAGTCACTGATGTTGCTTTCTGCGTACTGGGACACCTTTTAGTAATGAAACATTAGAGCAGAAATGCATGCTGGGGAATTCTCTCTCACCTGGGCATGGTGGCAGATTTCTCCCATGGCCTCCTTAAAGTGTCTGAGGACACAGAACACACAGTGAAGTCATGAGCAAGAGCAAGCGCACACACACACACACACACAGGAAAAAACTCACTGACTGATCTTACCGCTTTGGCCTTGAGACTCAGAATCATCCTAAAAGAAATCCGGAAAACAGAGATCAACCAGGTACAAGTAAAAGTTAACTACACTTTATTGATTAAAGTTGGACAGACACAAACACCAACTCACATTACTGGACTCTTCTGTCTTTGGGGCTGGAGGAACTTTCTCCCCTTTATCTGCTGCTTTCCTCCTGGACACGGACACACAAATACACATATAATTAATCTCATTAATACGCAAGATAGAACAGAATAGCTAATACTCTGCAGTCTAGAAGAAGAAATGTCTGCTAACTGTTATCTTTAGCAGTGTGTGTGTGTGTGTGTGTGTGTGTGTGTGTGTGTGTGTGTGTGTGTTATGTACCGCCGTGCAAGTATGGCACTCATTTCTCCCATCAGGCCTCCACCTCCTCCGCCAGGCCCAGACCCACTGCAGCGGCTCAAGTCAGGCTTAGCAGGAGCAGCAGCAGCGGCAGGAGCAGAAGGAGCGGCAGTACCACCTTCATCCTGCTGAGGGCAATATATATATACACACACTTCAGTACAATACAGAGAGAATCCTGAACGGAAACCTAATGTAAGAGCGTAACACAAACCACTGTGTATTTTATTTTTATATTATGTTTTATAGTTTTATATAATGTTTATTATAAAACTATTTTATATATATATATATATCACATCACAGTATATATATAATTTCTTTTCATACCTTGTTGACTTTGCGTAGTTTTGCGCCTGCAAGAGCAGCAGCGAGTCCTCCTCCCGCCATCCCTCCTCCACCTCCCCCACTTGAAGAAGAGGGAAGGGGTGGTGGTGGAGGTGCACCTCCACTAGGAGGTGGGGGACCTGGTGGTGGTGGGGGTCCACCTCCCATAGAGGGAGGTGGGCCGGGTGGAGGAGGTGGTGCAGGGGGGGCTGGGGGGCCTCCGGGCGCAAGAGGTGGGGCAGGAGGAATCATCGCTGTGGGATGAAGATTATAAACGTAATCCAGAGAGAAGAAACAACACACCTGCCTTCTCTTCCCCTTAATAATGTCCGAGTGTGTATAGTGACTAAAGCCCTGAGTAATAACATCTCGGCCATGGCGATCTGATCACAAGAGGACAGTTAAAATGTACAGCTGTTCATGCCATTTGGTGGATTGGGGGGAGGGGGTCAAGGGTCAACCATCGTGTTATTATATTTTGGTGCTTGACAGATCTGCAGTCCTAATGCAATTCAGACAAACTCACTACAACATAGAAACCAAAGAACGTGATGATAAAGTGAAATATGAATTTAGTTACTGCCAGATTGAGTGTGTGTGTGTGTGTGTGTGTGTGTGTGTGTGTGTGTGTGTGTGTGTGAGAGAGAGAGAGACTGACAAATTTAATATGATTCCTGAAGTACATTAACCTCCCTACAGTAACTCTTCTGGATAAACTTGGAGCTTATACACTTTCCAGTTATCTGAGTATCTGTATAAAGACAGTAACCGACAGCTGAGTTGTTCTAATATGATTTACACATTACATACAAAAAAAAAATAATACTAAATGTTCTAATCAGACCATATGTGCAAGCAGCAGGAGGGTATTAATGCGAACGCGTGTTGAGGAGGAATTGAAACAGAGGAACCCTAGAACATGTGTCCCTAAACCCAAAACAAACTGAACGAACCCAATACAGTAGAAATTATACAACAAATTTACACTGACCTGAAGCAGCCTGTCTCTCTCTCTCCTGTCGCTCTCTCTCCTGTCTCTCTCTTTCTTGCCATTCTCTTTCCTGTCTTTCTCTCTCCTGTTGCTCCAATCTGCAGAAAAAACAAAAAACAAAATATGTTACACACACGAGCACATTATGTTCAGGAGTTCAGACATAGTAGACGGAGTCAGAGCGACTCCAAACATTTCTTGGTTACATATTGGATTCAGGGCTGGATGTGAACACCTATAGAGTCACAAACTCATATCTGGCCAAAAGGAAGAACGAGATAACAGCACATATTTATGGGCCTTTAATTGTATAATAACTCCATGTATTAGTATTAGTATGTTTCAGCTGGAAACAATTAATTTAACCTTAAATGTTGGAGTGAGTAGCTTCTCATCTTCTGTGGCCATAAAAACAGATGTTACTGAGTTTCAAAAAAATCTAATTATTGGCCTGCATCAAGCAAAGAAAGCAACTAAGGAGAATGCTAAAATTACTGGAATTGGGCTAAGAAGGAGCTAACGCATTACTAAATCTTGGAAGGACAGTGCTGAACTTTGGGTAGTTCGGTAGAAATCAGTGAAATTAAGAGCTTTTCAACACACAATGCAATAGAAACTGGGATTAAAATGGGACAGCTGTGTGTCCATAAAAAAAATAAAAATAAAAATAGTTTTTTTAAATTGTTAGGTCAGACTAATTAGGGGAAAAAAGATTCAATTTGGGCTTCAAACGGTCGTGTAGTCTGTTGAGTCCAGATTGACCCTATTCCAGAGTGATGGCTGTATCAGGGCAAGAAGAGAAGTATCACTCACAGTGTCCACTGTACAAGCCTCCTGAGGCAGTGTTACGATCTGGGGTTGCTTCAGTTGGTCAGGTTTAGACGAAGCAACGTTGTGTGGCAGTAAAATGAACTGAATGACCAGGTTATCACATCAGTGGATTTCTTTTTCTTCCCTGATGGCACAGGTACATTCCAGGACTCAAATTATAAAAATGTGGTTCTGGGAGCACGAGGAATCATTTTTCACTCACAAATTAACCACCACAGACTCCTGAACTTAACCACACTGAGGGTCTTTGGGATGTGCTCCTCAACAGTTTGTCTTTCCAGCCACCGATACAAGATCTCACAGATTAACACGACTCTGGACTAAAATAAATGTTGCGACACTGCTCAAATGACGTGACTGCAAATGCACACCAACGTCAAAGCTAAATGTGGTCCAACACAATATTAGTTATATAATCCTATTAAAAATATTAGTACTTTTTTTTTTCCGGCCAGGCAGCGCACAACAGAAATTAATCACAAATTAGTACTAAACAATTTAATCTGGTGTGTCAACATCAACATGTTTTAAGAAACAAATCGCAAATCTCAAGGAAAAAAAATACTTTGTCTATGTAAACTAATCTTATCCAATTGAATACATAAAATCTCCTTTAATAAATGTATCCCCACTTGTTTTTTTGTTGTTGTTTTTTTTTGGATTTTTCCAATTTTCTCCCCTAATTTAGTCGTGGCCAATTCCTCCCCGTCACTAGGGGGCTCCCAC
>JAQMYG010000037.1:20585061-20605407 GCA_030014215.1 Clariallabes teugelsi
TGGAGGAACGTTGTTTCGTTTCACTGTGTACTAACTGTATATGGTTGAAGTGACAATAAAGCCTACTTGAACTTGAAATAAGCAATAAAGTTGACTGTGAGTCAGTGTTTAGCCTTAAACATGAAGTTAAACTACTCTACTTTATGGATAAATGTTTGTGTCTACCTGACCATTCCACTGTATGTGGTTTTCCCCTAAAATGTTGACACAAAGTTAGAAGGAAACAATAGTATCAGAAGTCTTTGCATGCTGTTGTGTTGTGTAGTTTCCCTTTTCTGTATCTAAGTGGTCCACACCTACTGTATTTAGATTTAGGCATTTGGCAAACGCTCTTATCCAGAACGATTTAGATAAGTGCTCTGGAGTTTCCAACATTAAATAGATCCTTACACTAGTTTGCTAGGTTAGAAACTAGAAGTACCATCAGTCAAACGTTGTTGGAAAGGATTGATTGGTGAGGGAGTTAACCCAAATACCAGATAGGTCTTTAGTCGTCGCTCCAGTGACTCAACCTATTCCAGCTTTACAGTGCTCCTGTGCAAAAAATGAGGTCCATGAAGACATGGTTAGTCAAGTTTGGAGAAGAAACCTCAATGTCTGACCTCACCAGTGTGCTGTGGCTGAATCGTATGGTCCACATACTTGCCATTGTAGAAGAGATGCTTACCATTGTTATGGTAACAGCGATCAATCATGCCCAGCACATGAATAAATAAGCTCAAATAACAATTAATAATTTATTAAGCTCTATGATCTCTCTGGCCATACAGTGTTTCTTCCAGGGGTAAAGTGGCACTACTGTTTTTAATCTTGTATCTGATCTAATCTTGTATTTGATCGCTGGTTCGATTCCCGGGTGATGCTGTAACCTCTAGAGAGAGCTGATTGTTCGAGCTCTCTCAGAGGGGAGGGATGAGAGGTACTTAGTGCTCCCACATTAATCACGGCTCTACAGCCAACAGGGGCATCTGTGAGCTCACGCAAGTGGAAGGAGTGGATAGCGCTGTCCTCCGAGTGTGTTACGCCGCCCCTAACGGTGCGTGAGCGAGCAGTTCGAAAAGATGCGGTCGGCTGCTCAGTCGGGAGGGCCGAAGACTATCACGTGTTTCCTTCTAACCGTTTTTTTTTTCATGTTTCTTTATAACTTCACATATAAAACTCATCATAAAATTTAAAAAAACATATTTAATAAGAAAATTACAGTACGCATCTATCGTTACACTCAGACAACTCAGTCTTCTGAACACACAAACACACAGATAAAGAGTCACTCCACACTGAAGTGGCGGACGTCTTCTCTGGTCATCTCTCCCTCACTCCGTCCACCTGTGTCCACAGTGTGGAGCCGTACACACGTAGTACAGCCTCATTGCGTCCTACAACACAAACATTAAAACGTAAAATCAATCACAACAAATTTTTTGGAATGTACTAGTTAATGTAGGTGCAGCCTGATGCTGAGGTGTTCTCCCCACAACAGTAACTTTCTGGTGTGTCTGTTTCATGGTTGTGCAATTGTGCACGCTGTTATTATGAAATTCTGTACCTCAGCCTTCATGCTGTGTGACTGGAAGAACACTGCCTCCTTGTGGCCACACCTGGAAACAAGAAAAATCTTACAGCACAAGACAATACTCGGCACTGTATCCACACACACAGACAGCAATAATGTTTCACTAACTTTATATATGCAATAATTGTTGTGTGTGTGCAGCACTCACTTAGGGCAGGGGTGATCTTCTGTACGAGGTAATGTTGGATCTTGAGACACATCAGCAATAATCTGTGTGAGCTCACTGTAGAAACACAATCAACATGCAGTCAACCACAAATCACAAACTAACTAACTGATGACATACATTGCTAACAGTAATTTACACTGTCTGGCAAAAAACTAACAAACAAAGAACGCATAGCACACTTAAATTCAGTCTTCAACTGTTTAGTCCCATTGTGCATGTACAAATTCTCTAACTTTTTCTATTACACATTCTATTAGCTGTCATTTCTACGGTTCATGTTTTATGATGCAACTTCAAATGACCTTTAATCGTGATTTTTTTTTTTCCCCGACCACATAACTTCTGTGAAGTTGATGTTTCTGCAATATCCGCACAGGATTTCATAGTGTGTTGGATGTTTTCCAGTAATTTCCAATAAAAGTCCATTTTATTTATAGTGCTTTTAACAAATGGTCACTGTCACAAAGCGGCTTTACAGAATCAAAAAGAAATTATGGAAAAGTGAATGAAATGTGTTCGAAAATGTGTATGAATCAAAATGATCAGATTGTCCCTGATGAGCAAGACGAGAGCGACGGCGGCAAAGATAAACTCCCTGAGATGGCAGTAGGAAGAAACCGTGAAAGGAGAACCAACTCAACAGGGAACCCATCCTCATTCGGGTGATAACGGAGAGCAGGGATTGATTTGCGACTCTCTCAACAATAATCTCCTTAGCTGTTTTCTTTGCTTGTTGCAGGTCGATTTTGACTCCTCTGAAACAATGCTAGGTAGTGTAAACAATGATCAGCCATAACATTATGACCACTGAGAGGTGATGATACATTAGGCAGCAAGTGAACATTTTGTTCCTGAAATTAATGTGTTGGCTGTAGATGACTGGTACTGGGCCGCACACAAAAAAAAAAACATCATAATGATTTAAAAAAAAATTTGTATTTCCATTTTAATCACTGCAAAAGGAATCTGCAAATGTTTCATTTTGAAAAATAATCAGATCATCTCCCTTTCACTTCTGTCTGTTTCTCTTTCCCAAACTTCTCTCTATCGGTTTTGATGCCTGATAAAATAAAGCTAATGTTACAAGCACTAACTAAAAAGGAGTTTAAAAAATAAATAAATAAATAAATAAAAAAACTCTTAGAAATTAAATAAAATAATTTTAAAAAAGATGGGATGTCTCATTGCAGGAAACTCAAGCTCAAGTCTCACACTCATTCTGCATTATGGTATGTTGGATTTATTGTGCACTTTATTATGCTTTGCTACAAGAAAAACATAAAACTGGTCCGTGGTACAACAGCGTTGGAGATCACTGGTTGGGTTAAATATCAAATAGCAATAAATAGAAAGCTAGTACACTGTGTAGGGTTTACAATCAACTGTCAAACACAACAAGTAGGGCCCTTGATCAGGGGTTGGAAAGTAATTTGAAATTCAGCCTTGTGTTAGGAGCTAGTTAGCTTTGTAGCCGTGAATAAAAGAACACTGATAGTTTAGATGCAATTCGGAACAATTTAGAAGCAAAGTTTTAATGAAAAAGGTTTTAAGAAGAAGGTTTTAATGCTTCTGTGTTTTGGCGAGCAGCTGCTCTCTCCTCAGTACAGACTGATTTTCACCCACGCTGCAACCGACACCTAGTGTGATTAACATCTGTGACAGGGAGTGATGTACATACTGTATATTAAACGTTCCAGTGCAGTTACTGTCAGTTATCTGCCTTTTTTCGTAATCAGAATTATGAGATTGTTTTATCCAACTTTATGCAGTTTCAGACCTGGTGACAGAAATAGTGACAGTGATGAGGGTGTGTTTGTACTGTACTCACTCGACTTCGTGTGTGATTTTGTTGACGTAGATGCAGCTGTTGTCAGCCTCCTGTTGGTAATCACAGTTCCTGCACTACACACACACACACACACACACACACACACACACACACACACACACACACATTAATAGATCTAAAGATTGACTGATATAATCAGACGGGGTTGTGTTTTGGTGACTCACAGCGTAGAGGAGGATGCGGTTCTCCTTGTCCTCTTTCGGGTACAGCATGTTGTTACTGTAAACAAACACACAACAGTCATGTTCATGGCTGACAAAACTGATAAACCACATCAATTGATCAATAACGAAATAATATGCATGCTGTGCTTTATGACCCATCATTTTTTTCATTCAGACTATAAACTTATTTTTGTTACAAAACGGAGGAGCATGTCTAAAGGACAAGCAGACTGTAGAAGACGAATGGAGGAATGTGAGCAACACTGGAAACTCAATGTACAAGGCTGAACCATGATAAAAATGTAAAAGTGTGATTTAGCCAGAACATCTCAACACCCGATAATCAACTACCGGGTGTTGAGATGTTCTGGCTGAATCACACTTTTACAGTCATATTCATTTCTGTTTCATCATCCTGATTTGAGTTTGATCCAAAAGAAGAGAGCTGATTCACTGATTTCAGGCTGATTTCACACAATGAATATGATTCACTTGTACACACACACGACAAGAGAAAGGAATTCAGCAGCAGAAAGGTTGGATTTGTCTGGTGAGAAGTGAACAAATCAGAGTTGTACAAAAATGCACAGAAGCACTAAGAAACATACAGAAAACACCTTATGATTCATTTAAGTAAATCATTTGATTGTCTTAAGCACTTAATAATATGCTCAAATTGTGACTGATTATCTGGACTAAGCCACTCCAAAACCTTGATTCTTTTACAAAGTTTGTACTTTTCAACCACTCTGATGTAGCTTAACTTGTGTGTTTCAGATTATTGTCCTGTTGTGTGACCTAAATTGGACCAGGCTTTAGCTATCAGACAGATGGCCTCACAGTTGCCTCTAGATTTCTCTGGCACACAGAGGAGTTCCTGGTCGACTCAGTGACTGCAAGGTGCCCAGGTCCTGTGGCTGCAAGACACCCAAATCATCAGCACCTCCACCGCCATGCTTGACAGTGTGTATGAGGTGTTTCTGCTGAAACATGGTTTGGTTTTCACCCAACATGGATCTGGGTTTTAAGGCCAGACAACTTCACTTTGGTCTCAACTGGCCATAGAACATTTGTTCCAGAAGTCTTGAAGTCCTGTACTTGTTCAGTCTTCTTCTAATTGTGCTGTCATGGATGGACTTTTACATTTAGCATGCTCAGTGAGTCCTGTGTTCTTTAGTATTTTTTAGTATTGCATGGAATGACCTTGGTGAATGTACTGGGACATCCACTCCTGTGAGAATTGGCAACTGTCTCGAATGCTTTCCACTTGTGAATAGTCTCTCACTGTAGAACGAAGAACTCTCAACTGTTTAGAAATGGGTTTTATAATCCTTACCAGATTAATGTGCAACAACAATTGCTTATTTAAGACCACTGCTTGTGTCTTTCCTTCTTAGGGTTGTGTTAACAGCCCAGACCAGCTCTGCACACCAGCTGATGATCAATTAATCAAAGTCTGATGATTAGCAGTACCCAGCTGCATCTTACCCTCTTAATCCTGTGGAGGCAGTAAGAGGGTACTTAATATTGCACCCTTTTTGGTTTTGGCTTAATTTTTGTTAAATATATAATCAGGGAAAAAAGTTACATGTTGTTGTCTGAGGTCGTATTTGCCTAATACTTAGACCCACTATGATTAGATGATTTATATTATGTTTTTACACCAAAACACATAGAATTAAAAGAGAGGATACTAACCTTACTGCATTGGTAAAGGTTAGTTTTGTCATGTTTGAACTTGTTAAACATCTAACTTATTCTTGTAAATGAAAGTAATGCTACATAAAGTAACATAACTAAAGATGAACTTGTCTCATCTCTCAGCATGCAGTACTGAATGTGGATCGATTCCACACCTGATCACGGCTGAACTGTACCAAGGTTGAAGGAAACACAAAACCAACATCCAACCCAACAAACAACGTTCTCTGACCTGCACCAGTATTTCTGAAGCTTCTCAGGGTGGGTTGAAGATTCCAAAGCGATGTGACCAGGATGAAGCGCTTACTGAAGATGACCGTCTGAATGAAAACTCAAACCACTACACTATATGGCCAAAAGTCTCTGAACAATCTGCCTTTACAGAAGTTTTGCAACTTACAGAACACCAATTAAAGATGCAGAGTGGTACTGAGAGGAAACAAGAAGAAAGTGAAGAAGAAAGAGTGTAGCAGCGATAACTTTGCATGTGCGTCATGCGCATTTCACGAATAAATTTGACAAAAACCCCACTGTTTTCATGTGCATCCTATGTAAGACACACAAGAACTAAAGTACAGCTGGCAGTAACACAACGTAACCAGGCCTCTTATCTTCCATGGCTGCTGTGTTCACTTAAAAGCACAATAATGTGGTTTTAGGCTGATTATTCAATCTAGCATGACGCATCCAGCCAATAAAATTAGTTTTTTTACCTTCTCAGTTACCACCAAAAAAAATTTAAGCCTGACACAAATCACCAAACAATCAGCTTAGTATTTGGACAAAGTGATGATGATGATGATAATTCTTTAGATACATCTTCATCAACTTCATCGACAAAAACTGTCCTTGCAAAATTTTTTGGGACCCATGGGGACGTAAAACAAGTTTTGAACGGTTCCCAGATATACGCGCAACTTAGCCGGTGTTTAGTTTGAGTTGTTTGTTCGCATGTCGAAAATTCTTTGTATGCTGAAGCATGAAACCTCTTGCAAAATTCGAATTCTTAAAGCTAAAATTTGTAAAGGAGGGCATTCGTATGCCGAGATTCTGCTAGAAACAGTATGTATATACAAATTGAGGTATATGTGTAGAACTGCTTTTGCAGTCCCAGTGCCAGTTTTCATCACAGTCATGAACACTGATATGCAAACATTCACTGGTAATTAACACGGCTTAATTAAAGTCCAGCTTGGATGAATTCTCGAATCAGGAGGTGTTGATTAATCTTTTGTAATATCAGCTCATTTATTTACTGTGGGACGCATTGTTTAAAAAGTACGTGTGTCCCTCAGCCCCATAATTTTAATTAGAAAAGAATATCACTGGTGTAGATGAGACGAAAGCAAGCGAAGAGATGAAAACACAGAACAAGACAAGATCGGGAAGGGAAGCGTTAGACGTTTTAAGGAAACGGCTGAAGAAAATCGGCTTTAAGAGGCCGGAAATTACAACTGCTGTTTAATAATGACGAACAAGAAGAAAAAGGAGGAGAGACCTGTTGCGTGTTGACCTGCAGGTGCAGGAGTCTCGCTCAGATCTGCAATCTTACACATTATCTTGCCAATAACTGGACTCGGTTCTACACTGCATTACATCACATTCCTATTATATTTTACTATATATTTTTTTACTATATATTCTTTAACTTCTTTATATTTTTATTCTGTATATTATGTAAATTTAAAAGGTTTTTTAAATTTCTCTTATTTTCTGTAATATTAAGGTCAACAGCAGTCGTATAAGCATTTCACTTCATATCATACTGTGTATGACTGTGTATGTGATGAATACAATTTTAATTTGAGATCTACAGTAACCACTGGACTGCAGTGATCTCCTCAGAAAGGTTCTGGAACAAAGTTTAGGATCCTGGACCTTTTGTCCAGACCAGATTCATTAGTTTGTTTGTTTTTTGTAAACAATTCTGTAAAATCACAGTCCTAAAGCAGTGTCTTATTTTCATTAGTAGATGTTCGTTAACCGGTTTCTTTTATTATATTATATTTGTCAATTTTAAAGTGATTTCAGTGACCAGTCTGGGTTTTTCTTTCTTTAATAGAAGAGAAACAAAAAAAAAATTGGTCCACGTGTGGAATTTATCTACATTTCTGGTGTGTGAGCTCTTCTTGAGTCAACTCTTCTGGAAATTTCCACAATATCCGTATCAGTGGTTTGTCCTGTTTTATGTTTGAGTTGTTTATTATTATTATTATTATTATTATTATGAAGTGTGAAAGAGTATCTCTCGGTTATTACTGTGACTGATGTTCTCTGTAGTCAGGCTAACAGTGCATCAATCGTCTACAGTGATATAAATCCTCTCACCATTCCTGACAGAACCTGATCCCGACGAACCCGGGTTCACACGCGCCGGTTTCCAATTCCATATATCCCGCCCTTACTACAGCCGTTAAACAATGTAAACGGACACACAGAGACTCAACACCGCACAACCGCGAGACCAGCACTGCCGTCAACTGCCGCAGCAACAGCGCGCACGCGCGCGATTTGATCTCATGCTGCGTCACTGTAACAGGAGCATGTTACAGTGACGCCACGCGACCGGAGGACAGAACTGCACCTGAAATACAGCCCAAAAATAAATAAATAAATAAATAAACAAACCTTGTTACGGGCCTGTGTGGTGTGTAAGGTCACAGGAAGAGGACATTCGTGGTACAGTTTATCGTCATACATGATAGTATTCAGGCTGAGGTGTAAATGTGGGTGACTATTTTCAGTCTCTTGTGAATGACCTCTTCTTGTGAATGCAGATCTACTGTAGCTTGTGAGAAAAAAGCTGCCTAGTATGCACATCACTTAAAGAACTTTTAACTTTGGTCCATCTGTGAATTGTAAAAGAAATTCCAAAGACAGCCTTCATGATACATGGCACAGAGACTCTGGAGCCTTGATTAAATTCCAACCATAGGTCTGTGTGCATGGAGTTTGTATGTTCTCCCCGAGTTTAGTGGGTTTCCTTCCACAGTCCAAAGATATGCAGATTAGGCTCCTGGAATAGGCTCCAGGCCCCCCATGGCCCTGAATACAGGATAAAGCTGTATAGATGATGAGTGAGTGAGTGAGTAAGTGAGGTCTGTGTTTATGGAGTTTGTATGTTCTCCCCGGTACCCACAGGTACCCTGGTTCCCTCCCTCAGTCCAGAGACATTCAGATTAGGCTAATTGGTGTTCCCAGATTTCCAGGGCCTGGTTTCGATTCATGCCTGAGTGCATGGAGTTTGCATGTTCTCCCCGTGCTTGATGGGTTTCCTCTGGGTACTCCGGTTTCCTTTCACAGTCCAAAGATATGCAGGTTAGGCTAACTTGCTTTCTTTATTGTGTGAATGACAATTGGGGTCGAGCTGGCAAATTGACCCCTTAAGTAACTACCACAGAAACAACAGATATGTCTCCAGGGTGGGGACAATCCGCCACCTGATGTGCCAGATGGCGCGTGGACGGACCAAAATGCCAAAAAAAAAAAAAAAAACGTTTCATAGGACTGCCTTTAACTTGGATCTTGTGCATTCCCTTTGACCTTGTGCAATGTCACAACATTGAGTTCTATATAGATTTGCATTCATTTTGGCTGAGATCTTGGATTTCAGAAGAGTTGAATCACTTCATAAACTCAGAGACTTTAAAAATCATTCCTCGCTTTCCAGACGAAGTGTACACAATTCTGGCCAGACGAATCTTGGCATTGTTGTTTTGGAATTTGGCCATGCCATCATCAGAGAGGGGGGAAAATGCACTGATGTGATAACCCAGTCATTCGGTAGACTCATTCAACTTAATTTTATTGCCACATAACGTTGCAGAGTCTAGACCTGACCAACTGAAGCAACCCTAAAGCATAACACTGCCTCCAGATGTTTGTACAATGTCCACTATGCATGTTGAGTGGATCACTTTGTGCGCTTACCTTCTTACCCCAACACAACCATAACTCTGCAATAGGGTCAGTCTGAGCTCATCATATCACGACCTTTTTTCATCGCTCCAAAATCCTTTATGCTCCCTAGAAAATTGAAGCCTTTTTTACCTTTACTTTTTTAACGATGCAACTTCATAAAGTATTTAAGTGACCTCTGATCACAGTCATTCATGATTTTCTCTGACAGCATTTCTTCTGCAAAGTTGACAGCTCACCAACTTATTCCAGGTTTTAATAATGAGGTGGACAGTTCTCAACCAATTTCAGTAATTTCAGCATTCTCCTTAGTAGCTTGCTTTGCCTCTTATGAAAAACATTGTAACACCCATGGGATACGTCTGGTTATTTAAGAAATGAGAAGTGACTCACAACATTAGAGTTTTAATCATATTTATCAAATTAAACATATTAATCACTGCAGTAACTATCCAATCATAGACTTTTACGTGTTTGTTTATTAAATTCCAAAACATAGTTTTTTTTTTTTGGACAGGCAGTGTATTTTGGCTACTTATTTGCACTATGGTGCTCTTGTATCCGTGAACCTCCCACTGAAGGGAAGTGTTTGCAAAGTTTAAGCTGACATAATTTATAGACTGTTTTAGAGGTATTGAGAAAATCTAAGTATCCAGTTAAACAGGCTAAGAAATATCAGAACTCAATAAAAATTGAAATAGTGTGAATAATAGATTTGATAATATTTAGGAGTGATTTCTGCAGCAATAATTAGATTGTAAAAAAATAATGGACTCGTAGGTATGCTCCACAAACCCGAGGTTTGGCAGATTGTCCGGCATAATTTTATAGCAGTTCCTATGATGTTTCAGATGCATGTTATACAACATTTAATAAGTAGAGACAAACACAGTGTTCGAGAGATGTACGAGAATCTGAGCTGTTGAAGCCTTTAGTGACAGTACACACATGAATGTGTAGCCTACAGTATATACTGTACAGCTAAAAGGCTTAAAACATAAAATAAATTTGTATCCTTGGTAAGAAGAAGAAAATTATCTCCTTCTCCATTCACAGCCCATTTTCTTTTGTCAACCAATTGAATGAAGATCACTGAGGAGTTTGCATGTTTGTAAGAGAGGAGACATTTCACATTCTAGTATCAGACAGGTTTGATGACCTGAACTGACCTCAACAAATGTATTCTTAGAAAGAGAAAATACTGAAAGAATGGATAGGTCATAAGTCATCATTTGAAGATTGCCAGAGGAAGTTCATTCCACCATCTAAGTGCCAGAACAGAAAACAGTCTCGCTGTTGGTATTCCTCGATCTACGAGAGATGGTGGGACCAGCCGAGCTGTGCTGAAAAATCGGAGGGAACGTGGCGTGATTAGAGCTGAGAGGTAAGTGGGTCCTGGGTTTTTAGCTTTGTAGACAAGCATCAGTGTTTTGAATTTGGAAAGGAAGCCAGTGCAGGAAGTGGAGAAGTAGGAGAAGTGGGAGAACTTAGGAAGGTTGAAAATGAGACGTGCAGCTGCATTCTGGATCAGCTGGTGAACAGAGGCAGCAATGGGGTGGGCCAGCACAATATTAATCGACATGGTTTATATTTTTGAAGGTGGGAAAAAACTGAGTAGCCCCCACAGATCCATAAAGAAAATGCTGGAAAACTACACAGATCATAACCTAAGCTCAGGAGAAGCAAACCGGTTCATGTGTCTGCTTTTTCAATGGATTCACAGCGCCGTACTTGCTTTACCCTGGTCAGGCTTAAGATGGATCATGCTCTTATCACACTGAGACTCATCATGGGATGACAATACAACATGGATTAAACACAAGGTCATTGCAAGGAACCTACAACACACCACCATATTCCCACATTCTCTCACACCTTGGGAACTATAGCATAGCAAGTATTAAAATGTTTTTCAGCGGTGGAAGGAAACAAAAGCCAGAGAAAACTCACATGGAAATGTGGAGAACATGCAAAACACTGCAGCCTTTAGTGCAACTTCAAACAAATGTTTATGCCAGTGTTTTCCAAAGTTTGCAGGTTGACCATGAGAAACAATTAGCAGAAATTAAATAAAAAGTTTTTAGTTTATTATTTTGAAAGTTTGACATCAAATATTTTAAAATATTTCAAATTAAATAATTAATTTAAATCTAATAATCAGAAAAAAAAAACATGGGATTGAAACTATCTGCCAATGCTCATTTATCTTAGTCTTGTGTGTTGAACAGAGCTGTGATTAAAGGTTTTGGTGCAATGCAAAAGATTTTTCAGATTTCTAACTGAGCTGTGGTCCTTTTACATTTAAGTATGCGAGTTATGCAACTGCGTCACAATAATGTAGAAAAACAAATGGAAAACAACATGAACATGAGCACATTACAGATCCTTCATTTATTCAGAGGAATGTCAGAGAAGCTTAAATGCGCAGAGGTGAAGGGGGACAGCAGTAAAATAATAAAACTGATCAGAAGGAAACAATATTGACACCAGATGCAGGAGGCGGGGCTTGAAGACGTGGCACAGAAACACATGTCTAATGTGCATTTCCGTATTGTACCTACTGTAAGAAATGTTAGCTGATCGATTTAATCAGCGTACCAACAGATCCCTGTTTATCCAACTGCAATTTATAACAACCATTGAAAAAAACAACAGAATAGAAAAATAAAAGGAAGAGATTAGTACAGGTCAGACCTTTGTCCTTCTGAGTGAATGTGCACTAAGAAGCCAAAAAAAAAAAAGAATGAAAAAAAGCCTGATCGGACACACACGTTAATCATGAGATGATACAAAGGAATGTATTTACTCCATCAATCTATCTGTTTCCCCGGAATTCCTCCATCTATCCATCCATTCCACATTTCCTTCACATCTCTCCATTTTCCCATGTAAGAAAATGACTTGTGCAAAATCACAGAGCAGGTCTGATTACGTGTGTTCATCCCAAATTAAAAAAAACAAAAACACATTTTTTTCCTTTTTTTGTTTGCCATGAGAAATATAGATTATCATTGAAAGGTGAGTATTCCAAAATAATGACATTTACACATTATCAAACTGACAAATTGTCTTTGGCATGAGAAACATGGATTAAAAACTTTACAGAGAAAAGCGTTATAATGACGCGATCATTTAACTGATCGATCAGGTGATGATACAGTGTATCAAATATAACTCATCTGGATCATTCCAAATGTCTAAAGTGCCATTTTTTGTGTGTGTGTGTGGGTGTATTGCAAAAAAAATGAGTGTGTGCACACTTCCTCCCACACGCTCCATGTACAAATATAAAAGATAGAATAGAAAAGTTGGGGAAATTCCCTTTGATGCACAACGACATCAGACATCGAAGGTCTATAAAAACGCGGAAGGATTTTAAATGATTGTTTTCAAACTGGAGGTCAAGTTCGTCTGTTTAGCAGCCATATTCATATTCTCGTGTCACTGGCGAATTCTCGTCCGTCACAGCATTCTGATCGCGAGTGCGTGCTTATCTCAGTAGAAAAAGTCTAACGCACGTTTGTCAGAGGTGATTTAAGGCGCGGCGTGTGAGAGTTCCTAACTCTCTCCATCAGTCTTTTTTCTTCATTGTGAGCCTGCAGCCGTCACTCTATTCCTCAGAGTCGAGTCTCAGAGTCGGGCAATAGGCAGTGCCACTTGCTGGTGTAGAGGGATGAACCGCTCTCAGAGTGTCAGGACCTCTTCCCTACAATCGGATTCTCACTGAAAAAAACAAACAAAAAAACAAACATTGATCATTCATTAATGAGTTTCATAGAGCAGGAATTATGGAGCACTGTTTAAGTTTTTACTGGGTGTCAATGCAGCGCTGTTATTTTTCACACTACTATTTCCTCTTTGCCCTTTTTCTGTCACAAGCCCTGTTTCAGCCTGATCGATTTATCCTCCTGAGATATCCCCCGTGTTCTACCGTTGTGTGCATTGCTCCTTTTCTCCACACTGTTCCTTAACGGCTGACAAATACGGTTCCCCTGTGATTGAGCCACTAATGCTAAAACTAAGGTCAGAATTATTTCAGGTTTTATTTATCATGGAGTAATATTATTGTCACAGGATATTGCAGGCCTGGTTTTTATTACCCTGTAAAGCTGCTTGTGCAAGTATGTGTATGTGTGTGTATGTGTGTATTTGTATATACTGTACATTGTCCCTGGCTGGTCCGTGAGTTCGGTGGCATTGTGTTTGAGCTGCAGGTCCTCCAGCACATCTTTGATCTCCTTGATGGTGCGGAACGTCTCCTTCGGGTCCTGAATCGTGAAGGCAGAGTATTCCTCCTGCTCCTTCGGCTGGCCCAGGTACACCGACATACCGGCACAGGCATCTACAAACACACACAGTCAAAACGCAAACACACAGAGTCAGCTTCATCGCTGAACGTTTCTCTTCATTAAGTTCTATTTGTGTTTTCAGTAATTTGGTGCCACATTTAAATACACATCTCTGTATTTATAACAATTTCAAATTCGTATATACATATATATATATATATACATATATATATATATATATATATATATATTTTAAATATATTTTTAGATTCTCATTTCATATTTTTTTCATATATTCCGCTTTTAATTCTGTTTGGTATATATATCCTTTTTAAAATACTGATTCTTTTTATATCTATATTTATTTTATTTTAAGCTTCTTTTTTTTTTTTTTTTTTTTTACTTTTTTAGTGGCATTCATTGGGGGACAGTACAGGAAGAATTTCAGTGCACGGGGGGAACGTGTTTCTTTACTGTGATTATGACAATAAAAACTTGAAACCTGAAACTTAATGTCCTGCCACATCTGAAAGAATACTTATATTTCACATTTATGAACCGGAAAAAGACTGACTTGGGGACACAGAACAGTAGCACCAATCATTCCACCAGTAGATGTGAATTGTGCAAGCAACCAACCCTCTTTCACTGAAGAAATCCCATAGTGATAATGAATTTATGAGACATAACCCATATAACCCTAGCCTTAACTTGAGTACACTCCAGTGAGGAAGCTCTTCTGCATACTCAAATTCGATGTGAGGTTTTTACGACCATGCAAAAATCTGATTTTACATCTTCATATAAATATCGTACAGTAGCATATCAGACTCCAATTAAAACACACTGTTGCACTGGCTCGCTTTCTCTCTTCACCAAAGATCAACATTACACTCACCCTCCATTTTCTGCAGACGGGGTAAATTGGCATTGAATAGTGAGAAAATTCTCTCAGTCTCTCGGTCGCAGTCAATCTCCAGCTGGATGTTCGCCAGTGTACTGCTATACGCACACACACACACACAAACAAATGTTAATGGATAGAGAAAAAGAAGGACTGCTGAACAGACATTGAAAAGGAAAAGGCTGTGTCTCAAACTGCCATAATACTGCATAACCCAACATTTAAGACGTAATGCACGTGAGGTCACTGAGGTCACACAATGACACTGGGATGTTCCCAGTAGGAACCCCAACACTGGATGTCCATAGTATAATAGTTGTAACAATGCAAACACAACGAACAACAAACTACTAACTTTATTTGGAGCATTTTATTCCGATTAACATCGATTCCCACAACATTCGGCCACATCCATGCTCTCTTAAGTTTCTCTTAAGGGGAGATCCTAGTCCTGTTCAGACCATCGGTTTGGTATTAAAATAGTTTTGAAGTCATTTTACAACATTGTTATCCCATTGTCATGTCGTCAACATTATTCCAACATTATTTCATCGAATGAATAACTGACCATTATTGTTTACAGTCTGGATAAGTGTAGGTCATGTGATTACGGGATCCCTACAGAGTGTCCATTTAAATTATTTGACTTTTTTTTAAACAGTGCAGAAAAACATATTTAAACTCCTTTCTATTAAAAATGTGTTTCTACAACAGTTAGTTCTGACCAAGCAATTTGATTGGATAAGAGGCATTTCATGAGTGCTGATATACAGTATAACAGCACTGGGACAGGTAACACATGTATCGCTGCACCACTTCACAAGTGTTTTAATTTGGTCACTACTTGGTGTGTGGAACAAGGGATTTTACACTCTACATAGCTTGCTAGCTTTCTATTTTATGCCACTATGTGTGTGTGTGTGTGTGTGTGTGTGTGTGTGTATATATATATATATACACACATACTCCCTACTGCTGACAGCCGTCTGGAACACACCGAGTCGATCGGTGTTGCAGCGGATAAGTTGAGTCAGGACATCGATCCACTCGCTCGCCTCGACGCAGTTCCCTGCCTGAACATAAAGGGGCTTCTCACTGAAGATCACCTGGAACATCTGAGGATGAGACAGGTACAAAGAGAGAGACCAGCAGACAGACAGATCATTACCACTTTTTCAGATAGTGATGTTAATGATTAATCATTAATCATATAACAAGTAACCTAACCCTAACCCGGTTAAAATTTTATTAACCAATAAAGTTTGTTTTGCATAATAATGCTCCGTAGATATTAACCTAACCATCACTGTATAGTATACAGTATCTAGATACTGGCAATGGTGCAAGATATTTCCAGTAACTGGGCTACTTTAATTACTTCCGTCTAGAAAATGTGTCCTGGGCAGGTAGTTAAAATTAGGCTAACCTTAATAAAGGAACGTATTTGCATAAAGAGTTGAGCTACAATAAGAGTTCTAGAACTAGTGTTTTTTTTTTTTTTTTTACAGCATGATCTGGCAACCCTGACGAGCAAAGAGATTGTGAGAGTTTGAGTGAGCAAAAATATCATTAATGCGCAAGCACAATTTTTTTTTAGGCCAAATATAACGGCATACAGCTACAGCAAAAATGTATTTTGCACTATGATGATTAAACTTCGGTTAAACCATTTAAATCAATGGTTTGCACGTTACCAATCCATGAGGAAAGATCTGACAGATCACAGAACTATGGTCTGTTACACCATTATTAATGTTTTTCTTTTTTTTTAATTATTATTTTGTTTGCCTAAAGTATTATTATTATTATTATGAGAAGATTTTTAATTGTTAATGGATTCACTATCAGTTAAGAAAATTGTGAGAAATTTGTAACCTGAGGTCCAACAATCATATTTCAAAACTGAACTGGAGAGGAAGGCAGGATGTTGCTCACGTTTTTGCGGTTGAAGGTGCTCTCATCCAGCTTTTCTACTCTCGTGAGGCTCTTCACAGGAATTACACACAGTGGCTCTTTCCCTGCACACATGGGATAGAAAATAACACTGTTGATACTGAAATGCAAAATTATCTATCTATCGAGAAAGAGAGCTGAATAAACATATAAACAATATCTAGGCAGATAAATATATAAAACACAAATTAAAAAAATTCTGGGCCAATAACAAAGTTTAAAATGATAATGTTCATCTTCCTCTGCAAATTGGCTATCCTAAGACTATTGCTAAATGCAGGCTCTGGGCTCTTCCATACTTCCCACACAATGGGATGTTTTGGGTGGAATTATCATATGATTGTGGTATTACACAGGGTGATTCACTGGAAAGAGGCCCAGAATATTCTGTAACAACACTCGCTATGATGAAGCAGTCTGAACCAAAAAAATACGCTACATAACTTTAACGTATGTGTGATCGATTGCATTACATGTGATGCTGGAAATGATCCATGTTCCAGAATGTACCAGAACCATTGACAGTATCTGACCCTTTTCTCAATATCACTTGCTTTAAGCTCCTGAATGACGGTGACACCATACGCATGAAAGTTTGCCCTCATTGCAGCTCTCAGACATGTTAGTCTCCTGTGCGAGGTGTCTCTCAGAGATTTCGTAGGTGACTGCTGCAGACAGAGTGGCACGTCACTGATTGTGCCCTGCAACATTTTTTTTGGACAGCCTTCAAAAGAGAAGAGATCAATCATATTGTTTCCGTAACATCTTCCACGTAACACACTTTGAGGGTATTTCAGGAAACACCATATTTCCTCCTAAGTTCACTCTGACATCACTTAAACGAATTGGTGACCCAACAGGTTCGCACTATGAAGACATGCTGCTCATTAGTGTACATCACCATTCTGATGAGAAGTCGAGCGGCTGAGTGAAGGGGTGCAGTGTTAATCGTCACGATGGTTGTCCGGCGCCTATAGGTCCGACTCGAAGCTCCATATACCGAGGAGCACATTGGACATTGTTTTGTTCAGATTGCTTCGTCCTAGCAAGAATTACTGCAGAATATTCAGGGCCTCTTTCGAGTGAATAACCCTGTACTATAGGATCTTTACCGAAGCTGCAGCTTAGTAGGCTACTGTCGACCCAATCAGACCACAATTACCCAACACAACATGTAACCAGCACAAAGTTGATGAAACACATCAGAGAAACGCATCGGTAATGATAACTTATTTGCCGATAGGCTGATGCCAGTTGCCGATACCGATGTACAGTTAATAAACTAGTGTATCCTCAATAAATAAAGATAAAAAGCTAGATAAATCGAAATAAACATAGATTGCTATATCAATAAATATAAAGATAGAATGCTAGATAAACAGATATAAAGATAGACAGCTAGATAGGTATGTAGGTAGGAATGTAGACAAGAATGAAAGCTCTTATCATTTTAAATGTATTTTATGTGATACATTTTCATATTACCAAATGAACCCAAAGGACAGAATATCTAACTTTCTTTACATTGTAGAGTCATTTGGCCCACAAAAACCGCAGCTTTTATTGAAAATCTAGATAATTCAATATAGACATGTCTCAGCTTAACTACTAATTTCTGCCTCGAATTTAATAAGAATTATAATAAAAGTTTATAATAAGTTTCTGGCAATGTAGACCCTAGGAACATAGAGCCAGACAGACAAATGGTTCAAATCGGATTTGCAAAACTCAGATTCACTGTTTTTTTTTTCTTTTTCTTTTAAATATGTTCAGACTACATGAAAGCAATCCGATTAAAAACTGATTCCAATCTGAAAAAGCCAAAAATGACATTTGGGCTGAACAAGGCCTTAGCTTCTGAGCATCATTAGAAAGGAAGATTATCTAGAAAGACTAAACACTTGAAGACATCGGACAGAAAGTTAAATCTTATGGATATATTGGAGAGCATGCGGAATAGAATATTAAAACGTCTAGACATTAAGAGGGAGGATTTAATTTATCCTGAAAGTGACAGAAAACTATTTCCCCAAGCATACAGTAATAATTGAAGCTTGAACAAGTGGTGGTTTGGGATTTCCAAATAGACGCAGTGTAGAATATAATGTGTGTGTCATCACCTTTTTGTTTATGGTAGGACAGCTCTCGAGTGGTCACTCTCAACCAACGCCTCTTGAAGTTCTTCCTCATTAGATGCTTTTTACCTTGGGCTCGCTTGTGGACCTCTCTAAATACACACACACACACACACACACACACACGCACACACACAGTTTGTACATGATAAACACAGATATAAGCCTGCTTGCTTAGTCTGAGAGTGTACATAGTTTTTTTTTTTTACCCCTCTTTCAGCACAACCAAATCTTCTGCTCCGCTGGTGCCTTTACATATGTTGGACGAGATGTCATCTAAAAACTGAAGATTGAGAGGACAAATGAGTGAGACACATACACACACATACTCAGAAGGTAAAATGGAGATTAGACTTACCTTTTTTACTTTCTCTATACATTTATCTTCCTGGAATAATTTGAAGAAATCACACATGTAGGTCTCTTTGAAGCTCGACTGCAGACGAAAATACAGACATCAGTGAGCGTGAGCCATGCGAAGATCAGTGTTTTACAAAATATCTACTCTCGACAAAACTGGAAAAAATATATATCCAAGCTTTCTCGAGAAATGTAAAAGAAGCAGTTTTTTCTTCATGTATGTTGACATCTTTTTTTTCACCCCTAAAAATTTCACCAATAATTCATACACATATGCTTTAGATGCACCTATGTGGATGTTGTTGTGGAGGACTGCGCAGTGTTTGTGCATGTGTTTACCAGTTTGCTTTTAGACAGGCTGCTCCAGCTGCCCAAAGTCTGGATAGTTTTGGAGATGAGTGTGAGAGTTCTGGAAACTTCTGGATCCTTAAAGAGATAAAAATAACATGTTAACCCTCAGGGAAAAACTGCCTTTTAAAATGAAGGCAAATGCAGCAAAAAGACGTGTCACAATAAGTGTAGAGACAAGTGTTGCGATTCTGGTTTTTCTCAAGTACTAACCAATTGTACTATAAATGACAGAACAGAACCCAGAACAATTATATGTACATGCTTTTCATCTAATATTCAAAGATCTACTGAGCCCCTAAAGGGACACGGAGGAAATAATAAAAAAAAAAAATCTCCTTAAAATATGTGTAAAAGAAAAATAGACCTTTTATTAAAAAGGCAACTTAACTTTCAAAAGCTTTTCCATTGTCTCCCTCCTCATTTTTCAACCATTTTTAAGTTTTCACCATGGATCCATGTCCACACTGCATGAAGGTCAAGTGGTTCAAATCGTATTCGCAAAAAACCCAGATTCACTGTGTGTTTTTTTGTTTTTTTGTTTTTTAAATGCTGTTCAGACTACATGAAAGCAATCTGATTAAAAACTGATTCCAATCTGAAAAAGCCAAAAATGACATTTGGGCTGAACAAGGCCTTAGCTTCTGAGCATCATCAGAAAGGAAGATTATCTAGAAAGACTAAACACTTGAAGACATCGGGCAAAAAGTTAAATCTTAGTTCACAACTGTGTCTTCCAGCAGGACAATAGTTCTAGTCATTCGTGTAAAGTTGTAACAAAATGGTTTAAAGGCCACGAAGTGAAAATATTGGAGTGGCCTTGACACAAGAAGTGTTGTGAGAACCTTTTGATTCCATTTAAACAATTAACACTTCATTCAACTGAATTGAAGCAATTAAGAAAAGACTTCTTCTTTGTCTTTCGGCTGTTCCCTTTCAGGGGTCGCCACAGCGAATCATCTGCCTCCATCTAACCCTATCCT
>JAQMYG010000037.1:20624073-20635719 GCA_030014215.1 Clariallabes teugelsi
CTCTCGCTACAAAGCACAATGTCATCTGCAAACATCATAGTCCATGGAGACTCCTGTCTAACCTCATCTGTCATCCTCATCTGTCATCTGTCATACTCTCTGTCGCCAGAATCCATTTAACCAGGTAGTTTCTACAACACAGCAATCTCTCTGTTAGTAGTGTAGTAACTGTTCGATGATATTTAGCTAGATTCTTTTTTTTTCTTTCCATATTTGAATATAATAATCACTGTGGAGCAGACGTCTATGATAGAGCGTAACAGCCACAAAGAGACAGAGCCACAGACAACGTGCCACTCTCTAAAGGTTTTATTTATTTATTGTACATTTTAAATGCTGTTTTTTTTTAATCTTCACTTTGATTTAAGCTTTGGCACGATTGACTTCTGGGCTGCTCGCTGTTCTTGAAACTAACATGCAGTGTTTTTTGTACAAAGCTAGTATGTGAGTCGTACAACACATATGTTTTTTTAACCTAAAAACAAACCGTGTAAATGTGTGCACAAATACCAGCCAACATGCGCGTGCACGCACACACACACACACGTACACCTTACCTGCACCTCTGAGTTTGGATCCACAGGTTGCAGTGGGAACCAGTGCTCCTTGCCACTGTAATTACACAACTCCTCCTTCCTGAGGGCCACCTTACCTACACACACACATATATATACACAGGTTACTCATACACTTAACATTTCTTGTGGCAGTTTTCAATAGAGCCTGCATCATATTGCACACTCTTAAATCTGAATTCCAAACTTCACAGTGTATAATAATTCATTTGAGCCTTGATTTATTCATCATTTCATAAATTCTTGCTCCTGATTATTTCAAGCATCCCCTTATTTACACTAGGATCTTCAAGTTTGTCTGTTGTTGATTTTCTCACCTAAAAAAAAAAACAAAAAAAACCCCACACACAATGGCTCTCCTACTGTACCACTCACTACAAATGGTTTTGTCCTCGGCACAGATGGCCAGCAGCTCCTTCAGTTCTGCTTCACTCTGAATTTTACACAGATCTAACATGCTTTATCAAGTCATCAGCTGACTTTTTCCTCCTGGTGTTGCTAATGTTTTAAAGTCATTTTAGACATGCAGGTGGATCTCCAGTGTGTTTATACAAAAAGTGAGTTGAAAACCTCAAAACATTCCCTCCTTTTTGCCATTTTTTATTTTTGTACTCTTCCCTCCGGGATTTAACTAGCCAATTAGATTACCATATAAGGAGAAACTCTCCCCCGGCTTGTTGCTCAGCTCCACCCTGCTCTGTTGGTGGGCGTGGCTCAGCAGTAGCTCATTCGCATAGAAACCGCAATGGTGCGTCAGAAAGAGGAGAGAAACGGGACGAATTCCAGGTAGCAAAAAAAAACCCCACCAACATTCAAGGGGTATTTCAGTTGAAACATTAACACACACATGTTGGTGGTCCTCTGACACCAGCATTAAAATTAATAAAAAGTAATAAATGGTGTGTGTGTGCGCGTGTGATACAGTATACTAACCGATAGTTAGGTCCCTCTGAAACACACTCTTGACGTAAACGTAGAAGGACAGACACTGGAACGGCCGGGGGATCTCGAAGTAGAAATCCTCCCCATAGAACGGGCTGAAACACATGAACAGCACATGAGGAAACGCAACAGCACACAGGGCTTCTGCACATTCATCTTCATCACACGTGCCACAAAGGCAACGTTATTGGGAAGCGAGATCAGATGACTTTCATTCTGAAAGCAGCACGAGGACAACTGTTTTCCAAAGGTGAATAAAGGCGTGTGTCAGAAATCAGGTCTTAGAGGAGACACTTTTCTCTTGATAATTAGTATACTCCCCGTGATTACATCCACTTCAGATTTACTCTAGGGCTTCCTGTAAATTTTTTTTTTTTTTACATGTTAATCTCTATGTTGTTATAAATGAACACATTAATGCACACATTGTTTTTTTTTTTCCAGTTTCAACAGTTAATGCAAATGAATACATGTGGCAATCTTGATCAATCATGTGTGCTGTTGTACCCAAGTACTTTCTGATGATCTTCACAGGAGACTGTACTATATGGGTGACTTGTATAGTCTGTACTTCCTCAGTTATGATACAGGGAAAATACTGGAAACAGTTCTAAGAACAGTTTTAGAATCGCGTAACTAGTTCAATCTAATAAGTGCTGATTCTAGAACTGTTCTCAGAACTGTTTTTTGTGTCCACATCCAAGTCCTCAGGTTTTAGAATTGAAGAAGCTTAAGAAATTTGAATTTATTCGTTTTACATCTTTTTAACATGTTAAGAATTTTTGAATTAATTGCAAACATTGAGATTTATATTTACACTGACAGCATTTGTCAGATTTCTGCAATTTCCCTCGATATTAATAAAGATTTATCTTATTTCATCTTATCTTGTGCCCTTATCCTGAGCTTGACAGAAGTGCTCAGAATTCTCTATTAATAAATAAATTCAGATACTGGTTTACTAGGTTACTGACCATTATCCTAAAACACTGTTAGGTCTTGAGTTTTTTTTTATTTTATTGAAATACTTAAGGCAGAGCTAGGTCTTTGGTGAGTTTTATCAATGTCTTCCTTGTACCCTGAGAAATGGTGGGACCAGTCAAGTAGTCCTGGTTGTGATAAGTGCTTTGAGGTAAGTGGCTGAGGGCCTTGTTTTTGGCTTTGTAGGCAAGCATCAGTGTTTCAAATCTGCTGCGGGCAGCTACTGTACAAGGAACCAGTGAAGGGGGAAAACCTTATAGAGTTTTGTGGGAGAACTTATGAAGTCATGCAGCTGCATTCTGGATCAGTTTCAGAGGTCATACGGCAAGCGAAACAGGAGTAAGTTGCAGTAGTTCCAGTCTTGGAAAGACAAGTGAGTGAACAATAACCTTAGTGTGAATAGAAATAAACAAATGCATCTAATGTTGTAAAAAAATTAACAGGAGACAGGAGAGTGGCAGATTAGCGATGTGTAACAGAACTCAAATAAAAATTTCCACTTTTTGGGCAATTGTAGCTTTAAGATGTCTACAGCGAGATATTTTTTACTTTTTGTAGCACTGTGGGTCCTTTTTTATTCATTTCTCTTATTACAAATTTTCACCAGGAATCATGTTCTTGAGTTATTTTGGCTGTATCTTTGGGGTTTTCGTCTTCTTGTTGTTATTCTTGGTCCTTGTTGTCTTTTTCTTCCTGGTATAGCTCTCCATTCACGTTTCCTTCTATGACACATAATGCTTTAGTACCTTTTTGGAGAGACGCAGCCCCGTATCTTAACGCTCTCATGTCCACACTCCACTGTTTTTTTTTCTTTCTTTCTTGGGAACATAAAGGCCGTACTACTTTCTCAAACGCTATACACTAAATTCATTCGAAAGTGTTCTATATTTGTTTCAGGGTATATTGTTCCTGATTTTTCTAAACACTTTTAGTCATACATCTCTGCTTCTTCTTTTTTTTTTTTGAGCGGAGAAGTTCTGTGTAAGTTGGAGGTACAATGAGATGAGTTTGGTGCAGGTCACTGCTCATCATTCTCTAAACATTGCTCATCACAACTGTTTGCAACCGAGTAACTGTGAGGTTTTTCTCTGCCCTCTCTCATACTGTAATTAATCTGCACACCTATTCAGAAATGATAGGGTCAGCTTTACTCACACTGATGTTTAAAGGATTTGCTATGCGTGTTTATGACGTCACCAGGAAGAGATCAGTGAGGAGTTTTCGTGTCCGCTGTCCAGCTTTACTACAGTGCCAGTAGTTACAGGGTCAAGAGTCACTGTGTGTGAAGTTGATCTATTTCATCTGAAGTTGATATATTTACTGGAAATATATTAAATAACAAAAAACTGTGTACAAATCTTCACTTCATCTCAGATATACAACTATATCCAATAAAAACATTGGGGGGAAAAAAAAAAAACACAGATAAAGATTCAGCTTCTCACTTCCTATACAAGACATAAAATCATCTGTCTTCAGCACGTCTTTGCCTGGTCAGGGTACGAGCTCATATCTGGAACACTAAACATGAGACGGGAATACATCCTGGAGTGTGGACACACATTCACACGCTTATTACCAACCAGGGCAAATTCATCACTGCCAGACATCCCGTGTTCTCATGAAGGCACAAATCGTGAATTAGTTGTACTGTACATGCCCACGGTGAGAATAATTATGAAGTATAATCGCACACGTCATTTACAGTACGAAGGGATGAAAAGGCATGTGAATCATAGTGAGTGTTGAGAACGGATCCCTGAGAGATTTCCAGGAGAGTAAAACTGAAACTAAGTCTTGCCACACATGCATAACTGCACTTACTGGAGTACAGGGCTGATGTGAGATAAAGCAGCGGATGATTTGTTCATAAGGTATGTATTGTGTGTGTGATACAATCGAACTCTGACACAGTTATATCATCATAGTTAGTTAAAAAAAATTACTTCATTGATAAATCTTTTTGTTAATAATAAAGATTTAACTTCCATAAAACAACCAATAGCATTATATCAAAGGTAGAACTTAATCATTTGACAGACAAGAAAAGTGGCTCAAATATAACACTTGATTTTTGGGTGAAGATTTAACTTCCCAGATACTCACGGTCCTGATGAGATGTTTCATCTCCAGAAGTCATGCTGAGAATACCACATCCATTTGTTTGTATATATAAAAAAATGTGCTATGTAGTATTAAATGTGTCAATTTAATATTCTGTAACGAAAACACATGAAAGCAAACATCACGTGCTGTTCTGCTTTACAGACCCAATCTTCTGTTTTAACTGTTTTTGCTAGTAGATTTCCGGTCCGGAGATACGCTTTAGATTCAGATCCTCACTCTATACGTCAGTGCTTATAACACTTTTTACGTGCATCTACCATCTACACTGTGCGAATTTCAGCTTGAGAGATACTGACGTTTCCCTGATCATGACTTTCCATTTGTAAACATCGCGATAAGTGATTTAAATCATCCAGAACAGAAAATCTGAAAAATGAGAGGAAAGGAGGTGTGATGATATAAGCAGCACCACTCAGATGGTGGATTATTAAAAGATTTTGGTGTAAAAAAAAAAAAAAAAACGTCCTGTGGTCAGTGTTCATATTGCAAACATTTTTACTGTTAATTAGAGCAGCATGCATTGATTTTTTAAAAATTATTTCGACAAATATTGCGATTTAAACTGCGATATTTGACTATTAAATGTACTATTTTGTATTTAAATGTATTTTCCAGGCTAACAGCGAGAAAACAGCATATTTTATTCAATTTGAAGCAGCATTTTAGGACTTTTTTTTAGCCTTTTTCTTTTTTTCTCTTATGGCTGAAAATTTCGACCATTTTTGGCGGCATCCAAAATAAATATATATATAGGAGATATAACTTTATTAATGAGCCTTGGCTGCCTATGGCTTTCCTTGGACCACCGTCGGTAGGTCGTGACCACTGAAGACCAGGAACATCCCGCAAGAGCTGCGGATTTTGAAATTGCTCTGACAACATAATAATAAAATAATAATAATAATGATATAATAATTATTATAATAATAATAATAATAATATTAATGCTACAGATTTCGGAGAGCTGGGAGAACGGCCATGTGCGCATGGAGTCAGCGCGGTCGAATACCTCAGCACATACTGCAGACGAGAACGAACATCCGCCCACACACACATGCAACACATTACACACTCACAGCCCACACAGTCCAGCACGCATGCGTGCACTTGAGAAAACACACACACGCACACAAAATCACAGGTGGAAAATGGTTCAAACTGTGCAGCAAATGTAGAAGGCAAGTCACAAAACAGAAAAGGGGACAGCGAGAGAGACAGGGAGAGAGAGAGAGAGAATTGAAAGGCTGACACGGAGAGAAGGAGACAGATAAAGAGAGATAGAAGAGAAACAGACTGATACAGATAGATTGTCAACACAATCCATTCTATGGATTCATGGCAGTAAAGAACCATGTATCGAACTGAACAGTGAGATAGAGTGAGGTTAAGAAATGGATAGAGAGAGAGAGAGACGGAGAGAGAGAGAGAGAGAGAGAGAGGGAGAGACGGAGAGAGAGAGAGAAAGAGAGAGAGGGAGAGACAGAGAGAAAGAGAGAGAGGGAGAGAGAGAGAGAGAGAGACAAAGAGAAAGAGAGAGAGAGTGAGAGGGAGAGAGAGAGGGAGAGAGAAAGAGAGAGACAGAGAGAGAGAGGGAGAGAGAGAGAGAGAGAGAGAGAGAGAGAGAGAGGAACGCGTGGGTGGAAACACTTCCTGAGTCAGAATCCTCTGAGCTCGGAGAACAACACACTGTTGTGAAACACTGATAGAATGACAGAGACAGTGAGAAAGGCACAGTGTGTGTGTGTGTGTGCGCGCGCATGAGAAAAGGGGAGAGAGGGAGAGAGGGAGAGAGAGAGAGAGAGAGAGAGTAAAAGACAGAAACTTGACTAGATAACTCTATGAGACAGTGAACTCGGATTCATTCATACACTGACTGTGTGTTTGTTCTCATCTACTTAGCAGATGAATTACTGGCATTTACTGATTCAGCTTCTCACTTCCTGAATCAGCGCTCTGCACAAGGTAGGAAACACACGGCGCACGTTAGAGAGCCGTTTCAGACGGATCCCCTTCCTACACACGTCTCACCTCAGACTTCTTTCACACACTTGAGTACGGAACACTTCCTCCTGGTCCAGACTGATGGTGCAAAACGTACCGATGTCTCGGAGACGATTCGATCCGGAACCCACACCCAGGTTCCTGCCTTCACCTGAAAACACACACACACACACACACACACACACACACACACACACACACACAATGAGTAAGTAATAAATCAAACAACTGCATATTGTATACCTAGTAGTATTTATTATGAATTATATCACTCATGCTAGTCAGTAATGAAGTCTAACTAGTCGTGTGTATCCTCCTTGTCGCTGTCCAAAAAATATACCTTCAAAAAATGAACTGTATGTGGCCGTACGTAGGCCAGAGGCCGCCTCATCGGTGCTCTTTAATAAAAGTACTGACATTTTGTTAAAACTCTTTGAAAACGCATAAACAAAAGAAACCTTTTTTTCTGAAGTAGAGAAATGATCATCAGTCTGCACAGGTATTAAGCTGCTTGTGCTGTTTAATATTTCCATGACTTCATAAGATTTGTCTGGTAATGTCATGTCTCCGGTCCTCCCGACTGAGTGGTCGTAGTAGCCTTAATGTGGGAGCCCCCTAGTGACGGGGAGGAATTGGACACGACTAAATTAGGAAGAAAATCTGGGGGGAAATAAAATAAAATAAATAAATAAATAAATAATAGAAACCTTTGGACCTTTATCTAAGTGAATTCATTTACTTCAGCCACTTCCATTAACCCTCGAGCGTGGGCTGACCGGACCCGCCGTCCGTCCGATGAAGACAAACACAGAGACACTTCATTGTCCTGGCAGCTTGATGTTATTCTCATCCCTGACCAAGTGAACTAGTATATGAGGATGTCTGTTTCCTAGAGACCACAAAGAGTTTATATAAGTCACGCAACTGCTTTTTTTTCCGGCTGCTCCCGCTTCAGCAGGTCAGCATCTTTGATATAGCACAGGTTTTATGTTAAAAGCCCTTCATGTTGCTATTCCTTCTGCCACTGAACGGCTGGGAATCAAACCCCCCTCAGACACACACACACACACACACACACACAGTCGCTGAACTGGAACCAATCCAGAGGGAGGAACTGGAAGCACAGAAATCTAGCCACGAGTTCACTGGGGAACCTGGATGAGGGCGTCTGTTAAATGCAGAAAAATTCAAGTGTAATGGCAATGAGAATGTCAATAGTAAAGGGGAAAAGACAATCTGGTCCAGGAGAAGCTCCGCCCTCCAGCGTGCTCAGTCTCTTTTATAGAAAACGCATTTGTCCACACAAGCGTTTGTGTAGTCAAAGTGGGCGTGATCATACATGGGCTTACTTTACAAATCTGTTTGTTTTAATATAAATTCCATCTTTTCCATTTGAGACATTAATTACACACATAATCCATGCTTCTGCACCAGAGACGGATGAAGGCCCGGGCATTCCGTGTGACTGAATCTCGAATGCAATTACACAGAGGAAACAGATCGCTACACAGGTACTGAGTGAAAAGGAAGTCGAGGCCTGTGGTGGTGATATTTTGCTTCCTCATGATTTTCTGTGCTGAAGAAAGATTCAACGGGTAGAAAATGCTATGATGATGGACCGGTTTATCCTGGTCATCGTTGCGGTGGATGTGTAATCGATCCAGGAGCGCTGTGCACAAAGCCTGGGATACAAATTCGTTACACTTTACACTAAACCCTAATCCTAACCTCAATAACCAACAAGGAAATCATTTGGTGCTTTTTCGTTCGATTTATAAAAGCTGCACATAAAGCCAGTCAGATATTCTTATTCTGTGTGTGTGTGTGTGTGTGTGTGTGTGTGTGTGTGTGTGTTAAACTGCATCATGTGTAAGATGTGGTTAAAGGCGAGAAGTATTAACTTCCTCCCAGAATGCACTGCGGCTTCCAGCAAAACACTGATTCAGAAAAAAACATGTGTGCGCTCACACACACACAAATCAAACGTTAGATATCACTCAAACACATTACACATTACACATATACAGTACAAACCAGTAATTAATACACACACTTTAGTGGAGTGTGTTGATTGAACAGATGATATTTAGTAAAACTTATAATAAATAAATAAATAAATAAATAAATAACAATAGTTATACAGTCTACAATAACACCGCCTACACACAGTAGTAGTCCAGGTCAGGTTGGTGGTTTCCATCTGTTCTTTAACGTCTTTGAGAACATGAACGACTTGGGAACACTAGGATTTCAATCATTTCTTTGGAACAATCTTTTTCTGAGGAAGAGTGATTGTACAATCCTTAAAAGAAAAAAAAAACAAGAACTTGTTGCACTTGAAGTTTTAATTTTTTTTTTTTGGGCTTTTTTTTTTCTGAATTCAATACACAAACAGCACGTCTTTAGATGCAGAAGCTTTTGATAGCCATCAACAAGTTTCTGGCAGAATTCTGGTTGGATATCTGACCACACATTTTGGCAGAATTGTATTTGTTTTCAGGCTCAAAAAACCTAAAAGTGTAACGTTATCCGGCTTTATCCATTCCACTACCAGCTTTAATGTGTGTTTGGGGTCATTGGCAAATTCAAACATTTAATTTGGTCTAACCGGCTAGCGGATGATTTGAGGTTAAGCTGAAGAATTCTGCGGTAGTCCTCCTCCCTCATCTCCGTCGTTATTCCTTCACTTTGTGGAATGCACCAGATCCTCAGGCATCAAAACATCCCCAAAGCATAATCCTACTATCACCATGATTCACATTTATTACCGTGTTCTTGGGGTTGAATGACCTACCTTCACTCCTTTAAACATAGCTCTGGTCAAAACTTTACTCTGGGTGGCTTTTGTGGTTAACCCCAAACGATAGTCAAGCTTGAAGAGGGTCAGTTTCGGAGCAGAGACTTCTTTCTTGGATGTACCTTTCAATCCACAGTGATGTAAAGCTCACTTGAGTGTAGACGATGACCCTGGTGTTCCTGTTCATGACAGGCCTGTGCCTTGGTGGTTCCTTTGGTTGATATGGACCATTTGAATCAATTTCCTCTCAGCTAAGGGTTTTCAGTTTGGGTCTTCTTCCAGACCTTGGCAAAGTGACTACACCTCCTTTCACTCCTATAACTTGTACTTATGGGCAACTGACTGGACTGTTCTAGGAATCTGAAGTTGTTTAGAAATGGCTCAGAGGAACATGCCTGAGTCGTGTAAATCTGTCATTCTCTTTATCAAATCTGCACGGAACTTCTTGGACTTTCCGGTTGTACTGCATGTTGCTCAATCCAATAAACACTTTTCATGTTGGCACTGATGAGCTACAAAGCTGGACTCAATCATGATCTCTAACAGGAAGCTGAGACACCTTGGGCCTGGCAAATTAAAAGATGTTTAAAGACTTGCATCACCAATTATTTTATAATCTAGGTGGTACATTGTAAACCCTGTATGAATAATTTTGACCCTGTATTGATATCAGAAAACCCAAACTAAATTAAACCTTGTGCTCCAAAATTCCTGCGGGTTTCTTCTCTTAAACGTAAACCCTTTTACCTCCAGGAAAAGAACCGGTTCAGAGAAGTCACTGAAAGTCTAATATTGCCATAACATTAACACTCATGTTGAGTTTATATACTTCTGACCACAACTTTATATTGTGGTTACTGTATATTGTAAACATAGTTTATAGTTAACATTGTAGATCATGGATATGTTAGTCGAACATGTTCTTTACAGTTAAATAATGATGTAATCCCAGCTTCTTGATGGATGGAGGCTACAATATTTACAGTAGCATATGCAAAGTTTTTTTCTTCTCTTTATAATTCCATGTCCAACTCCGGTCTCGGTAGCGCCTGACCTGAATCAGCCTCGGCATGCACCACCGATCGGAGTCTAAACCATACGAGTGGGAATTCACATCTCTCCACATCATGTACAATGGTGTCGTGCTAATCTGACATTAAAGCAATACACATACATAAATAACTGCATAACTTTTGCTTTGCAGTTTTGTCCCACTGTCCGACTAGCTGGTGGTCCCAACGTGGTGACCAAGTAGTGCACAAGCCACTTACCCCCCACCCCCCCGCCCCCGGCCACACACACAAAATCAGTTATGATACCAAAGTTTCATAATTTCAGTTCATGCCTCTGTCAATACGAGCACAGTTCTCTATTCCAGATAATTCTAGAAGAGAAACCCATCTATGGTAACACAAACACACACACACACACACACACACACACACACACACACACACACACACACACACACACAACATTCCTCAGTACATACCTCTCTGACACTGCTGATTGTGTGATGTCATACACACAGAGGAAGCATAATCTCCCAGAGGTAAAGCTTCAGGGAATATGTGACAGCAACCAATGCCCTGCAGTTAACTCTCTATCTCACTCTTTTTCTCTTTCTCACACACACACACACACACACGTACACAGGTGCGATCTGGAGGGAAACGAACATGTGCCACTGTATGCATAGCAACGGAAGTGTACGCAAACCAAGAGGGCATAGCCTGAACAAACAAGTCTCTCACACACACACACACACACACACACACACACACACACACACACACACACACACACACACAACCGACACATTGGAGCAGAGAGTGCTCGTTCTGCTCTCTACAGGGTTCTGGAATTGTAGACTGTGGAATGTAGAACTCCAGTGTCCCACTGTAACAGTCAGAATATTCTAGAACAGCTGAGAATCACATTATGCTCTAAACTCATTTACAGCTGAGACGCAGGTAGACTGGCGGGGATGCAAAAATCTTATCCTACATATGATGACTGTGTGAACGTACGCGTGTTTATATATGTGCATGCAAGTCATTTCCAGTGTGCAACGCCTGACTATGCTTATGTGAGTCTATGTTCCCAATGATGACAGATCTCTATAAGCAATCACTAATCACCACGGTCCCCTACGACCAATCACTAATCACCACGGTCCCCTACGACCAATCACTAATCACCACGGTCCCCTACGACCAATCA
>JAQMYG010000037.1:20657834-20669108 GCA_030014215.1 Clariallabes teugelsi
GTCCATAAAGTCTTCACTTCTAAACTGTGATGGGATACTCTCTGCAGGCATCATAGGTTTTGTTAGGCGAGCCACTGCACTAAATAAGAACCTGGGATTGTTTTGGTTTGTTTTGCTATCAGTCGGCTCAGATGCTCGGCCCTAGCAGCTTTTAAAGCCTGTCTATAGCTGCACATACTGTCTTTATACACAATTCGAAAAACTAATTTGAGTTTTTCTCCACTTTCACTTGAGGTTACGGGTTGCTCTCTTTAGGGCATGAGTGTGACTATTGTACCATGGTGCAACTGTTTTATCTCTGACTTTTTTTAATCTGATGGGAGCAACAGTGTCTAATGTACTGGTAAAAATAGTGCCCATGCTGTTAGTCTGGGTCTAATAAGAAATTTGGACAGATCCGGCAGATTACTTGTGAATCTGTCTTCAGTAGTCGGATTCATATTTCTACCAAATCGATATAGTGGGGAGACACAGCTAATCTGTCCTACAGGTAGAGTATATATCAGGAGGTAATGATCTGTGATATCATCACTTTGAGGTAAAATCTCTATATTAGAGACATCTATACCATGGGATATAATTAAATATAGCGTATGATTAAAGATGTGAGTTGCCCTAGACAACAACCATTTATATATATTTTTTACCCCAAAGGAATTTAGCAAATCCATAAATGCGAGTGCTAAAGCATCGTTAGCATCATCTACATGAATGTTAAAGTCTCCTACTATCAACACTTTGTCAGAGTTAATCAATACTGTAGGTCTGACAGCAGATGTGAAAACTCTTTAAGAATATCACCATATGGCCCCGGTCTGTACACGATGGCCAGGGTAAAATATAGCAAGGGCTTATTATGTATTTCACTGAGTTAATGAGCAACATTAATGATAAGCACTTCACATGAGTTAAACCTGGGCCTTATTTTCTGAGTAACAGTGAGTACATCATTGTAGATAGTTACGACACCACCAACACGACCAGTTTGACGGGGCTCGTGCTCATAGAAATATCGTGACGGAGTAGACTCATTCAGACCAATATACCTGTATTCATTTGGTCTAAGCCAGGTTTCAGTGAGGTAGCGTGTGTCAAGGCAATAATCTGAGATAATTTCATTAACAATAAGTGCTTTAGGAGCAAGGGATCTGATGTTGAGAAGTCCAAACTTTAGAGGTAGATTTCGATTACTTATTTGCCCTTTTTCTGGTTTTCTGGTTATTAGATTGTTTCGAGCGAATTTAACGAATTTATTCTTTTTTCTCACTATTTGGGGAACAGACACAATTTCTATAGGACAAGCTATGTGTGCACGTCTATCAGTATGGTGAGTTGTAATATGGCTAATATGATCGGAATCTAATGTATGACTTACCGGCAGTCAGATGGTTCATGATGGAAGATTTGCCCTCAACTGTCAAATTTTCAGCAGTGGCCTGCTGATTTTGTGGCAAAATAGATACACCATTTTGCCAAAAAGCAATCTCCATAAAGACATGGATGCGCAAGTTTGGTGTGAATGAACATGAGTGGCCTGCACAGAGTCCTGATTTTAACCTGATAGAACAGTTTGTTATTAATTAGAGCAGAGACTGCGAGCCACGTCTTCTCATCCAACATCAGTATCTGACCTCACAAATGTGCTTTTGGAAGAATGGTCAAAAATTCCCATAAACACACTTCTAACCCTTATGGAAGAGGAGTCTCAGCTGTTATAACTGCAAAGCGTGGGCCAACATGGGTGGATAAACCGTATGGATATGAAGGCAGGTGAGCGAATACTTTTGGCAATATAATGTGGTGGATAATACATGTAGGTATTCGGAGATATCTATGAAAAAATTATCCATGAAAAAATTATGCCTTGATTTCCTCAGACCATAACTCTTTTTTTTTTTTAAATGCCAATGTGAGGAACATGAGAGATTATTGTCACATTGCCAGATATTCTTGCAGCTTCTTTAATATTGCTGTAGGTCTCTTAGCAGATGCCTTGAAAATTTGTCTTGTCCTTTCATCAATTTTTGAGGGACATTCTGTTTTGCTAATGTCACTGTGCTGCCCCACTTTGTCCACTTGATGGTGGTCTTCACAGTGTTCCACTGAACATCTGTGGCTTTAAAAAACCTTTTGTGCCCCAGTCGTGGCGCATATCTTACAACAACAAGATCTTTGTGAGTTCTTTGTGGCCCACAGTTTAATGATCAGTTAAAACAATTGAAAGATTTCAACAGAAGCCTCCAGAAATACTCACTCACTGTCTACACCACTTTATCCTGTATACAGTGTCGTGGGGTGCCTGGAGATTATCCCAGGAGATAAGGCAGAGACAAGGCAGGGTACATGCTGGATGCGGTGCCAATCTATCACAGGGCACACACACTTATTTATACACTACAATTTAGAAAGATCTGTCTTTGGACTGAAAACCCACCAAGAGGAGAACGTGCAAATTTCATCTGCACTGACCCGAGGCGGGAATCGAACCCGGACCCCGGTCTGACATGACAACTTTATGTTCATCATAAACACATGTACAACTTTAACAGGGGTGTGATGTAGTTTCAGATAATACAATTACACAATGAATAATCACCAGTTTATTGCAATTAATAATATTTATTGCGCATCCTTCAGTGGAGCATTTGTGTGAACAATTAGAACATTGGTCCTACAGAGATCAGAGACATTGCTGTTATTTAGAAGAGACAGACAGAGTTGTCATAGAGGCTAAATATTTAACAATGATAAGAACTGGAAAGAAAAAAACACTTCTCCAAATTAAATTCAGTAGAAGAGTAGTAGAATTGTCAATTGAGCTTTACCTTTAAATGCTACAAATATGTTGGTGGCATGCAAGCTGTGTTTATTGACTGCATTATGACACATTTATAGTGATTTGGACTAAAGGATTAAAGTCAAAGTGAATCAAATGAGTTTGGATTAATCGAATCTAGCTTAGAGCCTAATTTCTATAGCTTAGGCTGTGTGCAGAGATGGGATGTATGAAAAACTATCCTTCTATAGGAGTTTTTGAAAACATCTCTATCAACATGAAAATGCTAAAACAATCTGAAGAGTTCGACCTGAGCACACTAGCACAGTCATAAAGCATCGTATGCTAGTATGTCTAGTGCCTCAAGAATAATGCCAAAATAATGCATATACAGCAATTGAGAAGATGAACTGAGGAAAAACATCAACATAGCCAAAGTTCTAAAGTAAAAATAACAAAAGCAATGATTCATATGTATGACTTGGATATGACATGGAACTACTTGCTTAAGGGTATGCTTGAATACAAAGGGTTCACCCATATCCTATTCAAAATCTGTTCCTACTGCTGGAGTAGTGGATTTGGGAACACCACAGCTCATATTCTGGAGTCTTTGCACATGGGTGCCATAATAAAGAAAAAAAATACAAACGTAATAGCTAGAATAAAAGTGTACCCATCACATTCATATAACATTCATAACCACAATGGACATGCACAGAGTGCCCATTTCTCAAAAACCTTCAGTGGCCCGGCTCACATTAGTAACCTAAAAATAGTTTAACATAACCATAAAATAGTTCAATATGATACTTTGATAAGTGTCTATGTGCCCATGACACAAGTGCATTTATTCTAGCTGTAGCTCAGGATGTTTATAACTTTATTAATAATGTATTCATCATAAGCAAAAATACTGGTAGAAATTTAAATATAAATCTAAATCAAGCAGAATAGAACTGACAAAATAACGGACTGGTCCAGTAGCTTGGTCCATTCATGAATAGGGATAAGGGCAGGGTTAAAAATAATACAACCAGCCACTAGAGGGCATCATAGATACTTTTGGTTAACATGCTGTTTCAATGACTCAAATGTTCCAGAATTAACCACAGTGAAAGTCAACTAATTTACTCACAATAATGACTCACTTTTGTTTTTCAGTTCCTTTTGAACTACCTTTTAAAATTAATCGGATGGTAAGTAAAGTAAATTTTAATGATCTGATGTACAAGTTGCAACAGCTCTTGTGTACCTGCTAGAATTTTCATGTTTGTCAAATGATTTGCCTTTAAAAGGGTACATCAAAAAGAATTTAAAAACATGAATTGTCCTCAAGTGCATGTATCAAATAATATGAATTCGATGAAAAAATATTTTAATTGAGTCTTTAAAATGTGAATAAGTTCTTAAGTGCTTCTGTTAAGCATCCGATAAGCAATGACGCATCCACTTGATCCAGGGAGGTAAACAAAACCATACAAAAATAAAAATTTTCTCCTCTTATAGAAAAAAACATAAAAAACTACCAACAGTATTTGCAGGAAACAAATAAAAATACTTTTTATTTACACCATTGTAAAGTGACTATAACAACTTTAATTTCTGTCACACAGGCTCAAATGTGCATCTTCGTACTGCACTCATTAAAGTTTCCTGCATAACATTATGTTGCGCATCTTGCCTCCTTCAGGATCAGTTATGGGAGTAAAAAACAGGTTCTTCTTTACACAAATGCCACTCTGACTTGGGTGACTGCAGGGAAGCTCCCTTAATGGAAGGCATACTTGTCAGACATTTTGTATAAAGACTGGATGTGTTGAGATGGTTGTTTGTTAAACTTTTAGGCAAATGGGCCTTTTGTACCGGTGTCTCGAACCCCAGCGTGGTGTTTTTAGAAAATTCCACAAAGCTTTTCTTCTTAGATTTCCTTCTGTGTATCTCTGGATGAAACTGAGGCAAAGTCCTGTCACCTTTACAGGACAACAAATGGGATGATGTTTTCTGGATTTTGGGATACATTGCTTTACCATCCATATCCAGTGCCTCATAAGTTTTAGTGCTGAGTGGTAAGCAGATTTGAGGACTTGCCCAAGGTTCAATTTTGGGTTGTTCTTTGCTCTCTGAAGCAGACAAGTATGAGCTTGCGATCATCTTTTTATCACTAATTTCTGTTTCTTTTACATTACTAAAGTGCTTGTTTTCATGAATGCTCAGCAGCATTGCAGACTTGCACACTTTAGGGCAGTACCGACAGCTATGCTCCATAGCGAACCGCTCAAGATGTTTTGCTTCATGGCTCTTTTTGGTGGCAAGATAGAGAAACCGCTGTGGACAGTATGAACAGCGATAGCGCTTTTCACTACTCAGGGTACGAGTCATGACTGTAGAGTTAAAGCATGAGCCATCTTCGGTGCAACTTTGGCAGGAAAAATCCTCAGTGAACGGCACATCTGTATTGGGAAGGTCTTCGAGAGGACATTGCTTACCACAAATCTTGCAGCGAAGCTGATGGCAGTTGATGATATGCTTGCTGAGGGACGCTGAAGTTAAGAAGGAGCTGCTACAGCAACGGCAGGTATAATTTTCTTTGGGACTTTGACTCCTTAGCTCCATTCTAGACTCAGATCTCTCGGATGTGACACTTTCCTCTACACCACGATCCATTTCCAGAAAGTCATCTTCTTGTTCAGGTGACAGTGGCTTTGTATAGTACTGAGCAGCCTTTAACCTTTTCCGCTTCGATCGAAATCTTTTGCCCTTCTTCTTAGGTTTGTATGTGTAATAAGGACGCCACAGTTTATCATTTTCAGGATCATTCACATCATCGTATGGCTCATCTTCTGTGATTGAGCTTGAAACTTCTGTTCGCAAGCGCAGCTTTGGGAATCCTGTACCATCCTCTGCTGTGATAACTTTCTCATGATCTTGCTTCCAGTTTCTTCTTTTTTTCCTCTTTGGGAACAGCTTTGAGCCTTTAATCTTGCGACGAATAATGGCTTCATTGCCGATTTTGACAGTTATCTGGCAGAGGGGCAGGACTTGGTTGTTTACTGATGGACCAGGACAAGCAGGCTTGGCAATGTAGGTTTCTGTCTTTCCATCAGGACGAAGGTTTTGAGTCTCTGGCTGTGGCTGAAGAAGTTGATTAGCCATTACTTCAATAGTTTGTGCAGCTGCTGATAATTCACTAAGCTTACTCAGTCCCTCAAATGAGCACACAGGTGGGATATTGAGGAATGGCAGAACATCTCTGCTTGTGTTACTAGTGCATCGCATGGGAGATGAGTCATTTCTGTGCATTATCATAGAAGACCTTGTGTTTTCCTCTGTTGACAAAGACGAGGTGTATCCACAACCAAAAACAGGTGGCACAGTGGCCTGAAAGCCTGTCAATCCACTATGGGTATTAGTGGGGTTAAAGCCTTCCTTTTCTCTACGAGACAAATCCTTATCAGAAGGCAATGGAGTTTCTACACCTTGGTCACATGGCTGGTCAAAGGTAATATGAGGCATTTCCGAAGCCACCATCTTTGGAGTTGCCATAAAGGTCACAGGCATTGGAAATAATGACTGAGCACTAGTAACACTTTCTGGGTTATGAATAGAATCTGTGCCTTGAAGTGGAGAATCCTGTGAGTTAGCATCTAGTGGGGCAGTAAAAGAATTCTCATAGTTGCCCATAATTTCAGAGTAAGTCTGACTGTAAGTCTTGTACCTTTTTTTCTTGAACTTCATTGGTAAAAGTCTATAGAGTTTAATGGGGTATACACTTCCCTTGAAACCACCATTAGCAGATTTTTTATTCACAGCCAGACGAGGATCAATGCCATGAAATGACTTCTGATGGTTTTTGAGAATGTAGTAAGTCAAGAAGGTCTCCAAGCAGAAGATGCACTGATAGCGCCGGTCTCCTGTGTGCCAAATCTCATGTTTGGTACGGTATTCTGCTAAAGCAAACACTTTATTGCAGTAGTGACAAGGATAGGCTCTTTGCCATGAATGCACATTCTCATGTCTTTTTAAGCTAGACAAAGTTACATAGGCTCGTTTGCACACGCTGCATTTATAAGCCCGTTGATTGCTTGATTTGGTAACTTGATTTGCTTCAACGGGGGCTGATATTGTACTATCAAGTTTTGAAGAATCTTCAAGATCAGAGCTTGGGAAAGATTCATCATTTGGGGTTGGTTTACTACTTGAGTCTAGACTGACTGAATCCTCTTTGCCATTCAACTCTAGTTGTGGTAGACCTTTCATACACACCTGTTCATGATTACGCAAGCGTTTCAAGTGCATGAACTTTTTTGAGCAGTACTTGCAAAACAGATGACTGACAAATCTTCTTTTGTGACTTTGCATATGGACTGCAAGTAGTGCTGAACTGCTGAAGGCCTCAGGACATTGCTGGCAGCGGTAAGTTGTAGAAGTTGGTACATCTTCAGGTACAAGGGTAGGAGGACCTTCATCCTCCTGCGGTGGCAAAATCTGTGGAGGCAACAAGTCTGGAGAAGAGCTCAAGGCTGAATTTGAGCTGGAAGCCTGCAGCATAGATGTAGAGTCAAGTGGACCATTTTGTACAGAACTGCTAACAGGACTTTGAATTAATTCATTAGTTTCATTAGATATGGGTGCCAAACCTTTGCACAGTCGATGGCGCTTTTTAATGGGACCAAGCCTATGGTTGCTTAGAGTCTTGCAAGGTAGCACCACAGGCTTTGTGACTTCTTTATCATGTTGTTGGACTTTCTCTTTCAGCTCAGAAGTTTGATGGCCTTGGTTTACAGCATATGAGTGTTCAAACATGGCATCAACAGAATCGCTTTCGACAAGTGGTATTCCTGATAGTGGTTGGTGATCCATGTCTGGTGATTGGGGGTCATTGCTATGGGCATCCAATGAAGTAAATGGGTTGGTAACTTCTGGCACTTCTGTGATTGAGAATGCATTAGTTATTCTCGGACCTTTGGAACAATCTTGCTCTTCAAGGCGTGGTGTTTCCTTCTTCAAAGTAGAGCAAACGGACAGTTTTGTCTGATTGGATGAACTATCTGATTTAGCAAATGCTGGGCTTTGGGCCATTCTAGGGTCTTGTCTTTCAATCTCAAGGAGTTTCTCTAGAAAAGGGATCCCTAACTTTTTCCCTGCAGCTATTAAGGATTTGTTGTCCCCTTTACTTGCTAAATCCACTTTGGAGGAGTAAATAAAATTAAGAATGCTGGCAAACACATCTGACTTCAGATCTGGAATTTCCAGCACCTGGCTAGAACTGCAAGTCTCAGAAGCAGTGAGTACACTGTGGAAATATCCGCTAGTCGCAGCCAAGACATTTCTGTGGGCACGGAATTTAATGTCCTCCACGACAATAGTAACATCACAGAATAGGCCAAGTGATCGTTGTTCGCTAAGCCGAGAAAGGACAGTGTGGGAGTGCATGTTGTCCATCGTCCCATTACAGCTTGAATGGACCACCATCATCTACAAGTGTGGATGACAGAGAAAATAATGTCATTAGGATACAATGTTAATGGGCAGAGTTATCTCAATAGTATTGATGCTATGGTAGTGACTGTGATGTCAGTTTAAAATATAAGAACTGGGACAAAGGTGTTAATGGATACACATTTTAGTTTGTTCATGTGCAGTGACTTCAATCATGTTAAAGTCACTGACTATGATTCATTATTATTTACTTGTGGAATAAATGTATTACATACAGAGCAATGACCAGTTTATAAATGAAATTATGACTAAATGAGTTTAGAGCAACATAGAGGACCTTGTGTTTTCCTGTGTTGTATTGGAGTCTTCCAGGGTGTACTGTGAAACTTTTTATTTTGTTTTGAGAGGACTCTTATTTAGACGGTTTCTTGTGTCTGATGATTTGTGTCAATTCATAGTTCATAGTTCCACACACTGTGGAGGTCAACCTGGTGATATCTACAGCACCATTGCCTGTCCAGCTGTCTGTGGACGTCTACAGGGTGGCCTCCCATGCAAGGTCTTAGCAATGCATTACCATCTCACAGCAATGCCATTAACCTTCTCAGTAATGACATTTTGCAATAATGCAATGCGCTGTCTTGACAATACCATGCTCCATCCAAGCCAACCCCTGCTCTGCCTGAACCATAACCAGCTCTGCCTGCTCAATGTCCCACCCATTCCAAAACACTCTATTCTGTCTGAGCTGAGCCCTGCTCTGTCTGAGCTAAACCCTGCTCCATCCAAGCCTTGCTCTCATTGAATCAACACCAGCCATATCACAGCTATGCCCTGCAATACCCGCTTGCTTCAAAGATGCATTGTTTGTACCACCTGCTGTCTTTGAGGACATTGCGTTGGTGCCATCGATCAGCTTCAAGAACATTATGCAGGTATCATAATGAGGTATTAACAACACTGAGCTTGTTCCACCTCTGTGCGTTTGGAACACGGGGATGGTGCTGCCTGGTGGCTTTGAGTACATAAGCCTTACCCAGCATCCTGGCTGTTAGGACATTTTGTGTCTGGCAGGCTTTTTGCCATAGACCCATGAGGTGCCTTTTTTCAGTTCCAAGCTAGCCAAGTTCCAAGCACATGCCCAAAACCCATGCCAAGATCAGTCCCAACTACTGTGCAGAGCTTAATTCAAATCCACAGTTTTGAGTTTTAGTTTGTTTGTAAAGATGTTTAAGAATTAAGCTTTGTTTACATACATCCTGCCTCCATTTCAACAGTTAGAGACAAGATCTGATTGTTAATGAAAATAGCTGAGTACACCGGATTTTAGGGGGACGTACTGTAAAGGCTTCATACTCCAGACACTGCTTAACTATTAGGAGGCACCCCTTGCTGTTAGACTGCAGCATGCCAGTAACTATGGTTACATGGTTATATGCACCTACAGTGAGGCAAAGTCAGCCACCAATTGTGCAAGTTCTCCCACTTAAAAAGATGAGAGAGACCTGTAATTTTCATCATAGGTATACCTCAACTAAGAGAGACAAAATAAGAAAAGAAATTACAGAAAATCACACTGTAGGATTTTTAATGAATTAATTGGTAAATTCCTCTGTAAAATAAGTATTTGGTCAACTACAAACAAGTAAGATTTCTGGCTCTCGCAGACTTCTTTAAGAGGCTCCTCTGTCCTCCACTCGTTACCTGTATTAATGGCATCTGTTATCAGCATAAAAGACATGGGGCTGTTTTTGTGCAAAGGGACTAGGACGACTGATCCGTGTAAAGGAAAGAATTAATGGGACCATGTATCGTGAGATTTTGAGTGAAAACCTCCTTCCATCAGCAAGGGCATTGAAGATTATATGTGGCTGGGTCTTTCAGCATGACACTGATCCCAAACACACTGCCCGGGCAACGAAAGAGCATTTCAAGGTCCTGGAGTGGCCTAGCCAGTCTCCAGATCTCAATACCATCGAAAATCTTTGGAGGGAGTTGAAAGTCTGTGTTGCCCAGCGACAACCCCAAAACATCACTGCTCTAGAGGAGATCTGCATGGAGGACTGGGGCATACAGTATATGACAACCTTGAGAAGACTTACAGAAAACGCTTGACTTCTGTCATTGCCAACAAAGGGTATATAAAGTATTGATATGAAATTTTGTTATTGACCAAATACTTATTTTCCACCATAATTTGCAAATAAATTCTTTAAAAATCTGGATTTTTTAAAATTATTTTTTCTCTCATAGTTGAGGTATGCCTATGATGAAAATTACAGGCCTCTCTCATCTTTTTCGAAATATAACGAAATGTAAACTATGCTGATATCCTGCAGAAACAATATTTTGATTTTACAAAATAATAAAAAATTTAATCTCACCTAAGACAACTACAGACATGCATAAAAGTTAGTACCCCCTCTTTTTATTTGAAATGGATGAATGACAACATTAAAAAAATTTTACTGTGGCATTATTTATTTAACAAACGAAAAGAAGCTAAAATGAAAAAAAAAAACATGCTTGCTCATGCACCGTTGGTGGCGGCGTAAAACACTCGGAGGTCAGCGCTATCCGCTCCTTCCTCTTGCGTGAGCTCATAGACGCCCCTGATGGGCTGTAGAGCTGTGATTAATGTGGGAGCACTAAGTACCTCTCATCCCTCCCCTCTGAGGGAGCTCAGCCAATCAGCTCTCTCTAGACCTCCGACTGCGAGAGGTTACAGCATCACCTGGGAATCGAACTCGCGATTAAAAGCATTTGAATTGGGTTGATGTCAGGGCTTTGACTAGGCTCTTCCAAAACCGTGATTCTTTTATTTTTCAGCTATTCTGATGTAGATTTACCGGTCTGCTTCGGATAATTGTCCTGTTGCATGACCCAAGCTTTATATTTTAGACAGATGGCCTCACTTTTGCCTCTAGAACAAACTATGATACAGAGGAGTTAGCCTCCGAGTGGCGCAGTGGTAAAGCGTCCGGAGATCGCTGGTTCGAACCCCGGGTGATGCTGTTTTCCTCTCACAGCCGGAGGCACAGAGAGAGCTGATTGGC
>JAQMYG010000037.1:20671000-20684338 GCA_030014215.1 Clariallabes teugelsi
TTTCATTCAAATTCAGAGCAAATAGGAAAAGCACTCATGTAAATAACAATATCCCTAACTTATTGTGAGTAGTGTATTTGTGCTTTTTTTATATTTGTGATTTTGCATTTTGTCTGCTTTGCGAAAGTTGCCACTCTATGACTGAAACAAAGCTTTTCATATCGCCGCGCCCACTTTCATCTCCCCTTTGATCAAAACGCTTCCGATATGAGCAGCTTTGTTTCAGTCATAATATACTCAGATCACAAAGAGTGGGGACCTTGACAAAGCAGACAAAATGTAAAATCAGTACCACAGAAAAATAACATAATGTATACTCGCTAAATAAATGCTGCCTTTTATAAAGTGAAAGCGTGCACCGATTGTGAACAGCTTTATTTCAGTCATAACTTCACAACCACATACCAGACATTTGTGGTCAAATAAATACTCAATGCTGGACACAAAACGCAAAAAAGCATGATGATTACCGTTATAAAAAACTGAAGCGCTTTGTGTGGATTCATTTGATGAGTCATTTTCTCGAGGAAAGATTGTTACGTGCAGTGGCGGTTTTAGGCATGGGCGAACTGGGCAGCCGCCCAGGGCGGCATTTCTTCATGTCACGTGGGGGGCGGCAAACGAACCTGGAGGGAAAATAATAATCTGTGCCGCTAAGCGGTTTTCTATTATCTATGATACCTGTGCTGCGACCGCGCCCCCCTGCTGCTGAAGGAGCTGCACAGAAGCTGAGCGAGCGGAAAAAAAATTAGACGATGGGGGGCGCCGGGAGGGAGTCTCGCCCGGGGAGCAATTCAGTGTAGAACCGCCACTGGTTACGTGCATATAAGAATATGTACGTAAAAATATTGAAAATCCTTTTCAATCCTTTTAAAGAAAAATATTTCTTTATTCAAGCCCTTCCTGTTCTGTTGGACACTGACATGCATCAGCACATCACTCCCCCCAAACAACACAGAAATTGGCATTTACTTACATCTGAATAGAGTGCATATGAATGGAGCGCTAAGTACGGGGGCGGGGCTCCAACACATGTGGAGACGAGAATCTGACATATGTCTGTTTTTTTATTTTTAACATTAATTTAGTAACAAACATTTATTTGGCAGTAAACTTTTTTTTTTCTTTTTTTTTTTTAAAGAAAACCGTTTACTGTTTGTGTACATATTTTTTCTGGGTTGATACAATATAGTTTCATTTACAAAAACACTTGCAAAGAGAAAAAAGTGATCAATGATCAGTGATTAGTCGTCATCAACAATGCTGTCGACCCCTAAGGGTTTTAACACACACCTGAATGCTCCATACCAGCAATCTGTGAAAACTTCTGCTTCTATAGAGATCTGCACACCTGGTGATGATCAAAGTCAAGGACTGATGATTAGTAGCACCTGGCTGCAACTTATCCTCCTAAATCCTGTGGAAGCAGTAAGGGGGTACTTAGTATTGCCCACATATTTAAAAATAAATAAATTAATTAATCAAAATTATTATTATTATTATTATTATTATTATTATTATGGCACTAGGTGGCATTTGCCTAATACTAAGACCACTATGATCAGATGATTTTTATAATGTTTTTAAAGAAACACAGATAGAATTAAAAGAGAGGGTACTAACTTTTGAACATAACTGTATAAATATCACCATAGCATAACTCTGCCATATGATATTTACATTTCATGTTTCTTGAAAGTGTTAAAATAGCTGGAGCTTGATAAAAATCAGTGATCCAATGACTGAAGTTTCTCAGCGTACTCGATTACCTGCTCTCTCATCATCTGTTCAGTTACAATGTATGGGGAGAAATTTAGTCAGTGATTAATCATTAGGTATGATATGTGGGAGGCAGGATTCCCAGAGAAAATGATGAATGTTTTGATTGTGGATCACATGTCTGCAGGAGCTCTATTGCTGCCCCTATTACAATCTCACAATAAGCCTGTGCGACTGGTGACTTAAGCCCCACTATAACTAGAAGTCTCAATATAATAAATAAATAAATAAATACATGCACACTACAAGTAGTGCCTTAAGTACTATAAATAAATTAAAACTTCATTCAGTGGAAAAGACAAACTTACTAAAAAAGCACTACTCATTTGCTCTCCCTTCAGACTCTACTACAAAGTCTGACCTTCAGCATGGCATTGTGATAAAGCATGAAGCAACACTTTTTCACCCCAGAGATTCAATGTAACGAACAATATTTCTATGGGCTAGTCAACATTGTGGTTTCAGTGTTCATAATATTCTCACATCACACTAATACAAAAAGTATTGTCAAACTTTCTTAATTCCCAAATAGTATTACTGAATATGCAAAACTGAAAATCTGCAACTATAACTGGCAGATGAAGTTGGTAGTGGCATTGGTTGGTCCTTATTCTTTATTAATATCACAGCTAGAGACTGATCCTAAAGAGTTCTCAGAGTATAGCCTTGGTAGAAATTATGGCACAGACCTGACCTCTAGGAACTGGAGCGTACTGACAGCATGTAACATCTTAAGCCATTACAACAACCAAATATGACAAATAAGTCCTTAGAAAATAAATAAGCCATATTTCAATTTACTTGCATATTAGAATGCACAAAAATGCCAGTTTAATTCAAACACATTTTTATTTTATCTTTCATTTAATTTCCTAAAACTGTTTAATTATAAATCATAATTACACAAATATGTATCAGTGTTTGGAATTCAGATTTGATTTAGCATCATTAAAGATCTGAGAACTTTATGAGTAAGAGTTAAGCTCTACTTTCTGTTCTACCGTTTACGTAATTGTTACCAAAAATCACCTTACCACTTCCTCATGAACTGGCAGCATTTATACACGGTGTATATATATATACAAATATATCTGCCCCTTCCTGAGTTCATCTACTTTTTGCATATTTGACACATTTAGCTTTTTCTATTTTCAAACAAATAATGTCATATATCTTATGACTTAATCAACCTAAGTAAACACAAATTTCTTTTAAAATAATTTTTTAAATAATGATTACAAACTTCTCATTTGTGTGAAAAACTAATTGCCCACTTAGTTATTCAATTAACAAAATACATTTCAGTTAGTCTATACAACCAGACTAGATTACTCTCATCTCTGTAGAAGATAAACTTTATTTCAACAGATCTCAACAGTAAATTTTCTGGAATAATGTTGTCTGTGCACTCCTTACTAAAAAGTGCACCCTAGAATCTTTGATATGAACAGTCAATCTGATTACAGTATTTGTGTATTTATCAGAGGTGCTGGACCATTACAGCCACTTGATTACCATAACCCCTGATTACAATAAGAACTTTATATACATTAGAATTTAGGATTTTAAACAGGTGCCCTGACCTGACGCCTTTACCATATGCCAGTGCCTCATCATGCATCTGTAAAGCACGGGTTTCTGGTATAAACAGGAGAAATACAACCATCCGTTTCATTTACACAACATGATTTATTTACACCTTTTCTCATTTTGCATGGTTGGAATATTTGCTGTAAACTTGAACTCAGAGATTTGAACTGAAACTTGAACTGTTTCTCTGAGTTGCTGCAGTGTCCTAAACAGCTCTGAGCATACCGTCCTATTTATCCAAGACTGTGACAAAGTCATTTTTTTTGTTACTTGGAGAAGTAGGTCAAATATGTGCCCAGTACTAAGTCTCTCTTTTTTTTTTTTTTTATCATTTAGGAGACATTTTGTGCTCTTCATATCTCCGAGTGTTGCCTTTATGAAGTTTTGTCTGTGCCATTAAATGCAAATCATCTGTGGTGTGCCTGTTCCTGGTAATTTACAGATGATTACCTTTAATCAACATGCGTATTTGAGTATGAAGAAAATGAGATGTTACGAAATAGTCCAGTTTGGCTTAAACATGGATTTACACGTATCTATACTGCAAGGTAGATAAATGAGGACAATGTGGCATCATAACACAGACAAAATAATCCACATTTAATAAAACACAAACGCCAACTATTAAAACAAGAGGCAGTCTGGAGGGTATGCAAATTAATATGCAGCATCTGTACTATGTGAAACATTTATTCTTCTCATAATGGTGACAACAAAAATGACACACAAACACTGTTTCATACTTAATGTAATGTAATGTATAGATTTTGTTTTATTGTTGTAATTCTTACTTTATACAGTATACTGTAACTACATAAGCCATTGAATGGAGAACTGTGAACATCACTGATAGAATAAACATTCAGAGCATTTATAAAGCTTTGTTCAAAACACAAGATGGCAGCAGAGCCTCTCCACTAGAAGCACGTCCACCTCACGTTTACCAAATCATTTGTTTAAGCTAATCAGCTAATCCGAATAACTGTTTTGGAAACAGCGATCAGTGCTTCTTCATAAAATGTTATAATAAGTAAAATGAGTTCTTTAGGATCTTAGGTTCGTAAAAAAGGTTCTTGGTAGCATCTTTAAACTGGAACCCCTCTTTTGTAGAGATCACAGAAAGTAGATGCTCCGAGTTTTTTTTTTTATCATTATTTCAAATGTTTCAAATGTCTAAAATACTTCCTGTAAGCTCGAATCATACATAGTGTTTTATTTTCTCACCAGGAAATGTGATATATCTTAGATTTTGATCTTGTTTTTTAATCCTCTGTAGGTCCAGAGGTACTTGCAAGTCCTTGCACTAATAGCTTTGTGTGTGTGTGTGTGTGCGTGTGTGTATGTGGTTGTGTGCCGTTGACTGGGAGTGGCTAACCCTGATTTCCTGTATCATTTTGCCATAAACCATATACTTTAACAAAAATTTTATTTATTTTAGAAAATTATTGCAGTTCTACATGCAAATAAATGTATTAACGCACACGGGTTACATTTCACATTAGTTACACTCTTATAAAATAGTTATTATGCTGTTATTAACTTTATCTGTGTTTTAGTTTGCTCTTTTCTCCCATCTGTCACTCGGTCACTTTTCTTCTCTTATCGTCTCTCTCTGGCTCTCTCAAATCTTCTCGGCCTGTCGTTTTTTGTCCCAGGTTATGTTCTTCCTCTTTTGACAGTTTCTTTTCTCAATCTCTTCTGTATTGTCTCTCTTCCTGTCTCTCTGCATCTCCACATTATCTGATTGTATTTCAAATCGAATTCTTTATAATGTTCGTGTTTCTCATTGTTTCCGCAGTTGTTAATTCTGATTTGCAGTTCTGCCTGTTTCCTCACTGCAGCGCGGCCATTTTGAGACACAAACGTGAGATGATTCAACCTCGGTGAATAGAAAATGGCTGCTGGGGTTTAGCTGACGGTTCAGATAACTATCGATTTGGGAACAACGCTTGCATGTGCAACAGTTTGTGATGAAATTACAGAAATTAAGCCAGTACCAATCGTGATTTTTACACATTTTAAAAATAGTTTAATCTATTTGCAGTTAGCATGGTACCAAAATAGACAGTCGACAAAGACCCACCCATATGACGCTAGATTTTCTGTTTTTAAATTTTTAAAAAATTTTTTATAGGAAATTGTTTTGAATTCGCATGTCATTTATAAAAACTATGTGGCGGTGAGTGTGATAAAGAGAGAAAGAGATAGGAAACCACATGCAAAGCTGTACATGAATTACACAGCAAAAAAGTAAGGGCACAGTGCATCCACCCACATAGGGCTACGATGACATCTTCAGACACATATTTAAAAGATTGGCAGATTTATTTAATTTCGTGCACCGACGATCGCGCATAACAATAAACTCCTGCAGAAATCTACGTATAAACAAACAAACAAACCAATATAAAGACAGTGTGCAGAGCCTTTGTGTTTTCATCCTTTCCTAAAGCAGAGAAGTCAGTATGACCACTGCTGAAACAGGCCTCGGTTGTCGGGGCAACGCATTTATCATCAATTAAGCTGAGTGATAAACGGCAAGCGGCGTAAAAATTGTGCTTAAAAGTCAGCTTAGCAGCATGTGTTAGTATAAGATGGAGGATAGGCGGCTTTGCCTCCTCTGCTCCTGCATGTGTATGCGTGTGTGTGGGTTTTGTCTGCTCAGCCTCTGGACTATCACACTGAGTGCTTGCTGCATCTTTTCCTGCGATGGCGGCTCGCGTATGAGTCGCTAAACCTGCCTAATAGTGCAAGACACTAAAGGTCATTGGGAGTTTTTGGTTGTTTGTTTTTAAACACAGATTTTGTTGTATCGCCTTATTGATTTCGCATTCTAACTCCCCATCCGTAGATGTGCGAAAAAGGGTGCCACACCCATATTTTACAAAGTGTAAAATAGCAGAGTATTAAAACCCGTAGACCGGTCAATCATGGCATATGAGTTTTTGTAAACAATTAAAAATAAAAATAAATTTAAAAAAACAAAACAAAACAAAAATCCCCTACCTCAGCAAAATGAAACACAGCTGCTGCCGTCCAGTCATACGCAGAGCGAGAATCGTATCACAGCGCTTTCTGCAGAGAAGGAAACACGTAGAACGTACTATTTATTTCTGTTCATCAGAGAATGAGGTGAAACAGGCGAAACCGAGAAATGCGCCATCTTGCAACGAAAATAAAAATTGACTCGTTGCTTGCTGTCTAGCACTGCTCTCAAGTCTGTGCGTCATCTCTCTCACTCTCTCTCTCTCTCTCTCTCTCTCTCATGCACTCTCTCCATCTCTCTCCCTCTCTCTCTCTTCTCAAAGCCCTCTTTCCGCTGAGCTACAGAGGTGGCATCGACTTTGCTCTGGAAAAGCCACTGCAACTTTAATCAACATGGCTACAAAATGGTTGAGAGCGAGAGACCGAGAGATGAAGAGAGAAAGGGATGCAGAATGGTACGATGCTAACGTCAGAAACGCTGCTAAAACACCAGGGAAGATGATGGACGGTGAGAGAGAGAGAGAGGAAGAGGAAAAAGGCAGAGCAGGACAGATGCATGCTGCATGGAGAGAAAACGATACAAGGGTGGATGATAGTATAGAAGGGATGCCTGCTCTATAGAGGTGGAGGAAAGAAACAAAGAATGGAAAAAGGAAAGATGACCAAAATATGAAGGTAGAAGCAGAATCCTATGATGCTAAAATCAGGGGAAAAAAACGATGGCGATCTCAGGTTAGCAGCAGTGGCGGTGGCTAGGAGATTAGGGGATAAAACAGTGTCTATACATTTGCATACAGACACACACACACACACACACACGCATGAGCAGTGTCTGTCTCACACACGCAGGATAGACAGATTCATTTCGCATACCGCAGACCTTTTTAATGCATATTTTAATGCAGCTAAGCTGCAGCCAGATCAATGCAGTGGCATCAGAGAGAGAGAGAGAGAGAGAGAGAGAGAGAGACGGGGACAGAATGAGGGCACAGAGGGAAGAGTGCGTGAAAAACATGAGTGAAGAATGAACGAGGGCACAGAAACACAAGGGAAGATGATGGATGGCGGGAGGAGGGAATACGAGACGGGAAATAGAGAAAAAGAAAAACGGAGAGAAGCAGAACAAAAGGTTGTTACAAAACAAGAATAGATTAAATGAGGTACACTGTGTAAAGATAAACAGAATATAGATGGTCAAAATTAAAAGAGGGAGAGAGAGATTTTTTAATTGGACATTGTCAGTGGTTCTGAGTCTTCTCCAATAAAGTAGACATATCCGTTTTAAAGTGAATGTAAAATAAAGTCACAGGTTTGCATGTGAACACACATATGAAAGCTGGTGGTCAAATATGTACACTCCAATACCTATGTATGGAAAAAACCCTTTTATACATTTACATTTAGAGCATTTGGCATGATGCTCTTACCCAGAGTGACCTACAGAAATGCTTTATACTCTCTATTAAAAAATACATTATGATACTGGTTCACTAAGTCTTGCCATCAGTCTGTTGGGATGCTAAGAGTCTGTTTTCTTTATTTATTTATTATTTATCCAAGTTTTTGCTAACCTAAGTAAGAGGTATAAGTCAGGTCTATATATTTTGGCATTTGGTTTTCAGCTTTAGATAAAGGGATTGGATAAAAGTGTGGCATTATCCACACTATTCAGAAATTACAGCCATTTTTGGGTACTCATAGATGGAACAAATTTTAAAAAATTATAAACATGAGGATTGCTACTTAACAATGACTGCCTAAAGTCTGGAGCCCACAGACAGATGATGTCGTATCTAGTTGTTCCTTTCCTCCTCCGTAATTTTTTCTTCCCATCATTCTGGTACAAGTTAACTTTCCAATTCCAATATCCAAAGTCCAATCTGGCTTTTCTGATCTTCAGCATTACTAATGGCTTGCACCTTCTTGTGAAGCATCTGTATTTACTTGACTGTAGACTTTGACAATGACACGCCTTCTCAAGAATGGTCTTGACTTGGCCAGATGTTGTTCACCATGGCCCGAATTCTGTGGTCATACCCTTTAGTTGTCTTCTGTGGTCTTCTAGGCCTTTTGCTGTTGTTGAGCTTACCAGTTAATTCATTCTGTTAAGACTGTTCCAAACTGTTTGTTTTTTTTTCAGCCTAAAGATGGCCACATTCACTTGCACTGACACATCTTTGGACCTCATGCTAAAAGTTCAAGTGAATAAGTACAGAATGCAAATGTAACACACAAAACCACCCCAAGCCTTTTATTTACTTGAGTATTCATGGAGTAATGAGGGAACAGGCCACACTGGTTGTCAGCCGTTTGTTCCATTATTTATGATCCCCCAAAAGGGGTGGGGATAGGTGTGAAAATGTCTGTAATTTCAGAACAGTTAATGGTAAAGTTTTGGCAAACCCCTTAAATTAAAGCTGAAAGTCTTGACTTCACTCACATCTTCAGTGTTTCATTTCGAACTTCAAAACTGTCTGTTCCAAAATGTATGGATCTAACTATAGGCCTTCAGACATAGATGAAAGACTGTTAGTGACTCAGCTGCTCAGACATGTAGAAGAAGTTTGTTCCACCACCTAGCCATTACGAAAAAAAAGTTCAAGCATTTAAGCTTCGCCTACAAGCCAAAAATTAAGTGAATTTAATTTGTACAACGCATAAATATGACCATGAAACCTTGATCTATTTAGAAGGCCCACACATTCAGCTGCCATTGAATGTTCTACCAGTACTACAATGTTACAATAAACCTGTATATGCTCATTGATCAGCCATAACATTAGAATGCAATCCAATATCGTGCGGGTTCCCCTTGTGCTGCTGGGCAGCTCTGGCCCCTCAGGGCATGACTCCACAAGATCTCAGTTTACTGGTATATAATTGATCCTTTGAAAAGTTATTCAATTCTCCTGGCAGTGGTGCCGCACTACAACTTGGCACAGGTCCTGACGCAATGCCATTCCTGACACAACCCTCCCATTTTATCTGGACTTGGGATGGCACTGCATTTAGTGGCTGGGGTTTGGACATTGGCTGGGAATCTAATCCAGGCATTTCGCATGGTAGGCAAGAAACCTACCACTGAGTCACCAGTGTCCTTGTGGCTGATTAGTGTATATAGTAAAACAACATCAAAACACCCCACTTACCTCTACATTTGTAAAGTATTCTGTTTATGGCAAAAGAACATCACTAAGACTTGATCAAAGAATTATAAATTCAAGATGGATAGATCTCCTGAGGTCACTGTCAAATTTGCTCTTACACTCATGCTGATTAATTCTGTGGCTAGTTTTTGCATTCTATAAAATGTTTCAGGCTGCAATGGCAAGTTATTTACAGGATGAAGATGGTTTATAATAGCCCAGTGTTGTATATAATGTGTACAACATGATGAGGTGGGGAGTTATAATAGAAGAATTTTCTTCAGGATTGATAAAGTATCTATCTATCTATCTATCTATCTATCTATCTATCTACTGTATCTATCTATCTAACTGAAGGGGTGACGTGATACAGAGAGTTGTTAACATTCATGAGTTGGTTATTCTTTCAATACTCTCATGTCTGAAGTCATTTATTAATCTTCTTTTTCACACGTTAGCCTCTATATTAAAACCAAGAGTGAAAGGAAAGGTCTGTGGTCATTAATTATGCTACTGGATTAGTAAAATGATCTTTGTCCTTGTAAGGTCTGGGATACTTGTCACTCAAAAAGATTAGATTTAAACCTTACTGACTTTGCAATGCAATGCAATTGAGTTCTTAAAGAATAAATAAATAAATAAAGAGCTTTAATTCTGAACAATATGGTTCTCCAATGTTTATAGTTTGGAAATACAGCATTTCAAAGTTCAGCTAATTTTCAGCTGGTTGAAACAATCGTACACAACCGTTTAAAAAATGCATGGTGCTGGTAAATGTGCAGCAGCAATGTGATGTTGTCAGTGGTGTCTCGTTGCAATTCATATCTTATTTCTAGTCCCACCTGTGCATACTCACACACACACACACCTGCTATAAAGCCCAGCCTTGAGCAAAGGAAAGAACTTTCAGCTTTGCGTTCAAATATATAAGTATGCTGATCAGGGCTGAGAGATTAAAAGATGATCTGACAAGATGGCCTGGAGCTACGGAACACAACACCGCAAAGAAAGACGCACTACAGGAGAGTGAACAAACCACAGTGTTATTTTCTGTCTGAGTCACCAAATGGTGCGTAGGTGGTGTGCTGCCACATCATCACTCACTTCCTGTCAAACATGAACCGAATTACCATGTTAACACTAACTCACCCATTCTGGAGAGACAGGACTGCAGCCTATTAACTGCAGTGTCAAAGCGCCCTGGGCCAAGTTCCAATTCTGCTGTCAACATGCCCTCTCTGAAGTGCATGTCATTTACGTAACACCAGTGTGCACGACTGTTCAACAGCGCGATGTGATTTCCAATCATACTTACAAGAAGAAATGGACTTGCTCGCTTACTTTTGTGCTAAGTAGAAGTATTCGGGGACTCAATTTGTCATTCACTTATCCCTAGAAATGGCTTTATACCAATTGGAATATTTTTGGAAGGCCGAAGGAAACCAGACAACCCAGAGGAAACCCATACAGGCATTGGGAAAAATTTTTTTAACTCCATACAGACAGTAACTGAGGTCAGGGTCAAAACAAGGTCACAAAAGGAATACAATAAAACATTACATTAAAAACATTCATGTATGAATCAGAAGAAACAAAATTCTTTTATATATCAAGTATATAATTTTGTTCATAAGCAACTTTGTGTACTGTACATGTAGATGTCTGAAAAAGTAACTGCTTGCTGATAAAAATCACTACTTACAGTACAAGGGCGTCTATGTTTTATATAAAAGGTCAAAACTCATCTACGCCTTCTGAGTAGGTTGTGCTCCGGGGATGCTCATATAATAATCATCTAACACACTTCAATTGAAAGAAGCACCATAACAGCCCTCAAGATGGACGACTGCCAAAGGATGGGGGGAAATGATGGCAACCGGACAAGAAAAAATGTTAAAATCAGTACTGGAATGCAGCCTAGTGCTTTTATAGTCTTCCATTTATAGACGTTCTCTACATATGGAAATCGGACTTGATTCGAGACAGCTGAACTTCGAAGGGTTTTCATTATTTTTTTTTTATGTATTATTTTTTTTAACTGCTTATACTGTTTTGTCAAAGAACACTGTGTTTGATTGCACCAGTGCCTTCTGGGTAAGTTGAGCTCTTCCAACCCTCATCTAATACCCTTCAGTCGAGCTGACAAAGTAACAGATAGGCCCTTGTGATGGAGGGCAGCCAAGTGGTAAAGGGAAAAAAGGGAATAGGGGAAATTATTATTATTTTTTTTTAAATAACAGGAATAAAACACAGCAGGTGACAGGATCAGTCAGCTCTGAAAAAAGAAAACAAAAACGAGAGAGAGAGAGAGAAGAGTTTGTCTGATTCACAGTAATGCAACGGAAATGCTGCAGCACATCAAAAAACATCGAAAACACACACCTCAGTGTTTACTGTAAGATCAAAGTGATGACATCATACAGGAATACAAAAAAGAAAGCAGTGTATAACAATTAGTCAAGTGTGTGTGAAATGTCACAGCGAGGCAGAGTAGGGTTAGTAATTCAGTACCAACCTGCAGTGCAGTCGTCCCGATCATGATCGTCTCTTGTCTGCTTCTTCTCTGACCACACGCTCAACACAGAGTGTGCAAGTCAGCGTGCAGTGCCGCCTGCTGGGGATTATATATAATGAACAGGAAAGCTAGATAAAGGCGAAGAACTAGGCCTAAATACATAATGAGGGAATATTCTCCTATACCATCCTCCATGGGGACATGTCACATGATCAGCTTTGTATTCCCACACTGTCAGCTCAAAACTCTCTCTCTCTCTCTCTCTCTCTCTGTGTCTCACCCACACACACACACACACACACACACACACACACACACACAATATCCATGTGTTATTTTTAGTATTCCCAAAGAGAGGAACTGGGGATATTGATACTCATACCTGATTATGTTCTTCTTCCTAAGTGATGAGCCTGAATCCTGCAGCACTTACCAGTCACTTTGTGTGTGTGTGTGTGTGTGTGTGTGTGTGTGTGTGTGTGTGTGTGTGTGTGTATGTGTTGTGGTACACTCATTTCCTTGGACAGCAGCCCTTCCTCTGGCCTCAAGCTGCTGCGTCATTCCGCTGTTGAATAAAAGAGAGATAAAGGTGAAAACAAATCCCTCCGTCTGTCATGTTATTTATTCTTTCCTGCTTTCTGTCTGACTTTCTGTCTCCTCCTTCGTTTATATTTATTAATACACTGTAAGGCCATCTCTCTCTCTCTCTCTCTCTCTCTCTCTCTCTCACTCAAAGGTGCTTCATTGGCATGATAAATATTTACATTCAAAAATATTGCTTAGAAATAAGTCATAAGAAACTAACAGGAGTAGAAAGAATAATGTAAAAAGAGTAATAATAAATAAGAGTATATAAAATAAGAGTACATGCATTTAGTTAAAGTCAAATATAAAGTGACTCTCTCACTCTCTTCCAAACTTACTCTCTCTCTCCCTCACACACACTCTCTCTCCCCCTCACACACTCTCTCCCCCTCACACACACTCTCTCTCTCCATCACACACACTCTCTCTCCATCACACACGCACTCTCTCCATCACACACGCACTCTCTCTCTCTCTCTCTCTCCCCCTCACACACACTCTCTCTCTCTCTCTCTCCCCCTCACACACACTCTCTCTCTCTCTCCCCCTCACACACACTCTCTCTCCCTCACACACACTCTCTCCCCCTCACACACTCTCTCTCTCTCTCCCCCTCACACACACTCTCTCCATCACACACACTCTCTCTCCCTCACACACACTCTCTCTCTCCCCCTCACACACACTCTCTCTCTCTCACACACTCTCTCTCTCCCCCTCACCCACCCTCGCTCTCCC
>JAQMYG010000037.1:20688809-20699882 GCA_030014215.1 Clariallabes teugelsi
TCTCCCTCACACACACACTCTCTCTCTCTCCCTCACACACACTCTCTCTCTCTCTCCCTCACACACACTCTCTCTCTCTCCCTCACACACACTCTCTCTCTCTCTCCCTCACACACACTCTCTCTCTCTCTTCCCCTCACACTCTATCACACTGTCAGAACCCTGACCTGGAAATTACATAACAACACAATAAGGCTTTGTTTCAGCTGCCACCCTCCCTGCAGTGTAATTGCCCCGCACCTATGTGTCTACACCGACACATTTAATCACTCAGTGTACAGTTAAAGCGCGTTGCGTAACTGTTTTTCTTTTTTTGTGCGCGCGGTAGAAGAATTTAATGACACCTACTTTTCCGGACATAACGCTCCTCCCAGTCATCCAGTACTCTGTGAGTGTGTGCGCGCGCGCGAGTGTGTGTGTGTGTGTGTGTGTGTGTTTTATTAATGCGCCCTCTCTTGGTCATTGGCTGTATAACATCCGCCTCACCACAACTCACCACAAGGGTGCGGTATAGCCGTATATATATATATAGAGATATATAGATATATAACACTGCAGTTATTATGCTTAAGAAATTTTCAACTCACACCCAAAAAAAAGAAAAATTAAACAAATTTATTAATAATACTTTTTTACTTTTTTTAAAATACATTTTTATTATTATTTATTTAAGCTATTATTATAATAAAAATATACAGTTACAAACCTTAAGGAATAAAAGTATAACATACAAGATTCCGGTGTAGAAAGATTAATTACACAATTAAATATTCACTGTAACAGAACAAAAAATAAACAGGAGATATACAGTATAGCAAACTTAAAGAATATGTTAATAAATAGTAACAGTAGACAGAATAAACCAACAAACAATTAAATAAATAAGATAGAATAATTAGAAAATCATCCTGTGGGAATATCATATGAGGGAATGAGCGAAAAAAAGCATAGTGTTTTACTGACTAAATCTGAATGTCGAGACAATAACAGAGAGGATTTGTGATTTTCTATTAGATTTAACAAGGGCATAGATACAAACGTAGTAACGCACTGTATAGTGATTGTCACCTCAAACCTAAGTCAAGTCGGTTTTTATTGTTATTTCAACCATTTACAGTCTAGTACACAGTAAAACGAAACAATGTTACTCCAGGACAAAGGTGCTACATACAACATAAATTAACAAAGCTAGCTAAGAACTATACAAGAACAAGAAGACACAATGTAATACTCTGTGATAATGAAACAATCCTAAAGTTAACTTAGGATAACTTTGTCTTCAGTAGCAAATTTTTTTTCATCTGCTTTTGGATTAGGCATTTTTATATGACCTGTACTGTATATGTGCTTCAGTTCAACACATACTAGTCTTTCTTTAATTGTAAACAACAACTAATGAAGCTGGCGCATTTTCTATTTTTTGCACGCTGTTGTAGTGGTTAGCACTGTCGCCCTGCACCTCCAGGGTCCGGGCTCGATTCCCATCTCTGTGTGCATGGAGTTTGCATGTTCTCCATGTGCTTGGTGGGTTTCCTCTGAGTACTCAAAGGTACCAGTTTCCAGTTTCCTCCCAGAGTCCAAAGACATGCTGATTAGGGTAATTGGCGTTCCCAAATTGCCCATAGTGTGTGAGTAAGTGTATGTTTGTTTGCCCTGCGATGGATTGGCACCCTGTCCAGGGTGTACCCCACCTTGTGCTCTAAGCCTCCTGGGATAGGCTCCAGATAGGTATAGATGATGAGTGAGCGAGAGTGAACTAATGAAGCTCATTAAACTCCAGTTACCAGCCAAATGACAATGAGAAAATGACAAAATATATCAATTAAAATATTTATGATTGGCAGGCTTTATAGACTTTACATCACTTGTACATTTGTACATTTCTCAATCATCAAAAGTTTTTGTGTTATCTCAGTCACCAGGACAAACATTTTGTTCATTGAAGTTCACTGCAATTACAATGTTATACAGTTCTATATCAGTGATACTAGAAAAACATATTGAAATGTCTTTGTCAATAGACTGTAATACATGACATAATACATAGAAAGTATATGTGGCTGCATGGTATTGAGTTGACTTGCATACCACCTAAGCTGTATTTTCAACTCACACCCAGTGTTCTCAGGTTTGCCTGAGACCCACCACAACCAGGCTTTTTAATAAAAAAAGAAATACAATAAAAAGCTCATAAGATAGATAGATAGATAGATAGATAGATAGATAGATCTACTGAGGAACACTCGGCTCTGATTTTTCTTATACAGATAGTCAGTGTTCACTGTCCAGTCCAGTTTGTCATCCAACTGTAGCAATCTGTATGACCTGACCCTCTCAACATCCACTCCCTCAATGGAGACAGGTAGCAGGGGAGACCCGGACTGATGAACGTCAATAACCATCTCCTTGGTCTTCATGATGTTTAGTTGTAGCTGGTTTAGATTGCACCATGCCACAAAGTCCTTGACCAGGCTTCTGTATTCGCACTCCTAACCATCTTTAATTCACCCCACAATGGCAGTGTCATCTGAGAACGTATGCGTGTGGCATATACATTTACATTTAGGCACTTGGCAGACGCTTTTATCCAGATCGACTTCAAAAGTGCTTTGAAGTTTCCGTCATTGGATAGATACTTACACTGGGTTACTAGGTTACTAACTAAGTGCCATCAGTCAAACACAATTGGAAAGGGGATTTATTTATTCATTTATTTATTTATAATTGGAGGGAGGGGGCAGGGGAGGTTACCCCAAGTACTGAAGAAACAAATACATCTTGAGTCATCGTTTAAAGGTTGTCAAAGACATTCCACCATCTACAGTGGTGTGAAAAAGTATTTGCCCCTTACTGATTTTTATTACTAAGAGAAAAAGTCCAAAACTACATAGCCCTGTGTGAAAAGGTGTTTGCCCCCTAAACCTAATAACTGGTTGGGCCACCCTTAGCATCAACAACTGCAATCAAGCATTTTCAAAACGTGCGGCGAGTCTGTTACAGAACTGTGGAGAAATTTTGGCCCACTCATCTTTGCAGAACTGTTGAAATTCAGCCAAATTAGAGGGTTTCCGAGCATGAACCGCCTTTTAAGGTCATGCCACAGCATCTCAATTGAATTCAGGTCAGGACTTTGAGTAGGCCACTCTAAAGTCTTCATTTTGTTTTACTTCAGCCATTCAGAAGTGGACTTGCTGGTGTGCTTTGGATCATTGTCCTGCTGAAGAAACCAAGTTTGCTTCAGCTTGAGGTCACAAACAGATGGCCAGACATTCTCCTTCAAGATATTTTGGTACACAGCAGAATTCATGGATCCATTTATCACTGCAAGTCTTCCAGGTCCTGAAGCAGCAAAACAGACCCAAACCATTATACTTCCACCACCATATTTTACTGTTGGTATGCTGTTCTTTTTCTGAAATGCGGTGTTACTTTTATGCCACACATAATGGGACACACACTTTCCAAAAAGTTCAACTTTTGTCTCGTCAGTCCACAGAGTATTTTCCCAAAAGTCTTGAAGATCATCAAAATGTGTTCTGGCAAAACTAAGGTGAGCCTTTATGTTCTTTTTGCTCAGCAGTGGTTTTCGTCTTGGAATTCTGCCATACAAACCATTTTTGCCCAGTTTCTTTCTTATGGTGAAGTCATGAACACTCACCTTAACTGAGTCTTGTGGGGTCTTTTGTGAGCTCTTGGATGACTTGTCACTGTGCTTTTGGGATAATTTTGCCTAGCTTTTGAGGATCTCTTGGTCTACTTCACTTTGTCTGGCAGGTCCTGTTTAAGTGATTTCTTGATTATAAACAGGTGTTGCAGTAATCAGGCCTGGGTGTGGCTAGAGAAATTGAACTCAAGTGTGATAAACTAGAATTATGTTTTAACAGGGGGGCAAACATTTTTTTACACAAGGCTATGTAGTTTTGAATTTAGTTTTCCCTTAATTCTGTCAAGCACTAACCTGGGGTGACCAGAAGACGAAGGGATTAGCGGTTAGCCCTTTGTAGCGTGGATGATAAACCCAAATGCGGAAGCGGCGCGATTTGGCAGGACCACGCGAGTTATTCTAAGGACTCTCTCAGAAGGGGAGCAAGGGAAAAACACAAATTTCATGGGTGACGTCGTGAAAGGTTTGAGTTGTGAATTATGGAATACCGGGTGGATCCGGAGCGCCGCAGGCAGCTGGAGCCGGTGGGTGACAGGGTTGATACGGAGGGTGATGCGGTAGGGACTGATGAATCTGGGTGATAATTTTTTGGATTCGGTATGTAGATGCAGGTTTCTTGTGGACAGCCATACTTTGTCACCTACGTGGAACAATCGTTCCGGGGGGTGTCGACGGCGATGTTGGGTGGTGTAGCGGGTGTTGGCTCGTTGAATAGCTGTGTTGGCGTGGTTCCAGATCCGTTGACACCTGCGGACCAACTGTTGGGCCGAAGGTACTTCAACCTCCGGTTCTTGATGTTCGAACATCGGAGGCTGGAAACCATGGCACACATCGAATGGGCTTAGGTTGGTGGCGGAGGACACGTGAAGGTTGTGGGAAAGTTCTGCCCAAATGAGGTAGCGGGCCCAGGAGCGCTGGCGGTCGGCTATGAAGCATCTCAAATAGCGCTCCAGTTGTTGGTTGGTCCGCTCCGTCTGACCGTTGGTCTGAGGGTGATAGCCTGATGATAGACTACAGCTGGAATTGATCAGATGGCAGAAGGCCTTCCAGAACCGTGCAGTGAACTGGGGCTCCCTGTCCGAGACGATGTCCTTTGGGAACCCATTTGGCGGACTATGTGCTCTAATATCAGCTCGGCTGTTTGTTTAGCTGACGGGAGTCCGGAAAGGGCCACCAAATGCACAGCTTTGGAGAATCGATCCACGATGGTTAGTATGGTGTTCTTTCCCTCTGAGGCCGGCAGGCCCGTGATGAAGTCGAAGGCAATGTGTCCTTGGCCCTGACGCACACTGGGCATGCCTGGACGAACTCGTTGATGTCCTTGGCCATGGATGGCCACCAGAAGGCGCGCCGTATGAACTGGAGAGTGCGTCGTGTGCCCGGGTGCCCCGAAAGAGGAGTAGAATGACCCCACTGGATGACTTCGGTTCGTGCGGCGTTGGGTACGTAGAGTCGTCCAGGCGGCACACCTGCCGGTGCGTTCTCCGCCGCCTGTGCTTGGCGATCCCTCGTTTCTATTTCCCAACGGAGTGGGGCGATGATTTTGGAAGGAGGGAGGACAGGTGCGGGGTCCACCCGGGGGACGTCTTCTTCATGTTGTCGGGAGAGGGTGTCGGCCTTGGTGTTCTTGGACCCTGGGCGGTAGGACAGATGGAAATTGTAGTGTTCGAAGAACAATGCCCACCGCGCCTGTCTTGGGTTAAGCTGTCTAAGGTTCCGGATGGTGATGAGGTTTTGGTGATCGGTCCAGACGATAAATGGTTCTCTGGCGCCCTGGAGCCAGTGTCGCCATTCTTCCAATGCCCACTTTATGGCCAGCAGCTCGCGGTCCAAGGGTGTAGTTTCTGGTCTGGACCTCGTTGGGAGAGAACAGCCCCGGCGTCACCGCCTTTTTTCTTCACAAAGAAGAATCCCGCGGCGGCAGGCGATGAGGAGGGCCGGATAGTGCCCTCCTCATCCCCATCGCCTGCGTCTCGGAGGTGGACAAAGAGTAGAGATGGCCGCGGGGAGGGACAGAACCCGGCTGAAGATCTATCACCAGGTCGTAAGGGCAATGAGGAGGCAGGTGGGTTGCGCGTCTCTTACAGAAGGCTTCAGCCAGGTCCCGATAGGCAGCTGAAGCGGCGTTCTCGTTCTGCAGCGGTCAGGGAGGCGCGTCCTAGTTGCATGGGTTCCCCGGCTCCGGTGTTAACCACGGCAGGAGGTGGAGATCCGACATGTCCGGGGACGACGGTGGTGAAGGAGGTCGATGGGCAGGGTGCTGTGTAGGAGAAAATGGGTGCTGGCGGCAGGGTTCTCGGGGCTGGCTTCGGACGAGAGAGGAGGCGTTGGTCGATTTGGAGGGCGAGCTGGATCAGCCCCTCCAGGGTGGCGGGGAGCTCTCGTCCGGCGAGTTCGTCCGTTATCCGAGAAGCCAGACCCTCGTAGTAGGATGTCCGGAGCGCGGCGTCCCCCCAGGAGGTTTGCGCTGCGAGAGTGCGGAAATCAGCAGTATACCGGCTCACGGACAATCCTCCCTGCCGCAGGTGGTATAGCTTTGTGTCGATCTCCACCTCGCCCGCAGGGTGTTCAAAAGTGAGCTTTAGCTGCCGGGTGAATTCGTTATATGAATGGGCGGTGTCTGAATCGGAGTGAAGGACTGCCGTGGCCCACTCTGCTGCCTGTCCGGATAGCAACGAAACGAGGAGAGCAATGTGCAACCGATCGGTGGAGTATTTGATGGAATTAAATTCAAACACCAGATCTAATGCAGTTAGAAAGACACTACACTTCCCATCCGTGCCATCCCATTTGTCTGTTCGATGATTTCCTTCATGGACTCGCCGACCCCATCAAGGTTAAACTAGCAGCATGAGAGTTTCCCTCCACTCTTCAAGAGCTCATTGATCTAGCTACCCACATCTTGAAGCCCTTCAGCCACTTAACACCCCACTGCTCACTCAACTCTCCATCCCAGACCTCACTAGGCCTTTGTGTGATACCCTGCCTGGACCCATGCAAATTGGCCACAGAAGCCTTTCGCTTAATGAAGTTTCCTGTTTTTACTGTGGGCCACTTGGTATGATCCTGTCAGTTAAAAGCCTGGGCCCCCAGGTAATTCAGAGAGTACAAGGGGGCACTAAGCTTAAGCCTCTCCCAGATTCTCAACCGCTGTTCCTGGCAACCTTGACCTATGATAATCAGCCTCACATCATGAACACCCTCATAGGTCCTGGAGCCGACCAAAATCTAATAGCAGCATCCACGATCAGCCATCACAAGATCCCATCTCACCCACTCAGCCAGCCATTTCACGTTCAGACACTAGATGGCAGTAAACTTCCACCAGTCACTCAGCTCCATTCACCCTACGGCTCTCTGGTAACCATGCTGAAACCATCTCCCTCTCAGCCATCATGTGCCATCACCAACCGCCCCCCTAAGATGCTCACGTATTCACCAAACTTGATCTCAACCGGGGGTAAACTTGATCTACTCTTACCACCTAGTCAGGATCAGGGAGGGCGTTCTTTAACACCCCCACCAGCCACTACGAATACCTGTTAGTCCTATTTGGCCTAACTAATGCCCCAGCGGTGTTCCAGGCCCTCATAAACAACGTTCTCTGCAAATTCCGCAACCCCTTTGTATTTGCCTATCTTGATGACATTCAGATTTTTTTTTCGCTCACTCACCTGATGGTCACTCCCCTCACGACTCTCACCTTCATCAAGATTCCCTTTCAGTGGAACCCACAAGCCCAGGAACCATTCAACCACCTCAAGTGTTTATTCACCATGGGCACCCATTCTTGACATGGACGCTTCCAAAACAAGAGTCGGAGTAGTTATCTCTCAGAGATCTCCCCAAGATAACAAACTTCACCCATGCTCGTTTTTCTCTTGCTGATTTACACCCACCGAGTGCAATTACGACATTGGGGATTGTCAGTTTTAGCTGTGAAGCTCACCCTAGAAGAGTGAAGACACTGGCTGGAGGGAGCTGAACACCCCTTTCTCATCTGGACCAACCATAGAAACCTCGAGTACTTAATTCACGTCAGACATGCTGATCCTTGTTTTTTTTTACCAGATTTAACTTCAAGTTGTCTTACCACCCAGGGTCCAAGAACACTATGCCTAATGGCCTGTCCCGACAATTTTCCATCCCTCTGGACACTCCCACCATAGAAACTATCATACCACCCCAATGCCTGGTGGTTGCCAATCAGCTGGAAGTAGAAAATCAAGTATTGCAATCACTCTTCAGGAGACTCTTCATCCCAGCCACAGTCCGCCCCCTAGTACTAGAGTGGGCCCACTCAAAGCTAACATGTCATCCAGGAGCTACCCGCACTCTTGCCCTACTACAGCAACATTTCTGGTGGCCATCCATCACAGATAATGTAGAGAACTTTGTGGACGCATGCAACATATGCACCGGAAACAACACACCCAACAGCCTCCCCGAGGTTCTACTCAAACCCCTCCCTATTCCCCACTGCCCATGGTCCCATATCGCCCTTTATTTTGTCACTGGGCCCCCTCCAACAATAACATCTGCCTACTTACCATAGTTGACAGTTTTTTCAAAGCCGCTCACTTTTCCCTCTCCCCAAACTCCCTCCCACCAAAGAAATGGGCGAGCTCATGATCAACCATGTATTGCATCTCCATGGCCTCCCGGTAGATATAGTATGCGACAGGGGTCCCCAGTTCTCGGCTCAATTCTGGAAGACATTTTGTAGTCTCATTGGCGCAACACCTATCCTCTTGTCCGGTTTTCACCCCCAGAGCAACGGCCAGACCAAACGCGCTAATCAGGAGCTCGAGAAGACCCTGAGATGCATGACCTCTCGGGAGACAGCATTATAGAGCCATATCCTCCCCTGGGTGGTGCACACAACTCGCTCCCCAATCGCTCATCACTGCCTCTGATATGTCTCCGTTCCAATGCTGTTTAGGCTACAAGTCACCATTATTTCCCACCCAGGAGGAGGAAACCACTGTCCCATCAGCCCAAGCCTTTTTCTGCCACTGCAAAAACACATGGCGACGGGCCCGTGCTCAGCTGATATGCACCGTGAGCACCTTTCAACTTAAGGCCAACCGGTACCGCTCTGCAGTGCCAGAGTACCATGTTGGCCAAAGAGTCATGCTCTCCACTCGTAACCTGCCACTTGGTGTGGGTGTGACCACTGGTGGCTTTGCGGATGCAGCGTGTAGATGTCTTCAGTAGAGGGAAGAGAGACCCTGACAATCTTCTCGGCTGTCCTCACTGTCTGCTGTATGGTCTTGCGATCCAAGATGGCACAATTCCCAAACCAGACAGTGATGCAGCTGCTCAGGATGCTCTCGATAGTCCCTCTATAGAAGGTGTTATGGTTCGGTGGTGAAAGCTGGGCCTTCCTCAGCCTTTTCAGGAAGAAAAGATGTTGTTGGGCTTTCTTGTGCAAGGAGCTGGTATTGAGGGACCAGGTGAGGTTCTCCTCCAGGTGACACCCAGGATTTGGTGCTGTTGACGATCTCCACAGAGGAGTAGCTGATGTTTAGCAGAGAGTGGTCACTCCATGTCTTCCTGAAATCAACAACCATCTCTTTTATTTTAGCAACGTTCAGAGACAGGTTGTTGTCTTTACACCAGTCCGTTAGCCTCTGCACGTCCTCTCTGTATGCTGACTCATCGCTCTTGCTGATGAGACCCACCACAGCCGTGTCATCGGCAAACTTGATGATGTGGTTGGAACTGTGTGTCGCTACACAGTTGTGAGTCAGCAGTGTGAATAGCAGTGGACTGAGCAAACAGTCCTGAGGGGCCCCAGTACTCAGTGTGGTGGTGCTGGAGGTGCAGTTCACGATCCGCACTGACAGGTCTTCTGGTCAGAAAGTCCAGGATCCAGTTACAGAGGGAGGTGTTCAGGCCCGACAGGCTTAGCTTCCCAATCACATGTTAGGGGATGATAGTATTGAATGCTGAACTGAAATCTATGTACAGCATTCATATGTAGGTGGCCTTCTTGTCTAGATTTGTGAGGGCCAGATGGAGTGTGGTGGAGATGGAGTGATCCGTTGAACGATTAGGACGATATGCAAACTACAGTGGATCCAGTGAGGGGGGCAGCAAGCTCTTGATGTGTCTCATGATCAGTCGCTTGAAGCACTTCATGATGGGTGTGAGTGCAACAGGATGGTAATCATTGAGACAGGACACAAAAGACTTCTTTGTCACGGTGACGATGGTGGTGGACTTGAAGCTTGTGGGAACGATGGTGCTGCTCAGAGAGATGCTGAAGATGTTGATGAGAACATCTGCCATCTGTTCAGCACATTCTCTGAGCACTCTGCCAGACTTTGTCTGGTCCACCAGCTTTACGTGGGTTGTTATTGTGTAGAGTTTTCCTCACATCAGCTGTGGGGAGACACAGCACCTGGTCGTTGTGAGGAGGGGTGGTCTTCCTCGCTGTCATGTCGCTCTGCATGTGGAACCGAGCGTAGAAGCTGTTTAGCGCATCTGCAAGGGAGCCAGCACTCTCACAGACAGGTGATGATGTCCTGTAGTTGGTGATGTCTTGTATGACCTGCCATATGCGCCATGTGTCACCGCTGTTTCTGAACTGGTTGTAGATTCTCTGGCTGTGTGCGCACTTCGCCTCTCTGATGGCCCGGAACAGTTTGGCCCTTGCTGTTCTTAGGGCCACCTTGTTCCCCGCTCTGAAGGTGGAGTCTTGGGTCTTCAGAAGTATATGCACCTCCTCAGTAAACCCCAGTTTCTGGTTGGTGCATGAGATGATGTTCTTGGAGACAGTGACGTCATCTGTGCACTTGTTGATGTAGCTGGTCACTGATTACTTGTACTCCTTCAAGTCGTCGTAAATTGCAGCTTTCCTAAACATGTTCCAGTCAGTGTTCTCAAAACAGTCCTGAAGAGCAGAAATCGTTCCTGCTGGATATGTTTTCACCTGCTTCAGAACCGGTTTTGAACGCCTGATGAGCGGTCTGTATGCTGGAATTAGCATAACAGAGATGTGGTCTGAGTAGCCAAGGTTTGGACGAGGCACTGCCCGATATGTGCTGGGGATGTTTATGTAAACAACACCCAGCATGTTCTCCTGTCTCGTTGCAAAGTCCACATACTGATGGAATTTAGGGAGCACTGACTTGAGATTTGCATGGTTGAAATCTTTAGTGATAATAAACAGCACATCGTTGGTTCAGTAGATAGCAACATTGATTCATCGCCAATAATAAGAAAACACATTTATATCCCCAGAAATTTATTTGCAAATGTGATAAAATGATTATAAACTAAGAAAACATATTCAATTCAATTCAATTTTATTTGTATAGCGCATTGAACAATTGTCATTGTCGCAAAGCAGCTTTACACAATCAAAAGAATTATTTAAGTTTGTATGGAATGTGAATGAATCA
>JAQMYG010000037.1:20703119-20721980 GCA_030014215.1 Clariallabes teugelsi
CCGACCGCATCTTTTCGAACTGCTTGCTCACGCACCATTAGGGGCGGAGTAACACACTCGGAGGACAGCGCTAGCCGATCCTTCCACGTGCGCGAGCTCACAGACGGCCCTGATTGGTTGTAGAGCCGTGATTAATGTGGGAGCGCAAGTACCTCTCATCCCTCCCCCCTAAGACAGCTCGGCCAATCAGCTCTCTCTGTGCCTCCGGCTGTGAGAGGGTGGTGGAGAGATTTAACCAGACGTTAAAGAGGATGTTAGCGTGTGATTGATGTAGGAGGGCGAAACTGAGACCAGCTACTCCCGTACGTCCTCTTTGCCATCCGTGAGCCTCCACCAGGTTCACACTGTTTGAGCTGTTGTTCAGAAGGAGACCAGTCTAAGTCTCTTAGATGTGTCTAAAGAGGCCTGGGAGGAGCAGCCTTCTCTGTTTCGCTCAGTAGTGGAGTATGAGCGAGATTTACAAGAAAAAAATTAATCGAGTACTTCCAATAGTATGGGACCCCATAGAAAAGGCTCAAACAACACAGATCGTTTGATTGGTCAGCGCAACTCCGCGAGTTCTGACCAGGTAATTGTGTGCTTCTGCTTCTTCCAAATGCCAGCTGTAAATTCCATTGTGGAGCGTGTCAGTCCTGTGAACTACCATCTGCAGCAACCTGGTAAGAATAAATACACTGAGCTGTATCATATAAATATGATGGATATAAACAGTGGATTGAACCACTGCAACGCATTTCAGCTTTCTCTGCTCTCTCCTCCCCAGTGTCATGCACACTCGGTCCGCGACCGGCACTAGGACCCGGAAGTAATACGGTCGCGAACCAGGAAGCATAAAAGGAGACAAGATGGCGCGGCACATCCTCAGTCATTGAGTTTCGCCCATGTCGCTTTGGATACTTCATCAGCCGATTCGTGAGTACTCACTTTCTTGGGTTTATTTCCAGATTGAGTGTGTGTCAATAGGATGCGGGTTAAATTGTGTTTATCTCTTGCTCCCAATATGAGAGAGTCCTTAAAACAATCGCGTGGTTATCCTGCCTACTCGTGTTATTTCCGTGTTTGGGTTTACCATCCACGCTACAAAGGGCGAACCGCTAACGCTACATCTTCTGGTCTACTCAGGTTAGTTCTTGACAGAATGACTGAGCCTAGAGCGGTGAACCCAGCGGATCACTCGCACCTCTGCGATGTGGTGAACCGGCATGCCGAGCTAATTGATAAGCTAACCGGGGAGATCGCGACTCTACGCCTTGCGCCGTGAGGTGGCGGAGCTTCGGCAGGAGAACGCGGCCCTCCGCGAGGCTGTAGCTAGCGCGGCTAGCCGGCCTCCCATTGCGGCGGCTGCGCCACCTCCTGCCGTGGTTGACACCGGAGCCAGGGAACCCATGCAATTCCGGGAGGGGCTGTGTGCATATTGTGGGTCGGCGGCACACCACCGGGCGATTTGCCCTCTCCGTCCGGGAAATGTCCAGACCCGGTGAGAAGGAGGAGAAACTCATCGGGCCCTCTCCAACTCTCCACCACAACAAACAACACCATCTCTCATCTCACGGTTCAGGTATCCCTCCAATTTGGCCACAAACGGGTCCGAAGCACTGCGTTCATCGATTCCGGTGCCGCAGGTAACTTCATTGACTCTACCTATGCTAAAGAAATGGGGGTAAAGATCGAGGCGTTATCCCAGTCAGGTCGAATTACATCGAACAGCTCCAGTTTCACCTCACCCCCATCTCCTCACCTCCCATCATACTCGGCTACCCCTGGCTGCTACAACATGACCCCCTCATTTCCTGGACACGGGACTGGATCTTACAGTGGGGGCCGACCTGCACCGAACTTTGCCTACGGGCACAGGCTGGGACGTGTTCCAAGGAGTCCAAGACCCCCGACGTCGACACCAACGCCATCCCCACCGCCGTTTGGGACCTGGCTGAAGCGTTCTGCAAAAGACGCGCCACCCACCTTCCTCTTCATCGCCCATATGACCTGGCTATAGAACTTCAGCCGGGTTCCGTTCCCCCCCCCGTGGCCACCTCTACTCGCTGTCGGCCACCGAGACGCAGGCGATGGAAGAATACGTCGCCAACGCCCCTCGCCAGGGTACCATCCGGCCCTCCTCCTTGCCAGCGGCCGCGGGGTTCTTCTTTGTGAAGAAGAAAGGGGGCGAACTTCGCCCATGTGTCGACTATCGGGGGCTTAATAAGATCACCATTAAGAACCGACACCCGTTGCCGCTCACCAACTCAGCCCTGGACGCCCTCTCTGGTGCCACCATGTTCACAAAGTTGGACCTCTGGAGCGCCTACAACTTGGTGCGTATCAGAGAGGGCGACGAGTGGAAGACGGCCTTCATCACCCCCACCGGACATTATGAGAGCCTGGTCATCCCATTTGGACTCAGTAACACACCCTTGGACTTCCAACAATTTATCAATGATGTCCTGAGAGACATGCTAGGCCGATGGGTGTTCGTCTATCTAGACGACATCCTGATCTATTCACGTACCACCGAAGAACACATCCAACACGTTCGGGCTGTTCTCAAGAGATTGCTCGCCCACCAACTGTACTGCAAGATGGAAAAATGTGCTTTTCACAAGCAGTCCACCACGTTCCTGGGTTTTGTTATCTTGCCCCAGGGTGTGGCCATGGACCTGCAGAAGCTAGAGGTTGTGCGTCATTGGACCCTACCCAAGACCCACAAGCAGCTTCAACGATTTCTCGGGTTTGCGAACTTCTATTGTCGCTTTATCCGGGGCTACAGTACAGTTGCGGCACCGCTAACCACCCTGACCCGGCCATCTTCTAACCCATTTCAACTCACCCCAGCCGCCATCTCTGCATTTCAAGAACTCTGTCATCGTTTCACCACCGCTCCCATTCTTCTCCATCCAGATGCCAACAAACCGTTCGTTGTGGAGGTGGACGCGTCGGACGTGGGCGCCGGCGCTGTTCTCTCCCAACGAGGTCCAGACCAGAAGCTACACCCCTGCAGCTTCTTCTCCAAGAAATTTGACCCCGCTCAGCAGCGATACGGGGTAGGGGACCGCGAGCTGTTGGGCATAAAGTGGGCCTTGGAGGAATGCTGTCACTGGCTCCAGGGCACCAGCGAGCCGTTCATTGTCTGGACCGATCAACAGAACCTGATAACTACCCGGAACCTCAAGCAACTCAATCCACGGCAGGCACGGTGGGCACTGTTCTTCGAACAGTACAACTTCCACCTGTTGTACCGCAGGGGTCCAAGAACACCAAGGCCGACGCCCTATCCCGACAATATGAGGAAGATGACCCCCGGGTGGACCCCGTGCCTGTCATCCCATCATCCCGGATCGTCGCACCCCTCCACTGGCACTTAGAGACGAGGGTTCGCCAGGCACAAGCTGCGGAGGCCGGACCGGCAGTCGTGCCGCCTGGACGATTCTATGTGCCCCAGCCCATAAGATCAGAGGTCCTCCAGTGGGGTCACTCCTCGCCCATCGCTGGACATCCCGGAACCAGACGAACCCTTCTATTCATCAAACGGGCGTTCTGGTGGCCCTCCATGAAGAAGGACATCAATGAGTTCGTTCAGGCATGCACATCGCCCTGGATTTCATCACGGCCTGCCGGTTTCCGAAGGAAGGTTCTCCAAGGCAGTGCACCTGGTGGCCCTCACCGGACTCCCATCAGCAAAAAACACAGCTGAGCTGATACTAGAACACGTGGTCTCGGACAGAGGGCCCCAGTTCACCGCCCGGTTCTAGAAGGCCTTCTGCCGTCTGACCAATACCACCAGTAGTCTGTCCTCCGGATACCACCCCCAGACTAATGGTCAGACGGAACGGACCAACCAACAGCTGGAGCGCTACCTGAGGTGTTTTATTGCTGATCGCCAGCGATCCTGGGCCCGCTACCTCCCATGGGCAGAACTATCTCACAATCTCCACGTTTCCTCTGCCACAAACCTAAACCCGTTTGAGGTATGCCATGGTTTCCAACCTCCGATGTTCGACCATCAAGAACCGGAGGTTGATGTACCATCGGCCCAACAGTTGGTCCGTAGGTGTCGGCGGCTGTGGAACCAGGCCAACCTCGCCATCCAACGCGCCAACACCAGCTATGTTGCCCAGCATCGCCCCTAAGGTAGGGCTATCAACAAAAAACCTGCATCTGCACACCGAATCCTGAAAACTCTCACCCAGGTTCATCGGCCCATACCGCATCACTCTACGGATCAACCCTGTCACCTACCGGCTCCAGCTGCCTGCGGCGCTCTGGATCCACCCAATATTCCATACATCTCAACTAAAACTCTTCATTACATCACCTATGGTTCCACCTACCCCCCTGCTCCTCCTTCCCGAATCATCGACGGTGGTCCAGGTTAGTTCTTGACACCCAGCTTTAGGACGCGAGATGGTACAACGTGGGGAGGATTTAACCGCAGCACAACATCAGGACCTGAATGAACTTCTAGATCAGTTCCAGGACATATTCTCCACGCCGCCTGGCATGATCATCCGACAAAGACCGTACTGAGCCCCAGAGGCCCATCCCCATGCCATCGAAGCCAAGGTTATCAATATGCTTGCTGAAATCTAACGGATCGATCCATCTTTGCAATAACTCCCTCCGCCAGGATGATCTGATCGACTGGCTTGGGAAGGCTTGGTTTATTTCTATTCTCAGTTTAGCTAAAGGATATTGGCACGTAGCCCTGACACCTAAGGCGAAAGAAAAAACTGCCTTCAGCACAGAACAAGGACATTGCCAGTACAGAGTCCTCCACTTCGGGCTCCACGGAGCCCTCACAACCTTCCAATGCATGATGAACATACTGCTCCACCACCACCGCTCATATGCAGCCACGTATTTAGACGACGTAATCATTTACTTGGGCGATCATAGATCGGAGAAAGATTAAGGTTCTGCGCTGTTATTTCAGCTGTGGAAATATTAAGTAATCCCAGTAAAAATATTCAGATAAATTTTTCAGCCAAGAGTTTTTCAGTAGAGTTTTTAAATACAGACAGATATCCCATCACTGTTTAATTAAATTCTGTCTTGCGGTCCATTTAAGACTTGGCCACAATTTGACACATATGCAGTATCCCCTCAAAACTTCCAATTTATAATCTGGTATACAACTGCTTATAAGTTCCCTTCTACTCAACATTTTGTTTTCATTTATGGTGAAATGTTTAACTTCAGACAAATACCTAAGGACTGGACCTAAGATTCATTGAAACTGGTTTTGGGTCCTCCAATATATGAAATGCAAAGATATCATTGAAAGAGTGAGTTCTGACCAATGTACAGATAAAATCTTTTTTTTATTTATATAGATGTAGGCTTTTTTCCCTGCTTCCCCCACAGTGACCTGAGGTGACGTTCACTGGCCACCTCCCTCCACATCTTGTACTTCTGAGTGAGAGACCGTCCCAGTCAGTCCCCTGCCTTGCTCACAGACTAGAATCAGGGCGATAACAAGGTTAAATATAGTTGCAAGCAACGATGAACAGGCCCAAGCACCCTGTGTCATCGCCACCCGGGCGCACCAGACAACCTGTTTGTCTTTTGAGCGTATTAAGACCTACAAAAAGCCATCACCGTCCGGGTGCACCACACAACCTGCATACTTACACAATATGACGAAATAGGCTGATGTCAGCTTGGGCCCTAAATATTTGTCATGACAACTGTGTGTGTGTGCGTGTGTGTGTGTGTGCGCGTGTGGAAGGGATGTGAGCGTTAACGTTTGTGATGTGTGTGTGTGATGGAAACTGGAAACTGTAGGAGTGTGTTTGTGTGTGTGTGTGTGTGTGTTAACATTTGTAATGTGTATGTGTGTAGTATCCCACAGAAAGTTATTAACCATTTTTCAGGATAAGTTTAAGGCATCGTCGCGGCTGACCCGTTTGAGATATCAAAAATCCCTCTACAATTTTGCATCAATGTCTTCAGATCACATAGGCCCGGTTTGGTGGCGATCATATAAATTCCCTAGGAGGAGTATCTTAAAATCCATTGGGTGTGTTTTTGCGAACGACCCAAGATAACTGACTTCATGTTGATTTGAGCCCATGACATGCAATGTGAAAGTTGTTCGGCTCAATGAGCTCTAAATGTGTACCGGGTTTTATGTACAGTATATGTGCAAGTGTGTATGAGCAATGCAGCAAAATCTTGTGTGAGGGCCGCTAAGGGCCCCGTGCCACACCCTTGCAAGATGTTGCCCTGGGTCATGACTCACGACCAATGAGAAACCCGTTGTTTTCTCCGTTTTGGTAGAAACCTTGACAGACCGGCCAGGGGAGGTGAGGGGTTTGGTTTTATCCACTAACTGACTTTGTAGTCCGATCTGTAATATTTATCTTCTATATATTCCACTGATCTGATTCCCAAAAATACAGAACAAATGGCATCCCATATCGATTAAATACGGAACAGGTCTTTTAGTTTCAAAACATGGGAAGATTACGTATTTTACGCGTTGGTTGGCAACCCTAGCTCTGATGGCCCTGAATGTCTTGCTAACTCTGAGAGCACCGTTTTATTTCCAGAAGGCCTGGAAAACCCCAAGGTGCTGTCTGAGCCACACCCTACATTACCTGAAGCCATACCCTGCACCGTGTGAGCTACATGCTGCACCACCTTGTCTCAGCCAGACACTGCACCCTTTCGACCTAGCTTAGCATAATACTCTGGCACTAAGGATATGGATATGATATACATTCAAATTTCTTGAGGTTTTTCAGATTGATTGAGCTTCGATTCTTTTCTTTTTACTTAATTGAGTGTTTCTTGTCATATTATAGATCTGTACATTCATTGTAGTAGCACTAACTAATATGGCTATTGACTCTGTACCCACACTTCCTCTGCACAAGGCAACTGATGGTCCATAGCACATTAAAACGGCAAGAAGTGTCACAAATGAAAGCTTGAGAAAAACACACCTGTGAAATTAAAAAATATCTGATGGTAGAGTGTGCCAAGTTGTCACAAAAGCTAAATATACTGTAACTACTCTAGACAATCTAAAATCAAAAACATATTATGGGTTGTTTAACACATTTTTGTTTAGTGCATAATTTCATATGTGTTCTTTTATAGCTACTGTAGAATATCCTCAGTATTAATGTATAAGCATGCTGTCCACCTCTCTCGCGGGAGAGCTCTCAACGCAAAGTCCATTGTCACTCGCTCTGCCACCTCGAATGGCGAAAGACTTTACAGTTGGATCCACCTGGTACCGATTTGGCTGAGCTTGTTGAGCTGCACTCTAGGTGCAATTTGAGCATCATAAGTCGGTTTCCAAATTCCATAGCAGCTTGTGCCCAAGCAGCTTTCTCCTATGTGAACAGCACTCAAGTCTGGGGAGACAGGAGACGTGTATGAAAGACAGACACTAGTCATCGTGGACGCTGAGTGGTGAGATTAGTGAGTTCTGATGGCCCACCTCCTTGGTAGGCGCACCCCGCAGTTGGTGCACTCTACACGGTGTACACAGTGTGTGTGTGTGTGGGAAGTTCCTGCACAGAGTAGCCCGCCGTCACAAGATATATATACATCTATTACACCGGCAGCAGGCCAAACAAATATTTCTGTTGTAAATATGTAGAGATATTTAGATAAATAGATAAATAATAGATGACTGAAGAGGTTTACCTGTGCCTCCAGGTAAATGTTTAAAAGTTGATGATGCTGCTGCTTTCTGCCTACATTCAAACAGAATTTCTCTGTACAACCACCACCATATAGATATTGATATAGATATTTAAACATATATAGAGTAGAGTGTACCCGCGGCAGATCCTGTACAACCATGATATATCTGTAATGGAACTACCATGATGACGCTGCCTACCATTGCATTCCTGATGCTCACAGCAATCTGCAGATGAAGATGCCGGTCTCAGGACTTGACGTTTTTTATTAATAAGAATTTACAGAAGTTGTTGCGGATGCTGCCTACCATTGCCTGCAGTGAGGAGCGACTGTGACATGCTGAAGTATGACATTACAGCATGTATCACAGTAGGACGTGAAGTGAGGAACGGCTGTGACGTAGTCACAGTGTGACATAAACGCCTGTTACACTCCTGTAAGGAAACTTTACCTGTGCAAACGCACAAAGCCACAAAGGCACAAAGTCAACGTCCACCACCCACCACCATAGACGACACGTCTACTGTTAAATTCAGCGAGCAACGTTGAGTAACTGACACTCACAGTCAGGTCACAGTATAACGTGAAGTTCGGTAAGGACGCCTTTGATTCGATTTCATTTTTTTATTTCTATATGTATTTGTATATGTATATATTTATTTACGTACTATCTATCTCTATCTCTCTCTTTCTCTCTCTGTATATACAGTCAAGCCTGAAATTATTCATACCCCTAGCAAATTTTTACTTAGTTTCTTTTATTCAACCGGCAAGTTTTGTTTTTTGACCAAAAATGACACAGGCTTCTCCCAAAAGATTATAAGACGATGTACAAGAGGCATCATTCTGAAAAAAAAAAAAAGTAAACAAAAAGTCGCATGTCCAAAATTAATTATACCCTTGCAAACTGTCACAGTCTATGGGAAAATCCAAAGTTATATACCATTCCAAATAGTCCAAGCTATTCTAAAGCATCCTAATTACCCTGATTCATTGGGAATATCTTTTTTAATCAACTCAACAGGTAAAAAAAACAGAAGCTCTCTGCTGTTTGTTTGTGGACATTCATGGCTAAGACAAAGGAGCTCACTAAAGACCTGCGGCTGTGCATTGTGGCTGCTCACAAGTCAAGAAAGGGCTATATCTTAATGTTTTGAAGTTCCAGTGGCTACAGTGAAAAAGTGCTATTAAAAAATACAAGACGTTCCGCAGTGTGAAAAATCTCAGAGAACGTGGTCTCTAAACCCTAAGAACACCATCTCCACTGTCAAACATGGTGGTGGGAACCTGATGTTTTGGGGGTATTTTTCAGCTTGTGGACCAGGGAACCTAATTACAGTAAATGGCACCATGAAATGGGAGCAATACTGTACATAAAAATTCTCAACAACAACATCAGGCAGTCTGCAGAGAAACTTGGCCTTGGGCACCAGTGGACATTTCAGCACGACAATGACCCAAAACACACAGGAAAAGTGGCAAAGAAATGGTTAGCAGACAAAAACATAAACTTTTTGCAGTGGCCCAGCGAGAGTCCTGACTTAAATCCAACTGAGAAACTGTGGTGGGAGCTAAAGATCAGGGTGATGGCAAGGAGATCCTCCAACTTGAAGGAGTTGTAGCTCATCGATAAAGATGAATGGGCAAAAATACCAGTGGAGACATGCAAAAAGCTGGTCAGCAATTATAGGAAGCGTTTGATTGCTGTAATAGCAAATAAAGGCTTTTCTATTGATTATTGAGAAAGTTATGAATAATTTTGACATGCCACTTTTTGTTCAAATGTAAATAAAAGATGAGTAATAATTCTTTCCACAATGATGCGTCTTGTACATCGTCTTATTATCTTCTGGGAGACGCCGATGTCATTTCTAATCAAGAAAAAACTTGCTGGTTGAATAAAAGTAACTTTTAAGTCAGAATATGCCAGGGGTATGAATAATTTTGGGCTTGATTGTTTGTAGTGTTTGTTTGATTGTTTGGATGGTGGGCATCGGGTGATGGACTGCAGGCAGTGTTTGCGATTATCAGCTTCTATGTACTGTACAGAGAAGCCCAAAAAACCTTAGTAGTACTGTATTATGTTTCCTATTTTAGTAGTCACACCATAGCTGGTGTGTACACATTTTGGGACCCTCTGTGTATATACACACACAAACATATTTTAACACTCGAAAACAAAACCGCTTTAACGATGTTGGCACTTAAAATCTATTTGGTTGTGACTACACTGTCACACAGGACAGTTTTGGAACAGAATGCAGGTCGCTCAGCTGTTGGAGTGACGTCACTGTCTGTCATACTACGCTTGCGTGAAAACCGCGCGCATGCGTACTTTAAATTGTGTGGCTGGGGGTGGTGGGGCTGGTGGGCTGATCGCATAGTGACAAGAGCCCGGTCTCAAGAACACTAGCTATTATACACACACAGGGTCCTGCGTAGTTGTGGAAGCCATTAGTTTGTACCCTATGTAGTGCACTTATATAGATAGCATGATGTTATTTACTTTTATCCCACAGTAATCTTAGTGGAGCTGCTGCAACTGTCTGTAACAGCAACTATACAACACTGAAAAAACACATAGGTAATAACACTGTTTATGAGTATGTTCGGTAAATAACGAGTTTTTCTGCGAAAATCTCGCGATATGTGTGCTAAAAAACAAAACAAACAAAAAAACAATCAGCGATCTTTTCTCGCGGACAAAACACGGTTGTCATCTATCATGTTCCTGCTTTTAATTTGTGTGTGCTTGTGATGCAGTGAAGGTTCAGGGGGGCCATCTCGCTTTCTTTTGCTGCTAGACACAATACACCACTTGATTTCCTTTCGTCACAGTCTCGGTTACATTTCGAGGTGATACATAACATTATTTTCCACAAACTAAAGCACTCATCGCACGTAAGTAACATGCCGTTCTTCGGTAAAGCTTGTTATGTCTGTGTGGTCAGTACTTATGCGAGCATAGGGTCACGTCTAACGTTACATGATGTTATTTGTTTCATTATGACTTCAATTTTATGTGCTGCCGAATAAATTACTTAAGAGATTGCTCTCTGGTAATATGAATCCCACGCAAAGTGGTCATATTAGTGAGTGTTCACAGTCGCCTTTCCTGGTACAAGTCGAGTTATATTGTCAGTAACAGCGGCGAGTGTGTCACAGCTAACCAGACTGCTAGCTCATCGCATTAATGCTTGTTTGTTTCCGTAGTTAGCTTTAGCTTGATTCCAGCCAGCTATGGCTGCGCTCTAACATGCGCAGTCGGCCTCGAAATAGAACGCGTAACAATTGGCGTCCTGCACACGCAATACGCACTAGTTCGGCGCCGGTCGTAGGCTACAATTACGCATATTGGAACACAGCCCTTGGTCTTACACGCATACACGTCCACCAGTGTGTGTGTTTAATATTAGGTTAGCCTGCTTAAAGCACATAGGCCAACCACTTCAACAGCGGTACGTATGCGGTTTCTCTTCATTTACTAATCGACCTGGTAATGTAGCCAAGAGAGACGATACGTCATTAATCTTTATAAGGTGAAAGTGTATTGTGCTAAATCAGTGAGCAGATTAGCAAGTAAAGTAAGTAGGTTAGCTCGCGCAATTCTGTAGCCATAGGAAAAGACAACTAGCTAGCTAACGACTCATGCTAACACAGTGTACCTTGCTGGCTAGCTGAAATAAAACACACTGTCCTGTTTATCTGTAATGAGACGCAGTATGTCGTTTGGTGTGTAATACATGTTTTGTTGATGTATGGATTTGTAAAGAGATTTTTAAAAAAGGTTTTGTTGTTGCTATAGTGAGCATTGGCTGGTAAGTTAATAGCAAACTTAGCTTAACTGTCTACGCATCTATATCTATGTAACTTTATTGACTCAATCGTAATAACGTCGATATTTCATTAACGTGTTAATGTGCGCCAGGGACAGGCCGTTTTCAATTTCTTTATCCTGCTCCGGTTGACACGAGTGTGTTGTCGGTATGCTAACTAGCCAAATACGCCAGAGAGTGGGCCGGTTTAAGTGTAAGTAAAGTAAAACAAACTCTGTAACCAGACACGATAAATAACGATTGTTGTACCACTTAAGATAACATCAACTCGAATTGCTAATATAATTTAGTTCAGTGTTTAGACATGACGAGTAATTCATACACGGGCTACAATAAACAAAAGGCGACGATAATCGTTCAGGCCTAAAATGGCCTTGATCATTATGTCGCATTTGGAGAAGACGCAGTTCCAAGCAGCTCGATATTAATTATTTTTTAAGTCTGAACTCAACACCAGACAATGCTTAATCGAGGGTACAGGTTTATTAACATGTCTAGGATTGTATTTCTCGGTTAAATACAAAAACACAACAGGCACGGTAACCGGAGCTGGAGTGAAAACACAGGGGATGGTGATTGCTGCTTTGATCGGACGCGAATCGTTTTTTAATAAAATCGGTGTAGCGGTGTCTGCACTTCCGGGTTTCAACCCGGAAGTGAAGACAGCATAAACGGAATTTTTTTGTTATAAAACGAATTCAGTCTGATCAATAGAAAACGACACAGCTTTGATTTCTGCCGCTCAGTCGCGTGAGTCGTTATTGTTTCGTGTCATGACAGCAGGTTAAGGTTTTATCGCGGTGCAACATCATGATAAATGTGCTAAACTGATTTAGGACCTTAGTTTACTGAGTTGAGGTATCGGGTTAGACTCGATGTCTCTCATATCTTGAAAAATGTATTACATGGGCCAATGTTATTTATTATTATTAAAGGACAGGCTTCTTGTAGCCCTTTAGCATTTTAGCAATTTTTTTGCTTGTGTGTATATGTAAACATTTACAGGGCGCAGTATAGAATGAAATATAATATTTTTCTAGGCAAAATGAGGAACTGTATTGTATTTCATTATAACAACCATACAAAGAACTGATCATATAGGTAATCTGAGAACCCAAACACACAATTTGAAGTCTTAAGGCTTCCATATAAGCGCATGCATGTATATATTGTCATTGTCACTTGGGTTTTAAGGGCTTTAACTCGAATACACAGGGATATACAAGCATAGTATTTTAAGCATTACAAATATCATGGTTATTTATAGTTTTGGATAAATTAACATGTCTTACAACAGACAGTTTGAGTGTGTGTGTGTTTTTTTTTTTTTTTTTTTTCCTCTTTTTTTTAAAAATCGTTATCCTTATGATTAATCTGACGTTTAATTAGTTTATTATTTTATTTGTCTGCATCCAGACCAGGCTTGTCTTTAGTAATATTTTTTTTACGCAGCTGTAATACCCCTATCTCACCTATGCGGTTTGACTCACGGTGCCTAACTCCGCATCTCACCGTGAGTCAAACCGCATAGGTGAGATAGGGGTATTACAGCTGCGTTTGACTCACGGTGAGATGCGGAATTAGGCACCGTGAGTCGCCGCGATTCCCCGTCGTCGTTCCGCGAAGTTCTGTAAGGACCGCGAGCTTCCACGAGAACCGCCCAAAAAATTAAACATGTTTTTTAAATTTTTCATTAAACATGTTTTATTCTTCGCGCGGAAAGATGGAAATGTACTCACAGCGGCAAAAACTCACGGTGAATCATGATGAACCGGCCACCGCGCGAAACCGCATAGGTGAGATAGGGAGGGGGTATAAGCGATAGTGTGTTGAGTTTTCTCACCCTCCTTCAGTCTTATTCTTTTTACACTCAGCAACTAAACACCAATTTTGCTGACCTGGAAGATTTAAAGATCAGAGATTTTTTTCACATATAACCATGATTGATGTCTGTCAGTCAGATAAACTGTAAATCCACTGGGGTTTAGTTTCAATGCCACATGAACATAGATTGTAAAGGATCATCCCAGGCACCATCATTACCACAGCTGAAGGTTGAAGTTGAGTTAGCCTTTTTTTTTCTTTTAGATTTTCCATGAGTTTTCTCCCCTAATTTAGTTGTATTAAATTCACCACTTGTCATTGGGGGCAGGGTCGAAGACCACGTGATGCCAGCCGCATCGTTTAGCGCCGCTTGCTCGCGCATCGTTGAGGTATGGGGCAGCGTAACACACTCGGAGGACAGCGCTATCCACTCGTTCCGCATGCGTGACCTCACAGACACCCATGTCTGGCTGTAGATCCGCGATTGATGAGAGCAAAGTACCTTTCATCCCTCCCCTCTGAGAAAGCTTGGCCAATCAGATCTCTCCAGGCCCTCCTCGGCTGAGAGAGGTTAAAGCATCACCCGGGAATCAAACTAGCGACCTCCGGATGATGGGTGTTGCAGCCATTTTAAGGCTCTTTATTATTCTTAGTATTATATTCTCGCTTTGTTCCCCATAATGCAATGAGACTGTTTCAGGTTTAAGACAGAAAAGCAGCTTTTTTGGTGTATGTCACCGTATAGAGCACTCCTGTGTACGATTTGGGTGGAGAAATATCAGCGTCTGTTATCGGTCCACACAAGCATCAGACCTGGGGAGGAGGTGTAGTTTTCCTAAATTGGGTCTGGAATTTCTTCTTCAAATATTTATCTGGTTCCAGTTTGATGTTTGTTATATTGTTCCTTCTAAATAAAGTTTAATTCACAAAACCACTGGACTTACAAACTTACTTAAAAACACAAGACGTTTCAGTGTTCATCCAAACACCTTCATCAGTTGTTTGGTGCACAGGAAGTAACTCTGGCAAATGTAGACACTTAATTGTAATTGTGAATTAAACTTTATTTAGAAGGAACTTCTACCTGGATGAATGAATCTCCACAGACATATTGTTATATTGTTGAACACAGTTTTATTTCTGCCATGAAACAAATGATGGTGATCTTGGTGTGATGATGAATTAGGCATGCATTTTGGACAATGACCGAAGGTTGTAAGTTTCACTTACTGAGCGTGAAACTATAGCTTCACACCCAAACTTTTTTGGTTTTAAAGTCGATCGGTTTACATTTAAGAAATGAAGTTGTTTGTTTTGCACAACCATTATATGTTTTAAATGTTTTCAATTTTACTGAAATCTCCTCCCTTCCATTCTGCTCTTCAACAGTTGTCGTTCCAGGCTGCCGGTTGGGGCATTTGCACACGGCTGGTAAGTGAACATTTAATCATTTTACATCTGTAGATGTATTCCTTAGTCTCAGGTCTGTCGACCATGCTTATCCACACTCCCACAGTGAACAGGATTATGGGATTTAAAAGGGTTTAGAAAGGGTAACTCTTTGATGTTTTTTCAAATTCTTCAAAATTATGGACTGTTATAAGTCCATGCAACACCTTATGAATGGATCGGGTTCGGGAGCACAAATGGAAGCTGCTGTTGTCCAAACAAAAACGTCTTGTACAAAAAAAAAAAAAAACATTCGAGCTGTTCTACATGATCGTCAGAAAGCCCTTCCCTGAATATGTACAAGCACATCTTTTTTTAAAACTATGCTAGATAAAAAAAATGCTACACCATTCACACAAAAAAAAGTTGTGTACACTACTGATCAAAAGTTTGGGAACACTTGCAAATTTCCTTTTGTTTAGTGATTTATTTTCTACATTCTACAACAATACTGGGGATTTCAAAACTATGAATTAACACACATGGAATTAGGTAATTATGTAACAACAATAGTCAGTTATTCTTTGACACAGAGGTCAGCTGTTCTGGAAAAGTTCTTGTAAGAATAGTATCGTCAGCTGCATTTGCAAAACCCATCAAACACCTTGATGAACCTGGCTCTCATGAAGACCTTCTCATGAAGGCAAGACCAAAACTTACCTCTGCTGCAGAGAAGTTGTTCATTTTGAGTTACCAGCCTCAGAAATCACCAATTAAAAGCACCTCAGATTAGGGGGCATTATGACATAACGTTTGTCTAATATAAACCTCATGCTCACTTTGTAGTTTTAGCACAGCCACCAATTTGAGGCTGCATGTTTGTCTTAACCAATAGTTTGAGGAAGCTGTGAGCCTAATAATTATTACCAGCCCATGACACATTTTTCCAGCCAAAGATGATAAAAACCAGCACAGTGACTGGAAAGCCTCCTAATCTGGCAAAACCGCTCGCTCCCCTTTGCACAACTTGACCAGATTTATTCTGATTGTCCGTTTCTTCTCCTAAACATCAATATCTTGTCCTTTTAAAACTGAACTGCAATTTCGCCATATTTTGGTGTATAAATGAATAGATCCATGAACTACAGCATGTTATTATCCAAAACAAACATTACATTTTTATGTTTTACATTCAAAATGTGTGTTAAAATTTTAATCGCTCATATCCTTAACACCACTTAATCGGTTAATGAGTAACATCTACACGGTTATGAAGCTGACAGTTCCTTTCCTCAAACTGCAAACATTTTGGTTTACATAGAAACCTAATTCACCAGGCTAAAACGTGATTGCTAATATTATATAATACTATATGACATGGTAGTTAAGGAAACTAGTTAAGGAAGCCTTTCTAACAAAATGTTTGGTGTCGGATTTAACAAAAAGTTGGCAAATTCCAATCCATCAGGAATTTATTTATTTATTGATTTTATTATCATTTTTCAAACGGAAAGGAGAATATTTTTTTATTATAGAAGACTCGTACCTTTTTGTTCCAATATTTGTTTATTTGTATCAACATATTTCTGATTCTGTAAAAATTGGTCATCATTTTTGGAGCAAGAACCAATAAACCTGAAACACTCTTTTGATAACAGAAACTCCCAGGTGTATAATCGTCTAATCTTCGGAGACTTTGTAAATCTCTCTAGTTTGTAAATCGATCACCGGTTCTTGATTACCTGCTTCAAAGGCAAGGAGAGAAAAGGCAATCATTGCTCATAACCGGGACAGACAAGAGTTTGTTTGTGCTCCTAAATTTCACTAATCTCAGTTAGGAACTCGGCATAAGGAGAGGGCTTGAGTAATTGGCGAGTCGAGCTGGGATAAATGAGTGATGACGAGAATAGTTCAGTCTATCAATTGATCAACACTGATGCTTCTGATTAAACCTGATTAATTTCTCTGGCTAGAGTTTCTTATTTCCCAGCACAGAAATCTTAACGCAAAGCTAGTTTATTAATTACAACATAATTTCCTAGTCCTTTTTTCCCTGCAGGTTTTAAGACACTGAAGGCATTTTAAACAGCATTTGGCTATTTTATATTGTATTCGTTTACTGAGTACAGAGTATAGTTTGGATATTGATCATGTTGGTCCAAATCTTAAACAACTATGACTTTGTGTTTGCACTGTACATAAAACATAATAACAATCCTGAATGCCGTGCCTAGTGCACTCACAAATAGTGTACCAAGCAATTAAGACAATTTGCTTTCAAGCTCATCTGTATTGTCACTAAGCGGGGCAGCTGTTAAGTAGTACTTTGCCCTTTTTAAAAAAAACAAAAACAAATGCACAATAAAGTATTGTTGTAATTGTGTTGCATTTTAAACCAACACAACGTGTCTTGAGCTTGCTTTCGTTCCGTGAGCAACAGATGCAGCCGCAACACCACACACATTTCTGATCAAGTCGCTGCCTGATAACCTCCAGATAAATTCCTCCAGCTTTCACGGGTAGAGTTATGTGACAGGAATGCGATACACACACACACTTGGCCATGACACGGATAGTCCTGAGCGGTGGTGCTGCTTGTTAGGGATATAAATTGAAGTCCTACACATTGAAAAGTCTAATATTTTAAAAGTGGCTTCGTGGTGAGATGTGCAATAAATCCTGGGGTTTCAAAAGTTTTTCGCGTTTCGCAATTAAGGGTTTAAGGTTTGCAAAATAAATAAATAAATAAATAAATCCAAGTTGGTGCAGACATCACAATGAGACAAAAGCTTGATTTGAGACACAGTCCATGCGTTCTATATTAAAATCTTGTGTGTGGATTTCTTCACTGAAGCCTGTGATTTGATCGTGACAAACAAAACATGTAGACATTCATATGGATAAAACTTTTAAGAAAGGAAAAGCTTGACATTTTTGGGGGAGAAAAAAAAAAATCTGTCTAAAATATATGTATCGAATTAAAAAGCTAAAAATATACACGCACTGAACATGATTCAGAATCATGGCTTTAAAATTTGTTACTGCAATTATGAATAATCCTTCATTGCTTGACTGACAGGAGAATTTATTAAAATATGTAAATCACAGTTGTGACAGCGTGTGTATTCAGACCTGCGCTCTGTCTTGCCTGGTAATGGTGCAGGTAACGGGTTAACACCTAAATACACACGATCGTCTCTCGTCTTATAAAGGCTGCATTATACTCCAAGGCCGTTTTTATATATATATATATATGACAAACTACAATAATGTAAACAGAGCTATTGACTGAGCAGGAATGAGCTAGTGTGTTTGGGTGTCAGAGTATGTGTGTGAATCTGACAGTGTAAGCTATAACATGCTTTCAAGGGTATTCTTTCATTTAAAGTCATTTATAGTGACACATGGGGAGGATAATACTGTGAGCAGCTAAGATTTTTCATTTTATCACAGAGACAAAAAAATAAATAAAAACACCCCAGATTTAATAAAAAAAAAAAGAAAACTGTGTGGATTATTGGTAGTGAATGTCCCGTAGATAAATGACGCGTCTTAAATAATGTGTATGGTGGATCATTTAGGTGTGACATCGTCTTCCTAACCTAATCAATCTCAATAAATTTACATGAATTCAGATTGTATTGAGTAAAACAGTTATATGTACCAGGTCACTTACTTACCTGTAGGAGGTCTATACACACCTCCTGTAGCGCTTGTGCGAGTGATGACGCTTTGTTGACGCTGCCATAATGACGGTCAAGTGAAGGATGGGCATCACGGGCTGATTATTGATCATCACAGAGACTTGCTGTGTGCTGACCTGCAGAATTTTAGGGCCTGAAGAATACAGTTTTACCAGCCTGACGCAACAGAAAATACCTACTTGATGTGATCGTCGTAATTTGATTAAAACCCGTCTGAAACAAATAACTTTGCCTTGCGTGGTCATAAATCTCATCTGTTACACCCATGTGATTTTGACTTCTTGGACCATTTTCAAGTAACTTCATAAGCGTACAGTAATTGATTACTAGGGATATAACGGTATTGTAAATACCGTCGTACCGCAATAACAAATTTTTTCAATAATACCGTGGTCGCATGACGGTAAAATGATAGGTCTTCTGAGAAAAGTTTGCTCAGGCGAATGGAGCGAACG
>JAQMYG010000037.1:20727703-20764859 GCA_030014215.1 Clariallabes teugelsi
GCTCAAAAATAGACATTTTTCAGAGCGTGGTATCGGTTCCCGGTATCGGGGGACTTTTAACGAGTACGAGTACTTTAAAAAATGTGGTATCGAGGCCGATACCGGTATCGGTGTCGGTGCATCCCTAGTATTAATTAAAGGGATAGTTTTCCAACCGTTATTTAGACTGTATAATATAATAGATGGTAATATTACTATTTTTGCGCAACTCCATGAACCCTTCTTTATTAAAATAAGTAAACGAGGAGCATGTCTTTCCTGATAAGTTTCTTCCCAATTAAAAGAGTGACATAATAGCACCATGGCATCACTCATCATCAACAGTAAAGCTACTTTTAAAAGAATCCCCTAGCACTAGTTAAAGCTCGACTGTTTTCACTGAAATTCATGTAATCGTCTAACAAATTCAAATACACTTACTGTTTCACCCCTAATATTCACAGTTTATAAAAATGATTTCTTCTTTTCTTTCTCTCGTCCATCTCCGTAGTGAATGGTAGTGTCTATAAAGGGTATGTCCCTTCAGGAGAGAGGTGCCAATGTCCATCAGGATTAATCACACTGCAGGGGGGTCACTGCGCCGATCACAGAGGAACACACTCGCCACCAGGTCTGTACACCCACAACACACTACCACGTGCATGTGTATTTCCTAATCTCTGTATGAAAAGCTGTGTGATCTATTTAATCACTTGTTAGAAGAAGGACAGTGTGTGTAGTAAGGTTTGTCATAATATTCAGAACTTTTTAATTCAGTGCCAGTGGGGTATTATTATAATTGTTAATACCAAAAGTACCATAGTTACAATAGTACCATACCATAGTTTGGGCCAGAATGAATAAATAACTTTAATGAAAAACACAAAAAAGCTTGCACTGGTGCAATTCTACAAATTCAGCTTGTTGTTCCTGTAATGAAATTTCTTTCTTTTAATTAATATGAACCTTACTTTTTTAAATTAAGCAAATTAACAAATTTCACAGAGTATAGCGGTATAGGGCTTACATTTGCCCAACATAACACGTTTGCCCCAAACACGCACAAAAATGTGATGGTTGTAGTTGTAGCCCAGTAATACTATGACGCATTGTACCATTTTAATAATGTTTAAAATCAGAGGTGCCTATACTTTTAAACAGCACCAATTTATAATTTGAAGTAAAAAAAAAAAATTGTCATGTTTACAACCTCTATGCGTTTACAGCCCCTTTTTTTTTATGGCTGTAAACGCAAGTTTAGGCTAAATTATTTTATTACAGCTAGTCATGCTAGCCATGTATATACTGCGATCCCTTATAAGCCAGATGTTCTACAGTAAAAAGTTTGAGAACTGAAGTTTTTGTTTTGTGTGTAAACTGCCTGCTTCAGCCGCAGGATGAGTTCTAACATGCCCAAACCTTGATCGTTGAAATTGTGAAAAAGATTAAGGCTTAAGGCATGAATCAGCTTTTCACTTATTGTGTGTAAAACGTATGCCAGTGAAATCCAGTACGGAGGATGTAGTCCCTGTAAATGCTACTTTGCTTACCGCCGTATGATTTATGAAATGTTTTGTGTAAGTGTAAATCAGGTGATTGATTTTTCTAATACGTATCTTTTATGTTGCACCTCCTCTGCAGGTTGCAGTCAGAACAAACCAAACAAAAGACAAATTCCCCTCCTGACAGTAGACGGTCATATACTAAAGCTTCCAAAACCCCGCCCACACCTGCAGCTGGCTCCTCGCGTGGCCACGCCCCCAGAAGGTATCATCATTGTAACTCAAATCGTGTTCAAAGATATTTGCATACTGTACGTAAAGAATCTGCCCTAATCTCTCTCTCTCTCTCTCTCTCTCTCTGTGTGTGCGCAGAAACAGTCTTTCTCTGTCTTCACTAAATCACTCTGTATCTGACCCGGATTCGGAGGCAGCTGGTAGCTCCGGCCAACACGAGTCACGTGAAGTCAGCAACAACCGCGCCCCCAAACGTAGCTCTGCGCCTGACCACAACAACACCTCCTACTCGCCCAGCCCGGCCAAGCGGCCCAAAGCTCCAGCCCCCGAGAGCTCCGAGCAGTCGGAACCTGCTAACCCTACTGCTGACTCCGCCCCCGAGTCCCCGCCCACAGGCAGGTCCAAAAAGCGACGCCTGGCATCCGAACCTCCAACTAGCAGGACACTAAACAGGAAGAGCAGTACGTGCCCTGCCACCAGTTCCTCCCACAAACGTAAAAAGGCAGACGCCCCATTTAGCTCTTCTTCTTCCTCCTCGTTTTCTTCCTCTTCATCAGTTTTATCCGGCTCGAGCAGCGAGCAGGCCAGCCGCTCATCCAAACCCTCCAAACTGGCGTCCAAATCGGCCGCCTCGGCCAAATCTGTGACCGACTCCGCTTCTTCCTCTTCCGCCTCGTCATCATCCTTCACTTCCTCTTCCTCCTCCTCTTCTTCTGTGGTGGTTGCGGGTGCCAGCGGCTGTGGTGCCCCGCCCTCACAGGGCGCCCGGCTCAAGCAGGGTAAAGATCAGAGCAAGTCGAGGCGTTCCCGCTCCGCTTCTTCGCCCTCTCCTCGCCGCAGCAGTCGTGACAAAGAGCACAGCAAATCCAGCACCGCTGCCTCTAAATTCGATTGGACAAGCCGCTTCAGTCCCAGAGTGAACTTACCGAAACCTAGACTCACCCTGCCTGGATCCTCCAAACCCGAAACGCCCTCGGGGTCCAGCAAACCCGGACCGAGTGGACTGCAGGCCAAACTTGCCAGTGAGTCTCTCGCTCTCAATTAAGGTCTTCATCCTCAGTAACGTCACACTCGTTTACAGAATTCTCATTTACTGAACTGCTGTCCCGTTTATTTAGCTTGCTGTTGAAGTGTCAGTGGTATTCATATCTCTAACATTATTTCTAATGTTAATTTTAACACATTATACACATCGTAAACAACTTCCCAGTGCCTGACAATAATATTACGTCACCAGAGTTTTTCTTAGAAGGTATCTCGGCTATCTGAGTAAATATAAACCAAGGCTACCTTCACATTACCAGCCTGAAGTGACTCAATTCTGATTTATTATTTTTTTTTACTCTAATATGACCCCAGATTATTAGATTGTTCTGACTGTCTGAACACACAAATCTGATGTTTTTCAGTATCTGAGTCACTATAATCCTATATACAGTCATACGACTAGAATGAGAACAGGCAGATCGGAATTCATGTGACTTTTTCGCTAACCAGCAGTAAGAATGTATTTTATTATTAGGAGTAATATCGTAGAGTTCTCTTGAGCTACAACACTGACCGCTGCAGTATGGTGATGTAGGCCGATGTGATGTGTAAAGAATAAAGTCACGAAGGGTCTGCTGTTCTAGGAAAATAATCTAGGATGACGAGGTGTGATGAAACGTTGTCTAATAATCAAAGTTAATTATTTTTTCTCTAACTGTAGAGTCTAGGTTTTTTTTTTTTTTTTTTTTGATTACGATACACAATCAGTTAGTAATTGTTTTTAAGACTGATTTGCATGATGATCAACAGCCTGACCAAACTAATTTCCCTATTCATGAACAATACAGCTATACAAGGTAACCTTTTCACAATACCACTGTTTTTCTTTCAATATAGCGGATATTTCGTTGCCTTCTCTCTCTAGACAGAGGCACTATATTTCAGTGGTTTAAAAAATTGGCTAGAAGAATTATGATGATAAATGTGTTTTAGCAGAGGAAAGATACAGTACTGGAAAATATTTAGTTGTGGCTGATTTAAGTAACTCTGTTGTTTTAATATTAACAATAGTAGCAGTAAATCCATACCCCCCCCCCACCCCCCTTAACAGCAACTTGCTGTATTTTATACGAATTCCTATTGGTTTTATTAAGGACAATAACTTTATTTGTGTAATCACTCATTTAACAATTTCTATCATTGCTAATCAATAATATTATATATTACACTAGAATTAGTAGTAAAGAATGTAGAAATGGCTAAGAATAAGCTGATCAGCTGTAATGTAATCAGTGATATTATTATTTCAGTTTGGAGCACACGTACATGTCTACCTCTCTTTCTGTAAACTCGCTGTCTAACTTATTAATACATAGAAACCAAATATTCATTGTATTAGGTTCAGGTTGAGTATCTTATGCCACGTTTACGCGAGGGTGTACTTCTTTTGTCATCAGCCAGATACACTCCCTGTTTAAAGTAGATTATTAAATCCGTCAGGTAACTGTTCATAACATCACTTTTACTCCACATTTAGATTTTAGCGTATAACACTGTGCTCTCAGTTTGGGTATTTTACACGCCCTCACCTTAGACTGCTGTGGATATGTTTGTTTTATGTTGCGCTTCACATCACTGCTTTATCTTTTTATTATATTATTATAATTATATTACTGAGTTACCCACCTGGTAGTTTATCCGGGTTATATCTTCAAGGTAGATTAAAAAGAATTCATGTTTTTTTTTTTGGTGATGTTTATATAAAAATTTTTTCCAGGACATTTTATTGACACAGTGAGGTATTATGTTGAATGCAAATTGAAGCAGCATGCTTCAGTGGGTAGCACTGTCGCCTTGCACCTCCAGGGTCCGGGTCCGATTCCCGGCCAGGCTCGATCCCCGTCTGTGTTTGCATGTTCTCCCCGTACTTGGTGGGTTTCCTCCGGGTACTCCGGTTTCCTCCCACACTCAAAAGATGTCATGTAGATTAGGCTAATTGTCATTTCCAAAATTGCCCTTAGTGTGTGAATGAGTGTGTGAGTGAGTGGATGTGTGTGTGTGTGCCCTGCGATGGATTGGCGCCCTGTCCAGTGTGTACCTGGGATAGGCTCCAGGCCCCCACAACCCTAAATACAGTATAAAGATGATGAGTCAGTGAGTGCAAACTGAAGAAGGAAGTTTAAAATATGATCATTTTATTTATATAACTGGTGGTAAATTTTAGAATCCGTAAAAATTTTTGATCAGATTAATCCTGCTAAAACGGCACTGATCATCCCCACGTCCCCAGCATCGTTCTGCGGTTAGTGACGATACTCGGGTCATGTTTTTTTGCCCCCATACCTGCACCCAACCTGAATGGAGAGCCGACCCACCCAACATCATGTGCTGGGTTAGCACTAGACTGATAAGAACCGTGCAGGCAGTGAGGGAGTGTTTTTCTCTCCTACTTTTCAGAAGCGGGTGGATCTAAATATAATAAATGTATAATAAAACGAATAACCAGCTCCGTCTTTTATGACACGAGCATAACGAGTTTTTACACTGCCGGCATAAGCTCTGTGTAAACAAAAGCTATGGATACCATTCAGGGGGAAAAATTGCATCTCAAATAATAAACTGTGCCTGTGTGTGTGTGTGTAATGAGAGAGTGAGAGTATCCTCTGAATAGACCACCCAAACCCACCTGACCTGTGGTGACGTCTTCACTAGCAAAGCATCATGGTTTCCAAACCACCATTTCTCACAACACTGTGTGCGCGTACGCGTCCTGGCTTTGGGCTCCTTTTGAATGGAAGGTTGACTGACTCCTCATAAATATCGCCACAAACAGGCTAGCTACTTGGTTAACCTGAGGCTGATGCTACCTAGCATCAGACAAGTCGAGGCCAGATGACTCTCCTGTAGAGTAAGTAGAAGTAGCATGGTGGCTTGTGTCCCACTGTGTTTGTGTCAGTGTATGTTTGTGTCAGCACACCCCGTCCAGAGAAGCAGGAGAAAGAACCCGCAGTTTTACCAAAACAAAAATTTACTCGGGATGTGGTGTAAAACCCTCTGAAATTTATTCGGCAAATAGCAAATCTACTTGTAGTTGGCGCTTGGCGGAGAAATCTCAAACTTCCCCATCCTGAAGTTTCTCCAGTGAAGGGAAGTTTACAGTTAAATCTGCTGATTCCTTGATGAATGTGAAATAAACAAAATTGTTACAGATTTTACAGCTTCACTTTATCAGCTGTTATAAAATAATCCTTGTTATTTTTTTTCAGAAATTTAACCGCGAGCCTTCGTAGCCATGTAAACATTAGCATTAATTCGAATCAGTTTTATATTCCAGTTAGCGCTACTGTCCGAGCTGTTAGAGAAATGTAATAAAAATCTTCTGATTAATCCGACTAGAGAATTCGGTTGCAGTTTGGTGTAGGAATAATTTAACATCCATATTAATCCCCATACTGATACTGATTTTTTTTTTTTTGGTTGGATCCGAGATGTAATGTCTCGCTCTGCGTGTCTGACTGGAGCTAGACGTGTGTCGGCTGTAAGCAGAGAACCGAATGTCCTCAGCCTTCAGAAGTGCTACATCAGCACCCTTGTAATTTACATAGGCGATCTTGTGCACCGTCTCTTCTGCGTCTGTTATTTTCCCGGTTCAGCCTTTTGGTCCACTGTTTAACGCTTCCTCCTTTTTCGCTCAGGTTTATTCCTCTGTAGCAGCTTTGAGGACGCTGTAGTGTCCCTTGCCTTTCCCCGAGTTCACTCTCGACTTGACTGTTACCGACATGAATTATTAAGTGTGGCGCTAAACCGATTATTCTACAGCTGGTGTCATTAGCTGTGTTTGCACTCAGACTGAGGTGGTAATGAAGATGACGAAGACTGGAAGCTCCTTTAGGTGCACACTTAAATCAGAGTCAAGACTCTGTGGATCAAATATCTGTCTGTTTGAATTTAAAAAGGGGAAAAAAGTTTATTAATGCAACAAATCAAGACTGCCTTACAGAATAATAATAAAGAGTTTGTTTTGTCGGTGCTGGTTATTGCTTCCATAAAGCTCCGAGCCGTTTTCTCTCCAGAACTCCACTGCGAAAAAAGTAACTTTGCACTAGAGAGTGCACTGAAAACATGCTTTTGATTCGCAAGTTTCAAATGTACCGTTTAGCTTCTTTTTGTATAACGAGCTACTACGGCTTTAGTTATCGCTTCAGTTATGCTTTATAGCAATGCAGTGGAACGACACCCTGGCAGAAAGCTATGCTAAGTTCAGCATTTATACCTTGTGAACCTTCTTACCCTTGCACTGATTAACGGACATTCGTCCCCTTCTCTCGGGTCGACCATGACGGGAGGCATCGACTCACGTTTCAGCCAAGCTCTGTGCTGCTAATAATAGATTAAAAATAAGCTAAAAATACCCGTCGCTACAGTAAGTTTCAGATCGAGACTCACGCTGAGCGAGTGCTGAGGTAGGACATCAATTTACATATATATATTTATATATATATATATTTTTTTACAACTACTGGTACAAAACGCCGTTCCATGTTTCAAGCGACGTCCTGCTTCTTTAAATAAACAACCATAAAACTAACTTTATGCCTCAGTGCGCATGGTCAGAACGTCTTCATGACGGAGCGAATTCAATTCAGTTTAGATAGGAGTCACTGGTCTTCATAATGCTGTTACAGAAATCCGAGCTGCAGTGTGCATGGTGACACGTGACCGCTGTATCGAGTCCTCGTCACGTCAGTAAAAGTAGATTTTGTGACGAACTCCAAAAGAAAAAACACCCTATTGAGCTGTACAGGAAGGGCGAGGTTCATGGGAAGCGGAGTGTGTGCTGCAGTGTGTGCAGACTCTTGCATTGTGTGGAGTTCTGTGGAAATGTTGACCTTTCCAAAGCCGCACAGATTTGTGAGGTGGACTCGGTCCTGTTTCATGCATGTTTGAGAGATTTCGACTGATTGTGTATCGATGTGATGAATCAGTGTGTTAAAACCACTGAGTGGATGTGATTACAGTACACACTTTGTTGATGCATTATTTTGTGTATAAAGTTTTTGTTTTTTGTTTGTATAATAATCAGTAGTTTGAGGCCGAACCAAAAGCATCACTTTTGCTCAGATTCAGATGACCAGTAGCTGTGAAGGTGCTCTGTAACTCCTTTAACGTCCCCTCTGTGCTGCTTAGATTTTTATATAATTTTTTTGCCTTGCTCAAGTCATGAGTTTAAACTTTATTTGTGTTTGAGGAACTTTCAAGACTCGTGAATTTCTTGTGAATGAAGGCGTAAAATCACATGGCATTTACAAACGACTTGAAGCACAAGAACGGCGATGAGATTTTTGGCCGCAGTAAAACATTTAAATGGCTTCTTTTTAATGAAAGCCGTATGTTCCTGGATGGCGATAATGGCCGAGGCGGCCCGTAGCCCACCGCAGTCGTTGGCGCGAGCGTTCAGCGAGTGGATCACCTGATCCTTGAAAACCGACGAATAACTTGTCGCCAACTTGCAGAAGAGACGCATTTGTCCGTATGAACCGTACACGCGATCGTTCATTAATACATTAAAGGAACTCAGGTTGGAGTTGTTGCCATGTCCCAATCACAGCCCTGTCCTCGCTCTGAGCTATTTCCACAAGTTTGGGCCATTTAAAGGAGTTCCTGGGAGACCAGCGTTTCAGATGTGAAGCAGGTCCGGATTCTGGCTCCGGTGTACTGAGAAACCTTGAGAAACTGTGATGTATCGAAGTGCTTGTGAAACGCTGACATGAGTGCATTAGTGTAGCACGGGATTAAATAGAGAAATAAAGGGATTTTTTCTTTCTTTCTTGTAAATGTTTTGATTTCCTGCACAATCACAAAGTCCCGGTTTGAGAGAAGTTTGGTTCACATTTAAATGTGAAGTCAGGACTGAATTAATGACATGGGAGTCCTGATAATTTAGACTTGAAGGAATAGAGCCCTTTAATGTACAATAGGAAAGTCAAGCATTTTATTTTAAAACCATTAAAGTAGTCATTTAGGTGTTTGTACGTATCGAGGTTGAATAATTGTGCTATTTAATATAAGCTAAGGTATTTGTCATGGAGTTGAAGCCCTACTTCCATATGCCTGATCTTTATCTGTCAGATCATCACAGCAAGAGAATCTGATTTATGTTCAGTTCTGTTTTGATTTAAATTATGAATTAATTCATGGACACACTTCTATAGATGCTTCATTAAACATTTGATCACTTCTGCGACTGTTAATATTCCCTTTTTTTTTTTTTTTTTAAGGTTTGAGGAAGTCCACTAAGAAGCGCAGTGAGTCTCCCCCAGCAGAACTCCCAAGCTTTAGGAGGAGCACCCGACAAAAGACCACGGGCTCCTGCGCCAGCACCAGGTAAGTCCTGCTCCGTGTGTCAGCGCGCCTGTGCGTGTGTCTGTGTGAGCGAGAGGGAACGGGAGATGTTGCATTAGATCATGTCCTCATTGTTAACAGTTTGTTTAACTGCTTTTCGCTTTCTCACTCCCTGTCCCCCTCCCACCCTCTCCCTCCTTCTGTCTGTCTGTCTGTAGTCGGCGAGGTTCAGGTTTAGGGAAGCGTGGTGCAGCTGAAACTCGCCGACAGGACAAAATGGCCGAAAACGACAACAATCAGGATGGAGCCAATTCATCACGCACGGAGGAGACGCCGCAGGGAGCTTCAGGTGCACATGCGCGCACGTGCACACAAACACACACACACACACAAACACACACACAGTGTGTCATGATATTTGCATAATGTATAAATCACTGCTGGTGTCCAACAAGTGTCCTGAGCACTAGCAGAAGTGCAGTAGGTAGCTGAATAAACGGGTACAGGAGCTTAATCACATGCAGATGGCATCGTTCTCATGAGCAGATTTTTAAGAAGGGGCGGGAAATATACTCGACCAAGTACACTGTGTGTGGGGAAACAGTGGTGTATCCTGTGAAAACCCTAAGGATTGACTAACAGCAAGCACGTGTCACCTAACCCTATGTCACCATCATCTATGAGCTATTGCAGAATCAGTTTCTTTGGGAGAAACCAACATGATATTGCCTTTTTTTTTAACGAATTACAAATGAAAATTTCAATCAAAACAAATGTAATGGATTAAAAACCATTTTTTTGTGTCACGGTTCCTTTGTTTTCTTAAAGGCACAGAGCTGCACTGTGCAGGAATGATGGCTATTGGATACACATCATATTCACCACTAATCCCGAGTGCAAGCGACATGACATTCAGAATCACTAACCCTGTCAACTTGCATGACTCGAATCGCTTGCAAGCATCTGGGATGTCGTCTTCAAACGAACATCCTAGGCATTACACACCGGATCTCCAGAAGTGCAGGAAAATAAACGCAAGGGTATCTTGAGATTTCAGCGCACACGCATTTTGTATAAATTTTTTTTTTTTTTTTTTTTAAGGACGTTTTTGACTGGGAAATTGACTGGAAACTCTACTGCCGTTTAACACTTCTTTAGTGTTCTCAAATTGCCTGAAGTGAGCATGTAGTGTACATGTGTGCCCTGCGATGGATTGACACACTGTCCAGGGTGAACACTCCCTTGTGCAAAAAGTCTCCTGGTACAGGCTCCAGTAAAAAAAAAAAAAAAAAAAAGTTTATGGGCAGTTACAAATACAGTAACACTGCCTACTGGACTGGAGTGTGTTAAAATGAGGAAGAATGATCATCACATGACACAAGATGTTTAAAAAGGCGACAACACAGTTTGAATTTAGATATTTAGATGGATCCAGTGAATCACATCGAACATTCTGCCCAATTATTCGCAGTTCATCAGGAGTGGAATAGACACATCCATGTGCTTTTACAAATAAATTGTAATCATGGAAAGATTTTTGGGCTACTGTGTGCGTGATAACTTGTTTCATTACCATCCCTCAATGGCTTCTTTGTTTCGATACAAATAAAGCAGGATTTGAAGTGGTTAGCTCTGCTATTGGGAACTCCTCACCTGTAGGTTGCGTTACGTTAGCTCGCTAATTGTGGACATGTGAACTTACTAACCTCGGCTATTTCTTTCTTTCGAAATGAAGATCAAGCATCGAGATATCAAGCATGATCAACTCAGACCTGTCTTTGTTTATTCATTCTCTCTCTCTTTCTCTCTCTAGCCTCCAGTTCAGTGGCTGGTGCTGTGGGAATGACCACATCTGGAGAGAGTGAATCAGACGACTCAGAAATGGGCCGATTGCAAGGTAACACTTGCTCGTCACCAGATTTCCTTTTCGGATCAGAAGCTCTGACTTGAAAAATTCTGTTAAAACTTGAATTAAAATGAATAAATTACTGTAAACACTGTTAAGATAAAATGCGTCTATTCAGTCATAATTCACAGCCATCATGTGCCAGGTCTGTGTTTTTTTGCACCTCAGCAAAAGCTTATGTGAACCCGCACTCGGTCCACAAGTAGGGCCTTATACTGAAGCTTTTGAGAAGAGCGAAGATAAACAGCACCCTTTTGAAACACTGCCTCACAGTGCAGCCTGCTCCTGTTTGTTTGTTTGGCCACAGAGTTCTAGCTGGGCAGCAAATGGGCGGTTATTTACTATATATACTGATTCCTCTGTGGTGCAGATGGAGAATCGTTCTTGAATTAATTTGCCTGTTTGTGTTGTGTACAGCTCTACTGGAGGCTCGTGGTCTACCCCCTCACCTTTTTGGACCTCGCATGTCCCAGCTGTTCCATCGTACCATCGGCACTGGAGCAAGTGAGCATCTGTTCATAACTAATAGGAATCACATTAATGAGTCACTATGAAGAGTCCAAATGAAGCTCATGTATTCAAGATAAAAAACTTACAAATTAATGTAAAAATATGAGATTTTTTAAAAGGTAGAATTTAAAATGCATGTTTGTGGCTATTTAATTATTTTTATTTTTTAATAAACACGCGCACACACACACACATACATATGCAATGCTGACAAAGTTTTCACACTCATTATTCAAACAGATGCTTGCAAATGATGCTTGGTACAACATTCTTTTGGAGGTTTCTTCCATTGTTCTTGTCAAAATCGTTCAAGCTCAACCAGGTTGAATGTGCAGGGTCGATGCACAGCCATTTTCAGGTCTCGACAGAGACGCTCTATTGATTGATTCAGGCCCGGACTCTGGCTGGGCCTCTCCAGGACTTTCACAGAGCTGTTCTGAAGATAACTTAAACTGTCACCCCAAACTGAGATCCTGAGCACTGTGGAGAAAATTTTCACTCTGAGTTGCTGTTTTTTTTTTTTTCTTCTTTTTCCCTGCATCCATTTTTCCCTTTATTTTTACTTGTGTCCTGTCACCGAAAAACATCCCCATGGCATGATTCAGCCACCACAGTGTTTAACTGTAGGGTTGGACTTTAATAAGGTAACCTTTTAGGCAGATGTGTGCCTTTTAGTGAGGGATGGCTTCTGTCTGGCTGTTTTACCATAGAGACCTGATTTGGTGGAGTGCTGCAGTAATGGCTGTCCTCCTGTAAGGCTATCCTGTCTCCACAAGGGATGTCCTTTATACTGACCCTTGTGTTCTTGGTCACCTGTCTGACTTCATCCCTGATTACTTAGTTTGGCTAGGAGTCCCAATGTGGAAAGACTGTTGGTTGCTGCAAATCTCTTCTATTTGAAGAGGTTGAGTGCTCTTTGGCACTTTTGATGCTGAGGAAATGTCCTTGTATCCTTCCCCAGATCTGTGTCCGGAAATGGTCTTGTCTCGCAAGTCGAGAGAGATGCACCAGAGCTTAATTCCAAGTGTCATAAATCAGGGCTTTCCACCTCAAAGTAGCAATGCAATAATACAATGTAATGTAGTGTATGTTTACTACTTTGATATAAAAATTTAGTATATTCATCTATAAACTTTACATTTTGTAGTCTATTTAGATATTGGTACGGCAAACCTGGCCTGAGAGTAAGGCTAAACCCAACCGTTTCCCTGTTTGACATCAGATTCGGAATTATGAATATTAAGTTTGAGAACACCTGGTCTGAATACTTGTGTAAATTAGATATTTTAGTCTTTTTTTATATATATATATATTTTTTTTAATTATTATTAACAAAACACTCAAACGGCTGTTTTTACCTTTTATGTGGAAAACAGAAAAAAGGGTGTGAAAACTTTGTCACCATCAGATAATTTGGCTTCATGTATTGTCTCGGTGTTGATCCATTTCAAAGCATACCTGTTCTCCAACATTATACCCCGGGTATTATCGAATATATTATGCCATTTATCCCACTAAGCAGTTTGAGTGTGTTGCAGGTTCAAAGGCTCAGCAGCTGCTGCAGGGTCTACAGGCGACAGGCGACGAGTCTCAGCAGCTGCAGGCAGCCATAGAAATGTGCCAGCTGTTGGTGATGGGGAACGAGGAGACCCTGGGTGGATTTCCTGTGAAGAGTGTCGTACCCGCTTTGGTCAGTCCGTCGTTCGTTAGTATATTGTTTCGCTCAGCACTAAGATCGGAGAACCTAGCGCAGGGAAGAAACCTGAACAGGAAGCAGAAGTGCAGGAGATGACAGCGCAGGGCTTTGCAGTAATGGTGTTACACACGAGTTGATCAGTGATCCATCTAGATTCCCTTCCACAGTCTGGCAACCATGGGAACTGTGAAGTGGTTAAAGTTTTAACCATCTTAGTGTGAAAAAGTTACACACTAAAGTTAGCATTACTTTTAAGTATGTAAATTGTACAATTTTAGCATGTATAATTCACACAATTAGCATTTAAAATGTATTTTTTTATTGGACACAACTGAAAAAACAAACAAACAATGAAAACACATGATCCTATGTATCTGTGGTATTTATTTGCCTATGTGACCTTTTTTGAAAATTTTTTTCTTGCTCAGTCATGTTTGTATAGTTGAAATAAAATAAAATTCAGTTTATCATATTGCCTAGATTGTGCTGAAATGTAAGTCTATATTGCACAATCCTTAGCACTTTATATTTATTAAAATAAAGAATTGCTTAAAATGCTCTGTGTTTTAAAGCTACAAAAAGTCAAGTAACATCAGTATTAGACCTCCTGTTGTAGCCCAGTACATATTTTTCTTCTTCTACTTACATTTAATTACTTAATTATTTTATTTACATAGTATATAGTTTATATACAAAGTAAATTAAAAAAATATTTTTATTTGCACAGTAGTGTCTATAATATCAAAATCTTAGAAAACCTTTTTATTGTAGTAGCTGAACATTTTTTTTTTTAATTAATTAATTTTTTTTTAAAGATTCTAACACTGGACATCTTGGATGTAACCATTTAAGACAAAATGATTATGGAAAAATGGGGGGGGAAAAGTCTTAATGGAAAACAGAATATTATGTATCTTTGGAAACCATGATGGAATCCAGAGTGAGGTCTGGGTGGTTTGCTAGATAAAACTCAAATCATTTGTTAACTCTGATAGATAGCTCCTGACACTCATAACAGTTTCTTAAAGGTTTTTCTTTCGCTCATTATGTAGTAGGTCTTCATGTCTTTTCATATGCCTTCATGCGCTTGAAGGGATAGTTTTTTATTTATTTCTTTTTAAGTCTGTCTTGCATCAAAACTGAGGTGCAGATAAGTACATTAAAATGCATCTTATAAGTACTTATGGGTTTTCCAGTTTGTCACCTGAAAGTATAATGTAAGTAATTGTCGCCAAATTCAAAAACCCTTGTTCTCTGCAAAATCAAAAATTTCCATAGTTTATCTGAGACTTGTATCAACCTACTGCAGTCCTATAGAGCTAAATCGATACTAAATGCACTGCATCTTTGAAAGATACCCACTCTAAAATTCAGCATGGAATGCAGTTGAATTGTGGAATTTGGCACCAATTAATATATTTTACAGTTGGTGCGCAGAGCAGGACAATGTATAACGAACAAGACCTTTTATATAAACAAGACAGACATTTCACAATTTTATATGCATTTAAGACAGAATAAAAAAAAATCTGAACTATGCCTTTAACTCCTGTAATTTATCACTTGTGCATTGTTAGTTATGTAAGCATATGTGAGGGAGAGTGCTCTGCTTTGTGTGTTGTAAGTTTTTGTAGTCGTGTCTATGGGAAATATTAAGTGTTTTTTAGATGAGCAATCCATGAAGGTAAATGTCTGTCTTTGTGAAGAGTAAGCATGCAATAAAGTGCGAGGTGCTGTAAGGAGACTGTTACTATACATCCCCTGATTTTCAGCTTGCTTCTTATAAAATACTTGATAATGCTACAACAAATCACCAACATTTACAGTTCTTCTTATGACTCAAAGACTGATGTGGTGATTCTTTTTCTGAATCCATACTTTTAATTTAAAATGGAAACCGAGAAGTCCTCTATCCTGAAGACTCTGCTGATGTGAAACTTGTTGACCATTAGAAATGATACCATTGCATTAATCTTTTACTTTGTCTAAAATTGCTCTCAAATTCAAAATGTCCTCTTTTATATGGCTGTGCCTTATGTGTTTTTTGTATTCTGCTTCCTCCCCCACAGATCACACTGTTACAAATGGAGCATAACTTCGATATTGTGAGTATGAGCAGGCTTTATTCAACGTTAATGCACATCATATTTCATATATTTTGTCCAGCTGGATATGTAGGTTTTGCAGCCAATGTTTCGTGCTAGCCTTGTTTATTGCTAGTTAAACTTGGCTGATGTGCTCTCTCAACAATAGACTTGCTAGTTTATTTATTAGCAACCTACATTTCAGTAGGAAATCCTGCAATTTAAATGTGTGTCGATGAATTTAGGAAACATCAAGGGTTAAAAAGAGTAACTTAGTAGCAAAAATTGATTTGTTCAGCTTAATTTTAATCTCTAGTGTGTTTCTATTTAAATTCGTCTGCTAAAGAAAAAACGTGGGTGTATATGTGAATTTCAGATGAATCATGCGTCTCGAGCTCTAACCTACATGATGGAGGCTCTGCCGCGCTCCTCTGCTGTAGTCGTAGATGCCATTCCTGTCTTCCTGGAAAAGGTGAGTGTCGACAGAATCTCAGGTTGAAATATGCAGCGAGTGTGTGTGTTCTAGTCCCTAACTGGCATTCATCCCAAACCACTGGAGGGAGTAGTGTCAACATAATATACAGCGGCAAATCGTGACGAAATGTGTGTGTTGTTTTTGGAATTAATTTCTGATACGTTTTTGTCTGTGTAGCTTCAGGTGATCCAGTTTATAGATGTGGCCGAGCAGGCTCTCACCGCGCTGGAGATGCTCTCACGGAGACACAGCAAGGCCATCCTGCAGGCCGTGAGTACATTGCAAAGCCCAATAGCCGTTACCGACTCAGGTTTGCTGCAGTTGACGTGGTTTAGCCGTTAGTAATCTTTTCCCCTGTGGTTTGAACTTTGTCATGCATAAGAGGTGACATCATAGTTTGCTTACTCATTTCAGTGAATGAGATGAAAATATGAACTCACCAGGGGGTCCAGGCCCAAAGTGGATTATGATCTCTCTAATTACATTGATCATAGAAGAATAAATAATGAGCTCACTAATGAGTTTGACTCTTTATCTGTCTGTCCTGGTCCGATTGCGTCTCCGCAGGGCGGGTTGGCCGACTGTCTGCTGTATCTGGAGTTTTTCAGTATTAACGCTCAGAGGAACGCGTTAGCCATTGCCGCTAACTGCTGCCAGAGCATCACACATGACGAATTTCATTTCGTAGCCGACTCTCTGCCTCTACTCACTCAGAGACTCACCCACCAGGTATACACACACACTCGTACACACACACACACACTTTAACCTGTACATGTGCTGTTATTCAGCACATCATGAAATATTAGTGGGATTGTATTTTAGTGCATCAACCTTACAAATCCTTTGCTAGTCATTTTAAACGTTGATTATCTGCTAGGTGTTGAAAGTAGGTTAAGAAAAAGTCTATTTAAGAATTTACTAGTTATTAAGAATTACTCGGGTAATTTTAACACATTTTATGAACAGTACTTTTATGAATGCACATGTTATTTAGGGAACTCAGACATGCTCTCAGGCAGACGTTGTGAATGGAATACAATAGAAGTGAATGATGGTTTATGTTGGATAGTGATGGTTGATGCATACCTACAACAATATATTGTGTTTATTTATGCTCTTTATCACTGTGCATGTGTGTGTTAGTGTCACTTGGATCACTTCATTATACAATTCGATATTGTGTGTGAATAAAAAGTCTCGATAAAGTGTAATTTGTTGATGAGGCTGCTATTGTATTATAGACCTAAACTTTCATTTCTTATTCCATCAGGATAAAAAATCAGTGGAGAGCACATGCCTCTGTTTCGCCCGGCTCGTGGACAACTTTCAGCATGAAGAGGTGAGACAAATATCGGTTAAAGGGTAATGTGCTAAACGACCACACGACCAGTTTTGTAAGTCCTTTCGTCATGCAAATGTTTGACATTTCTGCCACCCGTAGAATTTGTTGCAGCAGGTGGCGTCACGCGATCTTCTAACAAACATCCAGCAGCTTCTGGTGGTGACGCCGCCGGTGCTGAGTTCAGGCATGTTCATCATGGTGGTGCGCATGTTCTCACTCATGTGTTCCAACTGCCCCAACCTCGCTGTGCAGCTGATGAAACAAAGTAGGACTTTGTCTCTTTTTGTCTCTTACACACAAACACACACAGACAAATATTAACTTTAATAAATAAATGAATGTGATGTTATGGCTAAATGTGTGTGTGTCTGTCTGTCTGAGAAGATATCGCGGAGACGCTGCGTTTCTTGCTTTGTGGAGCTTCTAATGGAAGCTGTCAGGAGCAAATCGACCTCGTTCCCAGAAGCCCCCAGGAACTCTACGAGCTCACTTCACTTATCTGGTACTTTCCATTTATTTTATATATACTATTTCCTGTTTGCCCTTGTTCACAGCCCATCATTTCTAACACAGCAGTCTTTAATTAGTGCTTCTTATCAAATCATGATTAATCGGTTCTCAAAATTAACTAGCCTTTTAAATGAATGAGTGCTTGAAAAGATAATGTGTTATCTTTTGTTATTTAATATTTATACTATTATTGTGTATTGTTTATGCACACAGCTACAGACATCTCAAGTAACCTTCCAAATTTTGTGTGTTTGGTTTAGTGAGCTGATGCCATGCCTCCCCAGAGAGGGCATTTTTGCTGTGGACGCCATGTTGAAGAAAGGTAGTGCGCACACTACAGAGGCCGCAGTGTGGCAGTGGAGGGACGACCGAGGCCTGTGGCATCCATACAACCGCATCGACAGTCGTATCATTGAGGTAACGGTTTGTCGCTCATGTTATTTAACACTCTTTGCTGCTGTTGCTACAGTATGTTCTAAAACCATGAAATAGTAATGTATATAAAGTAATAGCTTTTTTTAAACCAGTTCGTATACTTGGACACAAATAAAATGCCGTGTCGAAATGATAACCTCCACTCTTCATGGCCTTCCAGTGAGTTTTTGGAATACAGTTGTGCTTATTAAGCCAGAAGAGCCCTTGAGATGCTATCCCAAAGGTGTTCTGTCAGATTGAGGTCAGGGTTCTGTGTAGGTCACGTGAGGTTGCTGACACAAACCATGTGTTTATGGGCTTTGCTTAGGGATATTGTGAAGTGAAGCTGCCATGCTACCTCATGCAAAGGCAATTACAGTTTGGGGAAGAACCCGATCTTGGTCAAATGTCCACAAAATTTGGGCCTTGTAGAATATATCTGATAGCCTGGGAAAACTTTATGGATGCAACTGAGGATGAATTCTGGCCAACATCCAAAAAAGCTGATCTTATATCATTGACACCTCAATTTGCTGCAATAATAAACACCAAAATGCCATTTCTTCTCCAAAGGCACTCCTGGCTGTGACATAATATATATGTTTAACATATATGGTGGGAAAACAGTCTGTCTAAAGATGTCTGAAATCTTGTCAGCTGATTGTGTTTTTTTTTTTTTTTTTTGTACACAGTGAGTGTTGGGCTTTAGTTTTTAGCCTATTGTTGTACTGTTACCTGCTGTAGCCATTACAGGCATTGTAATCAGACATGAGTTCACAATGGATGTTGATTTTTATTTTCTTCCTTTTCACATTTGATTAGACACTGGACACTGAAATGCTGGAACCTTATTGTGTGATTGGGAGCTGTGCATTAGTGAAACATTGCGCAACAATGTGTAAATTTCATTTGTGAATACTTTGCCCAGGCTGCCTCACATCCTTTAAAAACAATACTGTTTACAGCCAATATTAGCCAAGCTAACTGGCGTCTGTGTTCGCCAAAGTTTAGATTCTCATGACCATTAAAACCTGTCCAATAAACATAACCTAAACATCACATCACAAGTATATACCAACTCCAAAGGGTTTTTGGTGGTTATTTTTTGCCCATTTATTCCATTGTCCAGTGCTTCGATCATCTATTTTTCCACCACATTTTTCATAATTGAATCCCCTAGGCCTGCTCTGGCACAGTAGGAACAGCAGGGTTGCAGATCCTCTGGCTAATTACTATCCAAGCAATGTTCACCTCGTTCTAATTGGTAATATAATAATGTTAGATTGTCATATAAAACAAATTAGAAGATTAACCTCATTATTTGTACAAGAGTAATTTAATTCAGCATCCACCTTTATCTCCTTTGGGGTCTATTGGAAAAGCCGCAGAAACCAGATTTGCCTTTGTTTTATTTTCCTTGTCCTTTGTCCATCAGACGGCCCATCAGAATGGCGAGGACGAGATCAGCCTCTCGACACTCGGCCGAGTTTACACCATCGACTTCAACTCTATGCAGCAGATCAACGAGGACACGGGAACGGCACGGGGAATTCAGAGGAAACCCAACCCCCTGATCAACCCCAACACTGGTATGTCATCTACCACTCGTGCATGCGCGCACACGGCAAACGACAGAGCCGTTCGTCCATTTTAATGATAGAAAGCCGTCCTTGCAGCTAGCTTTATGTCATGCTAAAACAAGTTAATTATCTTTATTTACACACTCACCTAGTGTCCTAGTCAGTCCAGTACTATCTGCAAGGGAGCAGAAATAATAATAATATATGTACTAAATGTTTGATTTCTGTTGTTAATAATAATAATAATAAGAAGAAGAAGAAGCAGAATAAGTAGTGCTTTAAAATTCTTTATCCTGATTGCTCAGACTGTGCATATAACATGATTAGGTTAATCAGCTTGTTTTAAAATCTTATTTCAAAGGTTACACCGTGAATGTTGGATAATGTACATGTTCTAAATTTTAAAAAAATAATTTTTTCAAAGAAGATTTCTCACGTATTAAAATAAAATCTTTTGCTATCAAAGCTCTAACATATTTTTTTGAGTGTCGACATTTTTTTTCCTGCCGCTGTTCAGTACAGAAGGCTTTGTAGTTTCTTGTTAACATGATAAGCAGCTTTTTATTGTGAGGGAATAGACAAGCAATTCTAGGCAACAGGAACAATTTTTTTTTTGCACAAGTACCACCATATTATGTAAGTAATATCACAAGCAAGGAAGTGCTGCTGTGAATAAATCTCATAAGTAGATCTCATGAGTTTCTCCTAATATTTCCACTTATTCTGCTTTACAATATCCTGTACAGGCTGTACTGTGTCCCGAGAGTTAGTGTAATTAACGATTGCTAGAACACCTGTGATGCATAGAGTTAGACAGCCTTGTACGTTTAACGTCTATTATCTCTCCTGGAATCTGTATCCTACCAGATTGCTCAGTCGGAAATAACTGTGGTATAAATGTTAAACTATATTAATTTGTGAGTGGCAATAATAGTCACAGAATTTGTCTATCAATGTTTCAGGTTTATTTACATTTTATTTAGGCTCCAGGTAGAACTTAATGTTTAATGCTGCTTAATGTTTTCATTTCAATTCACCTCACAACCAGGAGAGGAGAGGAGTCTGAAACGATGCAAACTTTACCTTGTAATTATATCTGTAGTTAGACATTACAGTCTGTGTAACATCCTTAATGAAATGGGGGAAACACGCCTATTAAGCTCAGCAAATCTACATTGAGACATTTTTAATGCACAACATATTGGTTTCATTAGGCAAAGTTTAATATTTAACTTTATTTTAAATGACTTAAGCATTAAAATTAAGATGTAAATCATTAAATGCAAAAAGTCTGTGTGTACATTTCTGTACTCTTTAAGCACACCTCTGTTGTCAATAAGCAGACAATCTATTTTTTTTATTTCTTTATTTTAAAAAATTAATAATAAAGTATTTTAGTGCAAGTTTATTTTTTTAAGTTTTATTTGAAGGTAAAAAAAAAAAAAAGAGAGAGAATAGCAAAAACGAATCCACTGAAATAAAGCAACAAGCCAGTAAAATTATTTACAGTGAAGTGTTGGGCCATTCAAACACATTGCATCATGTAGTATTGACTAGGTGTAAAAAGAAAAAAATAAATAAAAATAAAAATGAAGCAACATATTCTACCATACACGCTCCCCTGTCATTTTATTAGGTACAGTTGTTCAAATGCCCGTTAACACGCATCTTTAATCAGGCAATTGCATGTCAGCGACTCACTGCTATCAATCATGTAGACATGGTGAAGACAATCTGCTGAAGTTCAAACTGAGCATCAGAATGGGGAAGAAAGGTGATTTAAATAACTTTGAACGTGGCATGGCTAATGGTGCCAAGCTGGTCTGAGTATTTTCTGATCCCTTGGTATTTTCATGCACAATTCTCTCTAGTCTGAAAAAGAATTTGGCATAAACAACATGGAAGCCTGGATCCAGGGTACCCTGCATCAATGCTTCAGGCTTGTTGTGACATTATAATGGAGTGTTGGATATTTTCTTGGCACTCTTTGGGCCCCTTAGTACCAATTGAGCATGGTTTAAATGCCACAGCCTACCCGAGTATTGTTGCTGATCTTGTCCATCCCTCCATGGCAGCAGGATAATGCACCACAAAGCTAAAATCAGCTCGAACTGTTTATTGAACCTGACGATGAGTTCACTGTACTCAAATAACCTCCACCGTTACCAGATCCCGATCCAACAGAGCACTTTTGGGATGTGATGGAGCTAGAGTTTTTCCATCATGGTTGTGAATTTATTAATAAATAATAATAGCAAATAAATAATGAATGATTTAATGATTAACTTAAAGTAACAGCCATCAATGAATATTTAAAATCTGTTTATTAAATATTTGTAGAGACATTCTATGTAAATGAGCTTAAAGGGAGCACACTGAGCTTAATTGGAGCAGTTTTTTTAAATTAAAAGATACTACGTGAAATTTAAAGGACATGATTTTGCAACCTACATAATCTTGATCATGTGCTAAGTTTAGACATAATGTAATATGAACACACAATATTGATACTGTTTATTAAATGTCGCACTGAATTCTTTAAACATTGCATCAGTCTAAAACTCTACTAATAAACTGTAAATGTATATTATTTACTTTAAAATGCAAACCACCACCATCTGTGTTATAGAAGTATTCTTACCTTAACAGTTAGTAATCTAACTATTTTCTGCCTCAAGTGTGCTCTCACCATGTCTCGAACACCTTTAGATTTTGTAACTAATTCATACATCCAATTTATACTATAGAAGAAATTGAGTGATACATACTCAGATTAAAGGCTTAAACATCCAAAAACTGTGAATTTTGCATTTAAAGTTTTTGTCTAGTGAACATTTTGAAAGCTGTCTAGTGTGAACACATGGTTATCCATATCTGTGTGCAATTGTCTTACATGAGGTATGCAGTAACAAAGAATTAAGACGTCAGGTTGGATAATAATTTTTTCTTTATATAACCCAAGTTCAGAGATGGTGTTAAATGGGTACTTGAGCTTAATGGGTTATAATGGGGACAGTTCTCATTTACACAATTGCCCTTTGACTCATAGTTCTTCTGTTTCTCTTTTTTCATGGTCTACTTCAATCTCAGGTCATGTGGAGGTGCGTGGCGAGGATGCCCGTGCCGAGCTGATGCGGGAGGAGGCGGACCTGGCGCGCTGCTTTATCAAGACCCTGTTTGGTGTGCTTTATGAGGTGTACAGCTCCTCAGCTGGCCCTGCCGTCAGACACAAGTGCCTCAGAGCCATCCTGCGCATTATCTACTTCTCCGACTCCGAGCTGCTCAAGGATGTGCTGCGCAACCATGCTGTCTCCAGGTCAGTCCCTCTCACACGACTTTTGTCGGCGTTTAATAAGCCAACAAATAAAAGAAGTGACGGTTTTCCCTGAAGAAAGCCGTTCTGGCAGAAAACCTTAAACCTGGCAAGAAGTTGAGCTCCATGTCAGCCTCCTCAAACCATCCTGTGCCCTGAAAGCTGTACAGCAGTTTGTTTTTGGGTATCTTGACAACCGCCTGCTCAGTTTACGCTTTGGTTTTATCTATCATATGCAGTATATCACCATGTTGGGTAGTTTTGCGAGACAGGTTTTTATAGTCTGGTACATTTCATGTCACAGCAGATGGCCAATCTTTTTCCAGAAACAGACACTGTGGAGAAACTGCCCTGAAAAACTTTTATTCTGTGAAGCGTTTTTTTTTTTTTTTTTTTGACTTCTATTTTTTTTAGAAATATCATGTTGATGAGAAATCCAACATGGACTTACGGGAGACGTTTTTTGTTGTTGTTGATTGCAGCCTGTACACGTTCAACATTCTGCTTGCCGCAGGCCTATTAGAACGTGGATCACTTTCAATTTGTCAACAGATTACCGAACACATCGTTGCTAAAACAACTGCTGATGTCCAAATATTTATGGACCTCACCTGTATTTGTCGTAGAGAGAGAGGGTGTGGGTGTGTGTGGTGCCACCTGTATTTGCGCTGCACTCATTGCATCGTCCCCAAAAGCCTTCTAGATCATCAGAATAGTTTCCGCTGGGGAATGTTCAAGCTTAACACACAGTTTGATTCAGATTCGTGGGTCTACACGGTCTGTTATTTTGAGTACGAAGGCCACACAGCAGTACACAATGGCATCCAGCGCCCCACTGACTAGTACAGTCACATCATCAGTGTTCAGCCATATACAAGTTCACAGGGGCTAAGAATACGATCCAGAAAAAAACTTGAAGCCAGTAATTTTGAAATGTTGGCATTAATTACAGAATAAAAAGTGAGCCATCACAAACTCAAAGATTAAGAAAAAGGAAATTATAAATTGAGGACAGGCATCTGTGCAAAGCTATGAGCCAGAAACTACTGCCTTTCGCTGTGATTACTACTGTAAAGACAAAACTATTCAAACGTCTTCCTTTTTTACTTTACTCTTTACTGTGGGTCTATTTATTTATTTTTATTTAACACATTGGAGGTTTGTGTCTGTGTACGAACTGTCAGGAATGTGTTTTACACTTTGAGTGACCAATATGCACACACAAGTGCAAAAAAAAAAAAAAAATGTAGCTTTTGTACCCCTAATGGAAAATAATAATATGAAGCGTTATCTACCGTAGACAGACAATGCGAATCATGACCCTGAGTTGCATAATTAAAAGTTCATCCAGTTGTTATCCATCCTGTTTCCAGGCAGTACAGTAGGTGTTCATGTAAACGAGTGTATATGTGTTTGCTCATCCACAGTCACATAGCCTCCATGCTGTCCAGTCAGGACCTGAAGATTGTGGTCGGCTCTCTGCAAATGGCGGAGATCCTCATGCAGAAACTCCCTGATGTGTTCAGTGTCTACTTCAGGAGAGAAGGTGAGGATGTTCAGACTGATTGTGGGTTAGATTGCCACCTTGCGTGTAAGAAACGTTTTGTGTTTATTACCTGTTCTTACAATGGTCTCTTTGTGAAATACAAGTGAGGCGGAGTCCAGTCAAAGCATGCTCCTCACTCTCATCATATTCATTACACTGAAGGGCTGTATTTGTGATTTACATTCAGCGTGATGGTGAAGACGACAGTAAAATCTTTACAGTTTTACTGTGTCTGGCTCAAGTCCAGTTAATGTAGTATAATCAGATTTAATGTTTCCTCAAAGTGATTGTACAAAAGCTTAATAAATCTCTCGGCATTGCTTCCTTCTATACATATTTAAGGCCAATCAGCAAAATTTATTGACGCTTATTGATGTTTTTATTTGCACAATAAGAATTTGACACCTGGATTTTTAGAACAATGCTATTATAAAGAGTGATAAAAAAAAAAAAAAAAGGATGGACATGTACATTCATAAAGGGAAACAAGCGTCCTTAATGATGCTGCTGGTCGTCATGCATGTTAAACTACCTGTATTTTGCTTGTACGTGCAGGTGTGATGCACCAGGTGAAGAACCTGGCTGAGAGCGAGTCGTTCCTCCCCAGTCCGCCAAAGGCGTGCACGAGCGGCATCACTGCGGCAACCACCACGATCACCACGGCAACCACACCCGCTGCCTCCAGTGTCACGCCGGATTTGGGCTCACCGAGTTTCCATAACAACATGGAGGACTCGCTGGACCTCAGCCCACAGGGGTACATACATACACACAACCTCGTTTATAACATCACACCCAGCCACACACGGCCGGTTCCAGTGTTTCGATTTACTCTGCATGATTACAGCACTGATAATGGTGTGTGTTTTTACAGTCGTCTGAGTGACGTTCTAAAGAGGAAACGCCTTCCTCGCAGAGTACCACGGCGTCCCAAATATTCTCCACCCAGAGATGATGACAAAGTGGACAATCAGGGTGAGACACACACACACACGAGCTAATTACATACCACTGCATGACTAATTGTACAATGCGAGTGATAATGGTTGTGCCCTTTTTTTTTTTTTTTTTTTTTTTTTTTTGTGCTTTCTCCTTCCTGACATGTGAATGCTTGGTTCTCACAAATGTTTAAACAAATTTGTGGATCTGATTTTCCTCCTCCAGCCAAGAGTCCCACCACCACTGCGTCTCCCAAATCATCCTTCCTGGCGAGTCTCAACCCCAAAACCTGGGGAAAACTCGGTGCTCAGAACAATAGCACTAACTCTGAGCCGTCACGCACAGCCGGGGTCAGCGGCCTCGCACGCACGGCTAATAAAGACTCCGTCGCAAATAACAGGTATATTTACATTGTTAGATCTACTCAATGTCCGTCTCATTGGGATCAAGGTACATTGTGTACATCGGCTTTAATGAATAAATGTTTATACTCTCTACAGTGTGTTATGCAGGATGTGTTATCCATTTGGGATTTAGCTACATACTGTAGGTCCTACATGTAAACTACACGGCTATGAATTATGGGTTACTATACCCTGTAAAGTACACTTTGTGGTCAATAAGGACAAACGTCGTTCTACTTAAACTATATTCTGTGTAAAGCATCTCCCATAGTTTTGCAATAATACGTGGGGTGTTTATAAGCTTAAACGTAAGTTCAATAAAAATTTTACCCTCTTTATCTACGTGTGTTTCAGGGACAAAATTAAGGCATGGATAAAGGAACAGGCCAGTAAGTTTGTGGAGCGATACTTCAATTCAGAGAATGTGGACGGCAGCAACCCAGCACTGAACGTTCTGCAGAGACTGTGTACTGCTACAGAGCAGCTCAGCCTGCAGGTATATACACACACACACACACACACACACACACACACACACACACACTTTCGCTCTCTCTCTCTCTACTACAAATAAAGGTGATGTCCATAAATATTTGGACACCGGCAGTTATTGAGCAATCCTTTTGTTGTTTTAGGATCAGTTTGAGTTAAAATGAAATGAGCAATTTGCCTTTCTTCAGTTCAGCTGAAATTGTGTCGAAATAGGTGAATAACGTTGAAATCTTGTGTGTGGAATTAAATTCTCAATGTTAAGTCGCATTAAGAAAGCAATACACTGAAAAATGGAGATGGCAAGGGAATTAGGTGTGGCCAGATTAAACATCAACTATTGGGTATGTTCCTAAAATGAGAGAAGTGCCCTGGTGATACCAGGAACACCAAAAGACCTGCAAAACCAACCAAACAGCTGTGATCAACAAGAGTCATCCCCGGGGTTACAATAAATATATATATTCACAACAATTTCCCAGCTCAATATCACTGTTCAGGTGGTTAGCATGTCAAGAGTATATACTGGTTGTTTTTCACAAGCTGTAAATTACTGGTTATCAGAAGCTAGAAGAAATTGGAATAAAGCCTGTAACGTCCAAGAAAAACATCCTATGGAAGGACAATATGATGATCAACTGTTAGTGTGACTGCTGATAAAAGCATTTTCAGTTCACACATTTCTCAAGTGTGCAGGGCTATGATAACTGCTCATTTACACTCGTATGAACTGTAAGGAGTATGCCCAAACCTGAGCAGTCACTTATGAAAGCAACCCAACCTTCTATTGAAGTGGAATTCTTCTACTATGATCAAGTCATGTGACCCGAATCCAGTTGAGCATGTTTTTCACTTACTGAGGGCAAGATGCCCCAAGAACAAGCAGAAACCGAATGCAGCTGCAGTCATGACCTGTTGATTTTAAAATTGATGGGATTTGTGTGTTTGCAGGTGGATGGCGGGGTGGAGTGTTTAGTTGAGATCTGCAGCATCGTTTCCGACTCTGACGTGTCCTCATTCGAGATTCAGCACAGTGGCCTGGTCAAGCAGTTGCTGCTCTATTTAACCTCCAACAGTGAGAGAGACGTTGTCAGCAGGGACGAGAGGATCAAAAGATTCCTGCACATTTTCTGTGGCAGTCCAGTAAGTAATGGCACCACCTAGTGTCGATAGCATCTCATTGCACCATCTCTAGAAAGACTTTCAGTCATTTTGAATGGCCTGGCCATGTTCTCTACTCCTCAGCTGCTCGTAATCAATTTTGCTAAGCAGTGCCACAATATCCAGTGACATTTATTGGTAAATTTTAATGCATGATCTTTTATGCATTTTCAGTAAAATGTTAGACCACACTAATTACGTTACAAAATTACTGTCTTTAAAAAGTAATCAGTTACATTACAGCGTTATTTTCTGATAAAAGTAACTAGTTCGAGTACTTTTCCATTGCCGAAAATGAAAACTCCTTTGTGATTCCTCAAGCTTGTTGTTTTAGTCAAGACCTTTTATAATTATTCTACCATCATCACTCCGAAGTTAGGCTCATGCTCTATTCACTACTAATACCCCTATCTCACCTACGCGGTCATCATGATTGGCCGCGAGTTTTGACGCCGTGATTAGGTTTCCATCTTTTCGTGCATCGCGCTTAGTCAAACCCCATAGGTGAGAGAGGGGTATAACAGCAGGAATAACAGAGGGGGGGAGGGGGGGGGGTTATCGGAAGCGGGACTTGTCAAACGACTTTCTCACACACTAAGGGATTGGGAATGACTGCCGTCTGGCTCACGGATTACATTAATTGTCTAAATAACGGATTACATTTTTGACAAAGTAACTAAATAACTGAGTACTTAAACTGAGTACTTAAATGGTTATTGGTCATAAGTATGGCGCGCCAAAAAAAATGAAATGAGTCAACTGACATGTGAATCTGGAATAGTTTGCAATGTTATCAGACACTTTCTGGAAGCTGCGCCCTCTTTCCCCTGAGCTCGCTTCCTTTTTTTCCCCCCTGAAAAATATTACAAGTTTATTAATGGCAAATAAAATTTATATGTACACGTTTACTTTGGCTAACACTAGACAAGTATACACTTAACTTCAGTTTTCTATATTGATTATATTACTGTATGTATATGAGTTTCAGTTTAAAACAAGAGAGAAAATTCTTTCTATAGATAAAATTGGTCTATAATGAAGTGCCAAACGAGCTGCTTTGAGCCTCTCAAAACTGCTGATCATCTAGGATTTTAATGAACATCACTATCTATGGTGTGAGAAACATGCAGTGACCAGCAGTTCTGCAGGTGGAAGCCCTTAGTTGATGATGAGTAGATGAGAGGTCAGAGCAGAATGAAAAAGGTATGGACTGACGCATAGGGATCACTATCGGTCGTCTCATGTCGGCAGCATCGTAGTCGGTCATCCGTTGTCATAGTCACTCTTTTCCTCTAACCGCAACTCCTCGGAAACTGTTCATGGGAATTTGACCAAACCTGTTCAGAATCTTTATTATAAAGCATATATGTGCACCAGCTATTTGATTTTTAGAAGTAGCACATTCAGATTTTTCCGTGCGTCTGTCCTTTTTGGGCAGGAAGCGCATGCTATCGTTGGAAAACTCATACATTTTTATAGTGTGTGAATCAGTGTGAGTGTGTGTGTGTACAGGTTCCAGGGCAGGAGCCACTATTCCGGTTGGAGCCAACAGAGAATGGGCCACTGTTGGCACTTGTGCACAAAATGAACAGTTGTCTGAGTCAGATGGAGCAGTTTCCTGTTAAAGTGCACGACTTCCCCAGTGGGAATGGCAACGGCAGCAGGTACATCTTCAGCTCAACCATTTTCTCTCTTAAATAAAATAACAAAATCCCGTAATTTTCGTGCTGATGATTGATGCCTGCTTCTTGTTTAAAACCTAACATGAAAACAATTAAGTGATTAAAAAAATAAATAAATAAATAAACTGCGACAGACATTGTTCCACCCCGAGTGTGTATATGCATGCCCTTTGGTATATAGCTTATAAACTCATCAAGGTTTTGTCTGTCAAGAAAGGGTTCTTAAATATGATTGTGTGAGTTTCCAGAGGTTCTCAAGCACTGAAATTCTTCAACACACACCAGCTGAAGTGCCAACTGCAGAGACACCCAGACTGCACCAACGTCAAACAGTGGAAGGGCGGTCCTGTTAAAATCGACCCTCTGGCATTAGTACAGGCCATTGAGAGATACCTTGTTGTCAGAGGTGTGTGGTGTTTGGTTTTTCTTTTTTTTTTTTTTTTTTTTTTTCTTTTTTTTTTTATTAAACATGATTCACTTAATGTTTAATAAAAAAACCTTTTTTTTATGTCTGTTCTTATCAGGATATGGACGAATCAGGGAGGAGGATGAAGACAGTGATGATGACGGATCAGATGATGAAATTGATGAGTCACTTGTATGGGTTTAGCCTGTTCAGGCTTTTCTGTTGCCTTGTTTATTAGCACATAAACTAGAGAAGAGAATCTCTCATGCCATCAAACAGAACCACTATGATTATCATGACATCTCTAGTCAATAACATCTAATCACAAATTCAGACCATGCTGTATTTGTACGTACCATAACCTGGCTTAAAAATGCCAACTCATCTCAAGGCTTTTCAGTAGACTTGGCAGTACTAAAGTGGCCATCTGACTGTTGCAGTGCATTATGGGACTTAAAGAGAGCACAGCACGTTTTAGGCAAAATGTAGTCTATTATGTAGTGCACTGGGTCGTGCAAGTGCTTTGTACACATTCTAAGCGAAAAGCAAGTGTTACTGTTTTAATTCCCATGACCTCTGACCCTCACAGGCGGCTCAGTTCTTGAATTCGGGGAGTGTGCGTCACCGGCTACAGTTCTACATTGCTGATCACCTGCTGCCCTACAACATGACCGTGTACCAGGCGGTGCGTCAGTTCAGCCTGCAACCCGAGGAGGAGCGGGAGAGCACTGACGACGAGGCCAACCCTCTCGGTCGTGCTGGCATCTGGACCAAAACACACACGATATGGTATATACACCCGTCATTTAGCGTAACCGATCGTGTCCTATTTATATATGCATTTCCCTGCTTGTGCTAGTAACGGTCTGCCTTATTCTTTATCTAGTCTCTCATGCTTATGTTGGTTTTAATGTCATGCTATAATGTGAAATATCTACACTTTTTGACAAAATTAAACCTAAAAGTTACAACTTCTTAAAGAGCAAACCTCTCACAAGCTCTGTAGTGCTTGTAATAATGAAGAAACGCATCAACACTTTATAATCAGTGACACAAACATGTTGAAATCTGGTGCAGAGTCTTTAATCTGTGTTTCTGTCTGTGCAGGTATAAACCGGTCAGAGAGGATGAGGATGGCTATAAGGACTCCGTAGGAGGCAAAAGGGGTCGAGCACAAACGGCTCCCACTAAAACCTCACCACGCAATGCTAAGAAACAGGACGAGCTGTGGCATGGTACAGACTCTCATGTTCATGGTCGAATGTACAGTAGTATTTGTTTAGACTGCTTAAATGAGCAGTGTCTTTCACCTCATAACATCTAAATAGCCATCTTCCTTCATGTGTCGTACGTCTTCCTCCACCCCTGAACCAGGAATGAATATCTGATACAATATTACACACTTGGTCAATTCCCTTTATATTTATCTTATCTAAAGTTAAATCCTGCTCATTCTTTGTCTAATTATTCACCTTGCCCACTTATTAATTCATTAATCTACTTGAAATTAAATGCTCTTAAATTGAAGTGACTAGGACATTATTTTCTACTGATGGATACAATTTGATGAATTTGTGCACGTGTTGCAGATGGCGTGTGTCCGAGTGTCAGTAATCCATTGGAGTCGTACCTCATATCCGATCCTCCAGAGGGCATTACATTTGATGACCCCTCACTGGAGGTCATTCTGCTGTTGAGGGTTCTGCACTCCATCAGCAGATACTGGTTCTACCTCTACGATGTGAGTATATACTGTACATGCACACATCCGCCTTGGGTCCCATCAGTGGTGTCAGTACCTCTGGTGACGGCTGTCTTTCAGAAAAGGAATGCAGATAAGGCCAAAAATTTTAATGTATGCCTGGCCAAAAAATAATAATAAGATTTTATTGACCACTGCGAAACAGTACATTATTACTCATGCTCCCAGGAACAAACTTGAATCATGGAATATGCCTGTTCCATCACAGAAGGTGCACGGATGTGATACCCCTGGTCATTCAGGTCATCGGCTCACTTTTTTTTTTAAATATACTGTTTATAAAATGGGTGTGATTTTTATTTTATTTATTTATTTATTTTTACCACATGGTGTTGCTGAGGCTAGACCTGACCCCAAATTATAACACTGCCTCCAGAGGCAGTACAGTGGCCACTTGGTGGCACAATGGGTGCATCGCTTTATGTGCTTCACTTCTTAGCTAAGAAGCCTTTTCTTAGCACTTCTTCACCCCCATTTCTCAGGTGTAGGGTCAATCTGGACTCATCAGACCACATGCAATTTTTCCATTGCTCTAAATCGTTGATACCTAGCAAATTTAAATTATTATTATTATTTATTTATTTATATAATTACTCTTTAACAAGTGGCCACCACAGCTGTTCTTATCACATTGTGCATGTGGTAATGCTTTTACTTTCACTATTAAACTTAATTTTTAATAGTGAAAGTTTATTTTTATTTTTAAATAAGTTAAAAATTTAAAGCCAGTTTATTATACTCTATAGATTTTATTTATTTATTTTTTAACCATGCATCTTTACTCAGTTTTTAAGTAATCTAAATTCATGATTGATTTCTGAACATATTTCTTCCATGAATGATGTTGAAAGCTCAACACAATTCCTTACAGGTTTTAATAATGTTTTGGACTGTTCTTAACCCAATTCCACCCATTTCAAATCTCCTTGTTTTTGTGAATGTTTTGGGTGAATGTTTTTTTTTTTCCTTAATTTTTCACAGCTCCAAAAAATTTCATATTAAATTAAATTTAACATGTTAAATTAAATTTTCATATAAAATCTGACTCTAAAAATGATTAGAGTCAGATTTAATTCAGTGTATTAGTGAATTAATTACTTGCTCCATGTTGATTCTCTCTTTTAACAGTCTGGTAGATTTCCTAAATTGCTGTAATGACTTTTAGAGATTTTAAATTAACTAATGGTCAAAACTACTTCAAGACCTGCACGCATAAAGCAAGTGACATCCGTGATATACTGTAGACGAAAGGAAAAGGATGAGTATTTTAATTTGTAAAGCACCATCTCATATGTGAGACTAGGAATGGCAGCACCATATTGTAGGAAGTTTTGCTCAAAAAAAGGGCTTGGTGCACTTTAGAAAATAACTTCTATTTATTTAGAAAATAATCAATCAACTTAAAACTTGAAAGAAGAACAAACAGTTCTTCCAACAAGGAAATCATCCTAAATAATCCCTCAAAGTGGATGAATTGGATTTGCCATCACAAAGGCCTGACCTGAATCCTGAAAAAAAAAACAGAACAAAACAAAAAAAAAAACTGATACCCTGATCAAGAAAATGTATGGAATTATGAATTGACATTAAAAATCTTTGTTTGTTTAGGATTTGGCCTCAAGTGTAAATTGTAATGACCCTTAATCTCAGTGTATTAAATGAAGGATTGTGCTTAAATTGATATTTGCTTATTATCACTGAGTCTAGCCAGAATAAAGCTAGACTGTGCTGTTTTCTCAGAGTTTGTGAGCCATGTCATTTTATAGCTTTGTTCTCACTCTGTGGTTGGTGTGTGTTTCAGAATGCTGTGTGTAAGGAGATCATTCCCACTAGTGAGTTCATCAACAGTAAACTGACAGCAAAAGCAAACAGACAGTTACAGGATCCACTTGTGATCATGACCGGAAACATCCCACCCTGGCTCACTGAGCTTGGAAAGACCTGGTAAATTCACACACAGACAGCCGGGGGGGAAAAGGGAATATATGTATTTGGACAGTTACACACACTGGAAGTATAACAAACGTATGTTTTAAAGGGAGAGGCCCGAAATTTTTATACTTGCTTCAGCAGTTCTCTGTGCCCTTTGTTAAAAGTTGTAGTGCATTATGGGAGAAATGTGTAGTATTATGTTTCCTCCAAAGATGTCAGTGGGCACACCATCATTAATGCCACCATGTGACCTTCAATTTACACCTGTATAATGTATTGTGTTTGTAACTCACATTGTACGTCCTGATGATCTTATTTCTTGGCTGCGTTACTTATATTCATTGTCTCTTTGTCTAGTCCGTTCTTTTTCCCGTTCGACACGAGGCAGATGTTGTTCTACGTCACTGCGTTTGATCGTGACCGGGCCATGCAGCGTCTGCTCGACACCAACCCGGAAATCAACCAGTCAGATTCACAGGACAGCCGTGTAGCACCTCGTCTAGACAGAAAAAAGGTATGTGACTGTTACCTTATTTTTGCTGCTGAATCAAAAGTAAATGATGGTGGCGTGATTTGATTTTTTAAAATTTTTTTATTTAATTTGTTTCCCTCTGCGATTTTGTCTGTCTGCTCATAGCGGACGATAAACAGAGATGAGCTGTTGAAGCAGGCGGAGTCGGTGATGCAGGATCTGGGAAGTTCCAGAGCTATGCTTGAGATTCAGTATGAGAATGAGGTAAGCTCTACACTTATCCATTGAGGAAGTTAGCTTATTATGTTTACGATCTACATTATGGTAGAGTGCTAAATAGATATAAACAGTAATAGCACTTCTGACAGTGTCTATCTGTATCATAGCACACACACCCACAACACAGACATCTCGAAAGAAATGTCTCGGTTCTCACTGTCTGACCTCATGATTACAAGTCAGCAGCCCAAGTGTGTATTGGAGTAATTTTTTAGTCTTTGTGTTGGTGGGTGCCACTGACTGGGTGCCACAATTTCCAAAGCAGATGCTAATTTTATTTCCTATATAAATTGTCATTTTGTGTGCCCCATATGGCTGCTGGACACACTAATTCCACACTAATAGACACTTACTACGCAAGAATCTTTATTTGCAAAATAAATATGTTTGAGAAAATTGTAAGTTGAATGCCATTTTAATATTTGGCTCAGTTAGCTGATTAGGGATTTTACTCAAAGCAAGGGGGAAAAATGCAAGATGATGCTAAATGGGAATTTTATAAGCATTAGTCTGAACTGGAAGTTCTGAACACTTCTCATTCTCTCTTTCTCCCTGTTTTTTTTTCCCCCCTCTTCCAGGTGGGAACAGGTCTTGGTCCAACCTTGGAGTTTTACGCTCTTGTATCTCAGGAGCTACAGAGAGCTGATCTGGGTTTATGGCGAGGAGAGGAGGTCACTCTTGCTAACCCTAAAGGTAACTACTACCATTAGCTCCATATAGTCCACCACAGTTTGATCATAGTTTTATGCTTAAACTGTTCCATGATGGTAATCTTTATTTTGCCTTCCGTCTGTAGGAAGTCAGGAGGGAACCAAGTACATGTTCAACTCAAGGGGCCTTTTTGCTGTGCCTTTTGGCCGCAGTACCAAGCCAGCTCACATCGCCAAGATCAAGATGAAATTCCGCTTTCTGGGAAAACTCATGGCTAAAGCCATCATGGACTTCAGACTGGTAGGTTCTTCACGTTTACAATATTATTACTATATAATATTATTACTATATAAAATAAAATCTTTCTTTTCAAGTGTGTATCCCCCCCACCCCCACCCCCCTTTTTGGCTGACTCTATATACATTTGACACTGATTCTGGCTAACAGGCATGAAAATGTAACGGTGAATTGTACTTAATGTTAATAAAGCCTATTGTTTATGTATACAGCTGGATCTTCCCCTGGGCTTACCCTTTTACAAGTGGATGTTGAGAAACGAGACGTCAATTAGCTCTCACGATTTGGTCAACATCGACCCCGGTGTGGCCAAATCCATTCAGCACCTAGAGGACATCATCAGGCAGAAGAAGAGACTAGAGCAGGATAAATCCTATGTATGGACACACACACACACACACACACACACACACACACACACACACACACACACACACACACACACACTTTGTGCTTCAAATGTCATTTCATATCTAAAGTGGAATTTTGTTAGCAGTTAGGGTATGATGTATAACTCAACACTGTGGCACTTAAAAATGGTGGCCTTTCTGGTTAAAGCACTAAAGCCAGGCTTAGACTATGACTTCAACCTGATTCAAATGATAAAGTTTATTTCAGCAGCATTAAAAAGAAAAAAAAAATGCATGGCTAAATTGTGTGTAAATTGCATGTCCTGAAAAGGTTGCTCAATAAATGCATTCATTCCACAGAGCTTTTTGAGGAGCTTTTTGATGAATCTGGCTTTGTGTAGTTTCACAATCTGATATCCATATCACAAGCCTTCATTCAGTTTGAAGGTCTTTGGTTTGATGATGTTGCCTGGTAACTGTATTCACACATGCAGGTTCATTTCTTGATTGTTTCATGAGTTTGAGCAGTAGTAAATAGTAGTCAGGTGACAGGGTCTCTCTTCCCAGCTTAAGTAAACATTTATAATTTTTTTGCATTTGAATGCTGCCATAATTTTTGATGTAACAAGTAATCTAACGCATTAGGTCCGCCATTTAAGTAGTTAGTTATTTAGTTATATTAAAAAAAATTTAATCCGTTATTCAGACAATTTATGTAATCCGTGAGCCGTGTGTGTGTGTGAAATCGTCCTACAAGCTCCGCCCCCAATAACCCGTCCCCTTTTGTAATTCCTGTTGTTAAGTAGTTATCAGAATATGGGCCAACTTCGCTGAGTGATGATGGTAGAATAATATAAAGGTCCTGACTAAAACAACATGCATGAGGAATCACAGTGTAGTTTTCATTTTCTAGTAGTATTTTCATAGTTACTTTAATCAGAAGATAATGCTGTATTGTAACTGATAACTTTTTAATGACAGTAATTTTCTAATGTAATTAGTTACTTTAAAGAGTAACGTCCCCAACACTGTCCATGTCCAACTTATTACATGTTGACTCTTCAAAAAAATAAGTAGATAATTTTTTTTTTTCCTTTACCCAACATGTTCTTGAAGAATTTGTCTCTTTGTCTGATTCTCATAGACGAGGGAAACACTACAGCACGCTCTGGAGAGTTTAAATATGAACGGCTGTTCAGTGGAGGACTTGGGGCTGGACTTCACACTTCCAGGATTCCCGAACATCGAACTGAAGAAGGGAGGCAAAGATGTCCCTGTCACCATACACAACCTGGAAGAGTACCTGAGGGTGAGTTTACACACCATGTATGCAACATCCAGTATCCTACACACAGTATAAACAGCCTGGAGGAGTACATGGGGGGGAATTGCACAGCATCCACCCTAAAGCACATACCATGCAAATCATGATGTAACCAAATCTGGAATAAAAAGTTGAAAAAAAATTTTTTTTGTTGCCTCAATGGGCCAAAACTATTTTGGCAGCACAAGGGGGATCTACACAGTATTAGGCAGGTAGTTCTTAAAATCATAGCTGATCAGTATGTACACACACCCTTTTAAATGCTTATTTTGTTGGTATTCCCCCTCCCCATAAACCCATTGCTGTATTGTATGTACAGTGTATTTGTTCTTGATTTGCATATTTACACTCAAGCGCCTACCCTGTACTTATCTACAACACACCTTATAATAACTATGAAAAAGAGACGTACAACTCTCCACTAGAGGAGACCTCTGGAAAAAGCATGCACACTTTATATTTTTAGGAAGACTGTTAAATGGGTGTGTGTGTGTGTGTGTGTGTGTGTGTGTGTCAGAATATCTGAGGACAAATGAAGCGACATCACACGCTCGGAGGTTAAATATACATGTGCAGCTGCTATCA
>JAQMYG010000037.1:20787030-20792030 GCA_030014215.1 Clariallabes teugelsi
GTGTGTGTGTGTGTGTGTGTGTGTGTGTGTGTGTGTGTGTGTGTATGTGTGTGTGTGTGAGAGAGAGAGAGAGAGAGTAACCTCCCTGTCACTTTACTTTTTCTAAGGTGAAAAATGTGAGATTGACATTAATGAATGTGAGAGCAGCCCATGTCATCATGGTGGCACCTGCATTGACCAGTCAGATGGCTTCATCTGTCACTGCCCACCTGGCTGGGTGGGCGGAGCCTGTGAGATCCGTAAGTTAAAACCTTTAACATGAATAATCTGCTTTAATCAACTTTCTTTCCCTGCACAATGCGTCCGGATGTCAGAAAAATAGATTAAAACCTCATCTCGTCCCCATCATTCCTCTTAAAATGTCGTTACTTGAATACTGGAACATGGCATGCATGGCTGAGTATATTTTATCATGATTTTGGTTAAACCCATTTAGTGAATACAGTACAGTATATGGTTCTCCTTTTTTTTTCTCTGCAAATAATAACACTGTTGATGGCAGGGATGTAGAGGGGCAAATGGACCCCTGTTAGAGTGCTTAGGTGACATTTTCCTTAATAGTCTGGGTTTGTTATGGGGAATAAAGATAAATTTACTCAAGCGTTGATATTCATTGGAAATGTATACTGGAACTTGTGTGTCAGGGCTTTCAACAGATGTCGGTGCAATAGTCAGAGTGGCCTGTTGAATGCAATGTTTGTGGCAACCACTGTGTGATTTCTCATTCCCTCTGTGACTTCTGTACTGTAGGTCTTTGTGCGTTTGCATCCAAGGAAAGCCGAAGGTTTACAGTGTTTTCTGACTGTAGCGCTCCAACTTGGAGAGTGGTTGATTTGTGGGACAGTGCCATCACCAATTAATCCTCCTTAAGTGCTTGTACATGCTGTGGGTATTGAAGGGTATTTAGGGGTATAAGATGATTTTGGCGAACTAGCTGTTGATGAAATTATCTGCCATGTGGGAGATTCTGTAATCAAAACATCCCTTCCTGAGTTCTGTACTGGTTTGGTTCAATTATAGTGAAAAACGAGAGTGTTTTGTCCACTGTGGCTGATTGAGGCATGACTCCACTACTCTCCAGAGAGTGAGATCTTGGCTTGGTGTTGCACTGGTAGAAAGCATGTTGAGAGCAACCACAATTTTGCCTATGCTGTCGTTGTTCCTCCTCTCTTGTTGTCATTTGTCCTAACTGCATGGGCTTTAAGGCACTTGTTCTGTAGCAATATAGTGGCTGTGTTCCGGCTTTTTATTAGGGTGTGTTGGACATGTCAATCAGGCTCATCTCGGCATACCAGTTCAATAAGCAGATCAGGTCACAGAAAGCAAAGTCAAAAAAGGTAATTAGACAAATGTCAGGTGATCAGTATCACATAGGTAATGCAAACTTGTGGGAAAAGTCAAATACCATAGTAACATTGAACAGGAACTAGGCTTAGGAATGAACTGGTGAAATGATACAGAGGGTTGCTATGCAATTTATGAATGATCCGAGAGTCTTTATGTACTGTATGGTCAGAAGGTGTCAATCATAACTCACATGAATGAGAGAGTGAAAGCTGGGAATTGGGCTTCTTGTGGCAAATTATTTAGTTACTGTTATGTTCTGGGAATTAAAGTTACATTCAAATTCCGGCATGTTCCAGAAGTAGCTTCTCATTTCTTAAACAACCATGATGGAAGATGTGTTGCATATGATAAATACTGAAAATGTATGAGATTTTATGAAAGTAAGTACAAATTTGTAAGATTTGATTTAAAAAAAAAAATAGGCAAATAAAAACATTTAGGGGACGTCACTTTCTGTGTCTTTTGTTTTTGTTATAAACACAAATATAAGACTATATTTATTTTAAATAATGTTTAAGTTTTTTTAAGCGAAAGAAATTATTCCTCACTAATTTAAAAAAGTCAGAAATGCTCGCCCAGTTATAAATACAGTATTTATATTTTCACATCTGCTGAAGTGTATTATTGTACTTATTATATTGCTTTCATTCTTTGCTTTGTACCACCAGATCTGCAATGGAAGGCATCTCGTACAGTTGATTCTCTCCCTAGCGTGCCACGTCACTCTCTCTACATCATCATCGGCGCGCTGTGTGTAGCCTTCGTCCTCATGCTCATCATCCTCATTGTTGGAATCTGCCGCATCAGCCGTATCGAGTATCAGGCATCGTCTCGTCATGCCTACCAGGAGTTTTATAACTGTCGCAGCATTGACAGCGACTTCAGCAATGCGATTGCCTCCATACGCCATGCTCGGTACATCATAAACTAATCACATACACTCATCTCTTCACATACTTGTACATATCTCAGTGTTCAAGTATCACATAGCACAACATTTATTGATCATCATGTAGAAAGTGAATTACACTCTACACAAAGTCAAGCCAGGTAAATAGATGGATAGAGTGATCAAGATAAGGTGATGCAGAGAACAAAGAAACATAGACAGAGCAAAGTGAGAGAGAGAATTTGGTTTGGTGAATTATATTTTAATATTTTATTATTTTGTTCAGGTTTGGGAAGAAATCTCGTCCAGCAATGTATGATGCCACACCCATCAACTATGAAGACTTCAGTCCCGATGACAAACCTCTTGTCACACTCATTAAAACTAAAGATCTGTAAATCACATGCGCATGCACACATGTGAATCTGCTCTCTCTCTCTCTCTCTCTCTCGCACACACACCCACACACACACACCCACACACACCCACACACCCACACACACCCACACACACACACACACACACACACACACACAAATCCAGCCTTTCCAATTAGCAGATGTCGACCATTAAGTATTAACTAACCTTAATAAGCATCTTATTGAAAAAAATATATTTAAACTATAAAAGACACTATTTAGATGAACTTTGATATTAAATAGATCTATTTTAACACTAATAGACCTAATCAGCTTAAACTTTTGTGTTTTATAGATGTATATATCAGTAAGGGCCTTGCAGTAATTGTTTATGTATTTGCAGAAAGAATATGAAAATATGAAAAACATAAGTGTTCCTAATATGCACACTTACTGTAGATGTCGTCTCCTTCAGTACAGCACTGGTAATATAGGCTGTAATTCTGGCTTTGTTCCAAATACAATTAGTGTTCTTACTAGAAGGCTTCGTCCAAAAGCTAATTTATGTTCTAATGAATCTTCATTCATTGTGAGGGAGTGTTTGTATTACCCACAATGCACTATGGTGTGTTTAACACTAAGAACTAAGTCTAAGCTGCTAGCAATAGGAGTTAATTTTACACAAGTAACCTTATGTTTGAGTATCTAATGAAATGAAGCATAAAGTTTCATAATGTATCTGTATAACATTTGGCTAAAGATATTTAATTTAATGTCCCTGTCAGGCTTTAGCTGAGTGATTTATGTACTGCATATGATAGTACAAAATTGTTCCAGTGTAGTGAGTGTGCTGGTCCCCCTTGACATCATCGGTACAAGCAGGTCCTTAATTTACAAGTTACAGTCGTGAGGTAGTTTGCAGTAGTGATGGGAAGTCCGGATCATTTTTACAGACTCGGATCTTTAAGTCTCGTTCAGCAAAATCTTTTTCCGAGTCATTTCTTTAATTTTAGGAAAATGTAATTAAAATTTTACATGTTACTTCCCTAACATCTACTACTTACGCAAACGTTGATCACACAACAAACAAGACAAAAATATAAAGTTATGAGAAAAAGAAAAGATTAATTAATTATTTAACGGGGTCTTTAGTCTACAATAATGGCTCGAGTTGACTTGAGAGAGGAACAAATCAATTCTCTTTCCGGCTCAGAATGCATTGGTTAACCGTATGGGGCTGTCATGTGATGAACAAACGACTCGAAAAACTTGGGAGATGAATGAATGAATTTCTTTTTCTGCCTCAGACTACATTGTTTAAGTTCATGGGGCTGTGATGTGAAGAGCGAATGACTCAAAAAACCCAAAGACTTGAAACAGATGAACTAATTCCTGTACGTAGTCTATGATATTCCGCATTGGCGACTGAACGAATCATTCCCCAAGACGACTCGTTCTTCCCGAGTCACACTAAAGATTCGTTCAAAGATTCGTTAACGAATCGTTCAAGAACGGCCCATCACTAGTTCGCAGGCTGTGTCATTAATGTTACACTGTACACTGCCTCTTGATGTACCATGTATTGGCGGTAGCTATTGCTAATTACTAAGCTAGCTATTTCTTTGCAATTTACATTTAGTTACATCAGCTAGGTGACTATTTTGAATATTTTACAGATATGAGCTAACAAACTAAGTATGTTTAGATACCAAACTAAAGTAGCAGTCCCAAGTGACTTGTTACCCTTCAGTAAACCGTTACCTATTTTCTATTCATTAAAATACATTTTAGCATCCTTGACATCAGAACAGGTACAGTGGCTTGTTGTACTACGAGTACTCTGTGTCACGCAGTACACTAGCCATTTTAAGGTGTTTCAATTAGTGTTATGTCTAATAAGAACACTTCAAATTAAACTTTTTGGACAAAGCTTTTGCAAGTGTAAAAAGAAGCTCTAGGCTGCCTTAAACATTGCATGATTAGATTTAATGCTTTCACAGTTAAATTATTTGTAAGATGTTGAATGTTTATTCAGTGATCTCTTTGCCAGAGTCTTGTGCAATCCTGGTGGTAGAAGAATGTTAAGTGCCATTGTATTGTAAACAACTGCTTTTTAACACTAACGTTCACTTGCTTTGTTTGACTGAATTCATGCACTATAACTACTGATGTAGCTATGATTTAACTATCATGTCCAAAATCATACTATACTTCCAATTCCCTACAAAGTGAACTATGTAAAGGAACACCATCCCACTGAAGTGCACTGTAGGATGTTACTAAGAACACTACATATTTTCCACTGCTCTTGCCTCCCGCATTTTACTTTGTAGTGAATATGGAATGTTTTGGACCTTTGCTCAGCTTTAATAATCTTTAAACGGTTTTTAAATTTTATTATTAAA
>JAQMYG010000037.1:20803787-20815339 GCA_030014215.1 Clariallabes teugelsi
GGTCCTAAAGCTACACCCCTCTCTACCTCCACATCACACTATTCCACATGCAAGAAGAACACATGATTCATAATATTGTTATTTATTTTATTTTATTTTTTTTTAAAACAGGCAACTTTTATATACATGAGAAATGAATTGTTATTTACCACTTAACTTGTCATAATGCACTTTGGTCTATTAATAGCACCTGTTGCTTTTACCCACATACTGTACAGTAATAATCTCACCCTGATTGACACATTTTCCTATCAAGAATTGCTTATGATTGAAAAGATTTTGGTTATTTAGATTAAAATTGTAACATATAGACCATGAGAAGCAATACCCGTACAAAACTGAGTAAAGGGGTGATTTGACAAAAACTTACACAATTATACCTTTAATTTTTTTTTTTTTTTTACAGCACAATATATATAGAGCATGCATGCATTATCTTGTTTTTGACCTAATATATACTTTATATATAGCCACAATGCTCAGTTATATAATAGCCACAATGCTTAATTTATCTCATGTAAGGAAAAAAAAACAGTTACAGACTAAGTTTGCAAAACTGAATCAATGACAAGGTGGTTTGGTTTTTAAAATTCTTTTTTTTATCCTGCTTATAAACAGTAATTATTTATAAAAAAAAAAAAAAATAAAATAATTATTATTGTTATTTTTGTATTCGTGTATGACATACATATTTATGCCATGTTCATAGTTTTGATTGTCCACATTTTAATAATATATATTTTTTTATTATTAAACTTTAAATATATAAAGAGTCTGTCATGCAAGTCCCTGTGAATGCATTGTTACTATAGAAACCATAACATACTGGAACAAGCACATTAATATACATGGTATAAATAGACGTGGAATAAGTTGTCATCCAGGTCAAGTACAGATGCATGAATACATTATCTCGAACACTACAGCCTAAACTAACATTTAGATTTTAGTAAAAGACCGGTTTTAGACCAGAGTAAATGATGGTAGAAAAGTTTTGTACATTTCCCTGTTCAACCATTCGAAAAAGTAAGTTATTGTATAACATGATTGACTATTAGGTTACTGTTTTCTTATATAACAAGCTTTTTACAAATACTAGTTAGTTAGCCACTAGTGCATTTACATGGACTAGAATTCCTAGTCTTTCATCCATCCATCTGGGATCCTCTGTAGTCCAACTAGGGGCCGTGGAGGCCATTACCATTGCATTTATGGTATGCATGGTATGCCTCCGGTCAACATTCACACGCACATTCACACACTATGGGCAATTTGAGGACGCCAATTAGACTAATCTGCATGTCTTTGGACTGTGAGAGGAAATCGGAATACCTGGAGGAAACCCATCAAGCACAGGGAGAACATGCAAACTCCATGCACACAGACCATGAGGTGGGAATCGAAACTAGACCCTGGAGGTGCAAGTTGACAGTGTTAACCACTAAACCAACGTTAAGCCAGAACAGTATTACTAGTCATAAAAGACTCATTTAAATTTAGTTAGTGTTTGATTTTCTAATAATATCTTTTTGGAATTAGTGGATCATTGTACAGTATAAAGGTAAGTAAATGGTAGCATTGGAGGCAGTTTTTTTCCCCAAAGTATGTTTTCATTGAAACTTTTCCTTAAAAGCTACCTACAGCAATACCGAAGAGGACATTTTCTTTTTTCAGTTTCTTTCTTTCTTTCTTTCTTTCTTTCTTTCTTTCTTTCTTTCTTTCTTTCGTTCTTTCTTTCGTTCTTTCTTTTTTCTAGTGTAGAGGGGTCTATCCGACCCAAAACTGTACATGTTCTATCATAACAATGCCTTTGTGCATGAAGGTCTCCATAAAAAACTGGCTTTCCAAGGTTGGAGTGGAAGACCTTGAGTGTCCTGCGCACAGCCCTGATCTCAAGCTCTCAGAGCAATTTTGGGATGAACTGGAACACTGTGTGTACCTCAGATCTCCTCATTCGTCACCAGTGCCTGACCTCATTAATACTCTTGTAGTTGAAGGGGAACAAATCCCTGCAACACTCCAAAATCTAGCGGACAGCCTTCTGTGGAAGAGTGGAAGTTACCATGACAGCACAAAGTGGACTACATCTGGAATGAGTGTGATGCTCAGGTGTCTACAAACTTTTGGCCAGATAGTGTACCAATGGACAGACATCAGTCAGTTATTTTATGCCTAAAATAAACTGTATTCCAGAAGTACCTGATCCCTAGTAAAATTATGAGCGTCCATTTTCTCAAACCACATGTTTTCTTCCATTAGCAAGAGTTCTAAAAAAGACTCTTTAATCTAAACTGGCCAGACTCTAAGGCAAGCTTGGTTTATCTGTTGATTATGAGATTTAGTGTTTAGTGTAAGTACTATTTTTATTAGTGTAGTGTAATATTGGCTACGTATTAGTGGGTATTAGAGCAGGAAGGTTGCCATATGGTGCTGAATATCAAGAGATGGAATCTCCTGATCTACCCCACATCTGTTTACAGGCTGTGTGTGTGTCTGTGTGTGTGTGTGTGTGTGTGTGTGTTTTCCATTTTACACAATACTTTGTTCACTCCTTAGTGAGGGTTTTGCCAAATCGTCTATTTTTACATCATGATTTTTTCCCCAATGTAATAATAATTTAGCTGTAGTATAGAATAAAACCGGTCAGAAGATATTCTCTTAATGCCATGCTTTTGTTTTAAAATTATGTTGGTTGGTTTGTTTGGTTTAACATTATTAAATAATACTGCTAAGTACTCTACACTATGTTGATATCACTCAATGCCTGATGTTTGCTTATCCAAAGTAAAATCTCATAAAACCTCCTGGGAATTCACTTTATTCTTCAAATCAGTTGATATAATATTTTGCTTGAATGAATATATAGATATCTCAGTCATTCCGGATTTCAGACCCGTTGACGGTATGAGACCGAAATGAAGTGTACTAAATCGTGATTAAAATGTTTGCAGATTACGGTCGCATGTGAGTCGCCTACTGTCCTGCTAGAGAACAGCTTTTTGTGTTACTGTGTCCCTTTATGAGTGGAATGGTGGTGAATGAGTGGTATTTCCATGTGCTGCTCCTTTAATGCACTCCAGATGTTCGGAGTGAACTTACACAATCGCCCCCATAACCCCCAACTCGCTCTCATACACACACACACACACACACACACACACACACACACACACACACACACACACACACACACAGACTCTGCAGAGTAACAACAGGACCGAATCACGTAGTAAGCGATCCGAATGGCTTAGAACGTTCTCAGTTGTGTGGAGAAAACTCTTTTACACAACCATGACCTTAATTTATTTTACAGGTGTGTGTGTGTGTGTCTGAGAAAGAGAGAGAGAGAGAGCACATAAAGTTCCTGCGGTATGTAAACTCATAATGTGTAATAACTATGATAATTAGTGCACATGATGTTCATGTGCTGTAATAATCATTATTATTTCATATTACAAGTTCATTTATCTTAGTGCACAGGCAAAGCACATTTACATTTGTGTGTGTGTGTGTGTGTGTGTGTGTGTAGAGAGACAAAGAGAGATTTCTTCCTTTGGCCGTGAGCTGAAACACATTTTACTGTTTTATGGTTGGTATGCAGAGGAATGTGTGTCCAGGCTGAGCGGTTAAAATTACCACATAAAAGTTACTTAAAGTGAAACGTCTCATGTAAAAAGGTGTGTGTGTGTGTGTGTGTGTGTGTGTGTTTGTGCAGTTAGATATAGTGTAACTCCTGCTGATCTCTAATTCCATATACTACTTCTTTAAACTTTTCTCTCATCCCGTGATTAGCCGCGTCCACAGCTCATAACAGACTTATACATCCAGAATACAGACTTCCTTTTGAGCAAAGTTTTCTAAAAATGTCGAGATTTTTAAATATCTGAACCTTTCCACTGAACCCCACAGCATATTAGTGAAATTTTAACTTTTAACTGAGGGCTGACAATGTCATGATGGGTTTTACAGCAGCTGAGCAATCGGCAGATTCTCTAACACACACACACACACACACACACACACACACACACACACACACACACACACACACATACGCACTTTTCATTTACACACTTTTAAATTCACAATGCAACACACAGTAACTGTAATCTGTAATCTTTTATTCGTTTCAACTTGTTCTTTATCACATTCCATCATTTATTCCTTAGTATAATTTTATTCTTATAAATTTTATTATTTTGAACAAAACTTATTACTGTATTAATTCGTAACCTTTTGGGACATGGTTCATAACTATAGTCACATCTGTCTCACCTGGCTGTCTGCCCTCCAGTCTCTCACTTGGAATCTAGTATTACATTTTTTAAACATTTGTCTTTCTATGACCTTGGCATTTCCTGTTTGCTCTGGTCGAACAAAATAGCGTGTGTGTTTCAGTGAAATGTGCTTTTTGTGTGTGTGTGTGTGTGTGTGTGTGTGTGTGTGGGAGTGGGGGGGTGGTTAGTGAGTGTTTGGGGAATTTTATTGGTCAGCTAGTGTGTGTGTTTATATGTGTGTGTGTGTGTGTGTGTGTGTGTGTGTGTGTGGAGTGACTAAGTGAGAGAAGAAAAACTTTGCTGTACAGTCACTGGCCACTTTATTAGGTACACTTTGCTAGTACTGGGTTGGACCAAGTTCTGCCCTCGGAACTGCCTTCATTCTTCATGGCATAGATTCAACAAAGGTGCTGGAAACATTCCATAGCGATTTTGCAAATTCTGACCCTTACCGTCAAATCGAGACTCGGGAAGTTTTGGCGAGCCCATGTGAATTGTCGCCTCAGTTTCCTGTTCTAAGCTGACAGGAGCGGCACCCAGTGTGATCTACTGCTGCTGTAGCCCATTTGATTCAAGGTGTGAAGTGTTGTGTTGAGTTGCTGTTCCCTTTCTAGCAGCTTGAACCAATCTGGTCATTCTCCTCTGACCTCAACTAGGCATTTCGCCCAGAGAATTGCTACTCACTGGATATTTTCTCTCTTTCAGAACATTCTCTGAATCCCAGTAGATCAGCAGTTTCAGCAGTACTGAGACCAGTCTGGCCAACAACCATGCCACATTCAGAGTTACTTAAGTCACATTTCTCCCTCATTCTGATGCTTGTGTTGACCTTTAGCAGATCGTCTTGACCATGTCCACATGCTGAAATGCAATGAGTTCCTGCCATGTGATTTGCTGAAAAGTTATTTGTGTTAACAAGCAGTTGAACAGGTGTAACTAATGAAGTGACCAGTGAATGTATGTTATGATGATCCATATTATTCTATTGGCTATGCCAGCGGGCGGTATGGCCAAATTATGACAGTATTTCATATTATGGGTGGTAATAAGATATTAAGAGCATTATATTTTGCACTGTCACAGAGAGCAACATTTGAATTTGCCAAAGTGGTAAAAAATATCAAATTAAATGTTGAGTAAAAATATTAAATATGACATTTTTAAAACAAGACACTCCTCAATGTGCTGTAAAGCACATGTTCTATACTGTAAGTAAATGGGGATTATGTGAGGTCATGGTCACAATTAGGACAGTAGCTCAATCACACACACACACACTGAATTTTTTTCCCCTCATACACATTTTTTTCTCTGAATGCACTCTTGCTTTTTTGTCCTTTACAGGGTTACCTTGACAACCACTGCTGCCTTGCCACAGTCTGTTGCCATGGCGGTGATATACGGCAGTGTTTTCGGCAAGGTTCTCTCTTGTTCTGTGCTTTCTCCTACAGCTGTTATATTACGAGTTGTCTGTGATGATATATATTATAGCGTGTCTTATTTATTCTTTGTGAATCTTCATTCTGTTACCACAATGACTCATTTATGATGTTGTTGCTACAGCAACCACTGGATTGAACAGTATTTATGAGTGTCTGTGCGCATGTGAGTAAGTTATGAGTCAGATGGGAGGGATGACTGCTTTTTTTTTTTTGCTTTTCCTGCATCACATATACCATATGATGGTGATACAGCACACTATTTAACATGCACAGTAGTATTATTGTGTACTTGCCATGACTTTCCATTCAGAGGAAGGATGTGTAGGTGTGTGATATTTTTGGGCACCGTTTTGATCCTGTAGAGCTTTTAGGCTGCAGCTCTTTAAGTCTGTGGGAGTGTAGGGCTTCAAGGCTCTGGATTAAAAGGCTCTAGGAGGTTTACATTTTTATGGCTTATGACTATTGGTCTGTAATTATGTAATGCTTTATTGGTTAAAGGTTTTACAATTTTAGGGTCGTAGAGCTTTTATTGCAATTTATGACTATGGGGCTGTTCGCTATAGAGCAATGTCGTTTTGCTCTGGGGCTCTGGGGCTCTGGGGCTGTAGAATATGGTCATTTTGACAATTAGGCGTTGAGTACTGTAAAGCCTGTGGGTGTCAGACATCAGATATAGATGCGAATGCAGATAAACAGCAGCTTTATTGTGCAAACTGGCAGACAGGTTAGAAAAGTGAGACGACCATGTTGAAGAAAGAGGCAGGCAAGAGTCAGGTAATGAACAAGCAGCAGGAACTAGACAAGGCAAAAAAATATATACAGTATATATATCAGAACATGATCCATACTGGAAACTAGGCAAACAAAAGCAACAATACTTGATTAATGACTTGTTTGAACACAGAAAGTATAGTTCGCAGTGAGAGTGTGAACTGAGAGTCTTTGTGATGGTAACACACAAAGATGTGCCTCAGTAATCAGTAATTTGGTGAGTTTGAATGTGACCGTGGCTGCGTTCTGACTGGCGAGTAGTTTCCTGTGAAGTCCTCTTCACTTCTCAGCCATGTTAAATCCAAAATTTAAATGAGTCCAAACTGCCAGGATCAAAACTGCTCCGTTCAAAGGACATTGTAAACACTATAGGGAACAAGGGAACAATGCTTTGTCTCCTCGCCAGAAGAGGACAAGCGAAATTACCCATTAGTCATTGTGTCTCGCCAGAGTGCAAAAAAATGTGAAAAACAAAACAAAACAAAACATGGAGCTTGCACGAGACCTGAAGTTATTTTTTATGCACCATTCATTATTATTATTATTATTATTATGGATAGCATAATATTAATATTACATAATAGTAGTTTGATATACATTGAATCAATAAATCATTAATATTACACAGGCTATTCATTTGCATAATATTAATCCTGCTTAGGAATGACAGCGTCTGTCTTGTAAATGAATCAATTCACATGTAACCACAAGTTATACACATGTCAATAGTATATGTTTTGAAATGTATCAGTTTATGTTCCAGCATATACTTTTTTTTTTACCAGTAGGACCAACAGGTATCCGAGGTGCTTACGTTACCAGGGTGACACACAGATGAAGTAATATCTGCATTTGTAACATGGCAGGGTGTTCTTAATAGAGGGAATTTGTCAAGGGACACATAGAGCATGGAGTACAGTTTAACGTACACTGTGAAATGGAACGCAGCAAGTCTCCGTAGTTGCTGGGTATTGAAGTCCGTGACACCCATGTTTGTCGGCTGCGTTGTACTCTGGGTAGTGTACAGTAATTGAATGCAGTTCCTGGCATTCACAAGACAGTTGGCATTTGGGCTCTAGGGTCTCATGGGTGTATTTCTCTAGTGCTGTGGAGCTTTGAGGTGTATTGACTGTTGGGGAAATATACTACCTTAGGGTTTTAGGGTTTAGAGCCTTAAGGCTGTAGTACTTAAGCTTAAAGACTTCAAGGATTTACAGTTTGATGGCTTTAGTGCTTTAAAGATTTAGGGATTCAAGGCTTCAGATCAGGGTTCTCCATTTCACAAGCTACACAAAAACATAAAAAAAAAACACCCTGAATCAGAGCTGAATATTTTCAATTAGCCTTAACCGCCAGAGACACTTTTGCCCCTGAAATTATAGTCATATCGATGGTGGCTAATAATAATAAAAGCCATAGCTGCCTTTTATTACCATTACCCAAAAGATTTTGACACTAGCATCACATTGGTTGTGGTTGCTGAGTTGATAAAATTGTTTGGAATTGATATTGATATGGCATGTTTAATAGACTTCCTGTCTACTTGCTTCTCTAAAGTAAAGACGGTTAATTTTCAAGACAGACAGACTTTTTTTTTTCCAGATACCTCAAACAATCGAAAAGGGGATTCATCAGAGAAAAGGACTTTACCACTGTCCTCCGCAGACCAAGCCCTGTAGCTTTTGTAGAATATCAGTCTGTCCTTGATGTTTTTACTAGAGAGAAGTAAATTCTTTGCTGCCTTCCTTGACACAGGCCATCCTCCAAAAGTCTTCGCCATAATGTGCGTGCAGATGCACTCACACCTACCTGCTGGCATTCCGGAGCAAGCTCTGCACTGGTTGTGGCCCGATCCTGCAGCTGATCCAACTTTAGGATCCAGTCCTGGCACTTGCTGGACATTCTTGGGTGCCCTGAAGCCTTCTTTACAACATTTGAACCTCTCTCCTTGAAGTTCTTGATGATCCGGTAAATGGTTGATTTATCTTCTGGTTGATCCGGTAAATGGTTGATTTAGCAAACTTACTAAACAGCGATATCCTTTCCTGTGAATCCCTTACAAAGCCTTGTGTCTCCTCTTGTGCAGCCTGCACATGTTTCCTTGCAGGTAACCACGGTTAACAGAGGAAGAACAATGATTTCAAGCACCACCCTCCTTTTAAAGCTTCCAGTCTGTTATTCTAACTTAATCAGCATGATCTCCAGCCTTGTCCTCACCAACACTCTCTCCTATGTTAATGAGAAATCGCTGACAAGATGTCAGCTGGTCCCTTTTTGGCAGGTCAGAATGCATTGGGATTAAATAAATTTTCGTGGCAAAGAGCGACTTTGCAATTAATTGCAATTCATCTCATCACTCTTCATAACATTCTGGAGTATATGCAAATTGCCATTATAAAAACAGGCAGCAGACATTGTAAAAAATTTAAATTGGTGTCATTCTCAAAACTGGCAATGACTGTACTAATCATTGTTTCAATACTAAAAATTCAATAAATAGCATTTATACAGTGTTGAAACTGGTAATGGTCATTTGTGGAAGTTCCAGTCTGCAGCATGGCATCTTCAGAGCTTTGTTATAAAGAAACTGTCAGAAGAACATCATGGTTCAATTCAATTCGATTTTATTTGTCTGTTGAGTAAGCTAGAGGCCAGAGGCAAGGAAAAACAAACTAAGAAAACATGAAGAAGAAACCTTGAGATGACCCAGACTTAAAAAGGGAAATCGTTCCCATCTGGATGGCATTGAATAGTGAGATTATAAATGATTAGTCTAGTACAACAGTACTAAGTGTGTTAAAAGAAGCATGTTGTGAATAGGAGTCACAGGAGAGTCTTTTAGGTTTACAGCAGCAGTTCTTAGGTGTTTAGGCCTGGAGTTTCTGGGAGGGATTATCCATTGTAGGAATATGTGTTTCAGCGTACCAGTGTACATATGTGCTTTTTTATGTGGTAACACATCTAACTGAAGTCACTTTCATTTGTATTTACAAAGGAAGAAACATACTGTTATGGATGAGGTGTTTGAAACATTTCACTTAAAGTTTGCCTTGTTTGAGTGAGAGTCCTGCAATTTCAAAATCTCCACAAACAATGTTAGAAGAAGATTACATGTGTTCATGATGAGGCTGACAGAGAATTACAAGGAGCAACTTAAAAGCTTCATCCACTCGTGAAAAACACAGGTTTGTACAACAACTGTTCTCCATTTCTGCAGACGGCCTGATTGGCTGAGGCTCGATGGTTGCTCCAAATTCTGGACAAAGCATCTCTTCACCTGGAGATCTTGAAAATGGCAAAATCAGATTTGCTTAGAGAGCAAAACAAATATACAGTACAAGTTACTTTTTGGTAAATCATGGGTCAGACTTTCAAGAGCGAGTGTCATACTGATTTTCACAATATTTCCTTTCACCTTTATTCTGTGAATCTGCATTTTCATTAATGTAAATCATCAAAAGAAAGGACCAGAATGGATTATCCAGTGCTTTTCCATCAAGTGTCTTTAGATCACTAGAACTTGTTGCTATCATGTGTCTCGTCGAATGGTGAGGAACATTAAATAACTATAAGTAGCAGTTAATAATTACCACCACCCCATCTGCTACTACTACTATTAATAATAATAAAATTATATGTCAATTAAAACTACTGGACAATTGGAGTAATACTGAAACATATACACTGGTAGTTACCTAATGTGGCGCATGAGAAAAAAGTTATAAGGTTCCCCCACTTTATTTAGAGCATTAATGTTATAACTCTTTTAAGTGAACAGTTACCCTAGAAAGTGGATTTGCTTTTTTATTACATGCCTTATGTGCATGCTCTTATAATACTACACTTTACAAGACCACATTGTTTTAACTTCACTTTTCCCCTTTCCTTTTTTCGCTTTAATGGTGTTTATTCGGGGAAATTCTGCCATCTTTGCATATTTAAGATTTCACAATGCATATAAAAAGATACAAAGGGGAGTAAGCATGTGTGCTTGTGCTTTTACTTGTGTCAGAGGTGGCAAGTAATAAAGTACAAATACTTTGTAAGTGGACTTAAGGATTTTTTTTTTGTGTATCTGTTCTTTACTTTGAGTATTTTCAATATGTGATAGTTTTTGCTTTTACTCACTCCATTTTCTTTTTTCATTTTCATTTTCAAACCTGCACTCTTACTCTAAACCAAAGCGTCTATGCTGTCACCCACACCGCAGCGTGACCTAAGCTACCCCATGTGAGGAGTACAGGAACAGAACAATTCCACCAATCCTAGTTTACAGAAATGACTGACAGGTCATTATGAAAGCGCAGATTGGTTAGCGCACCAAATGGATTGAGGGTTAACCTTATTGTATTTTGCGGGCTTATGGTATGCTCATGTTTAAGTATGTAGACCAAAGTTACTTGCATGGTACAGGGTAGAAATGGTAGCTAGCTAGCAACTAGCTAGTTTGACATTCTAGCTGAAATGTCCTTTGTCTAAAAACTTGTTGAAAGCAGTGTTCACTTCTCTCTCTCTCTCTCTCTCTCTCTCTCTCAGCCATGTATAACCAACCAGTCATATCATTTATGTAACTTGTGTTAAAAATGTCCAATAAATTTGTGAAATAACATTTACAAGATACGTCTCAACATTAACTGTTCAAAGGAGCTTATATCAAAGGAGAGAGCATATTTAGGACGCATTCAGCATATATTTACAGTGTAGAAAGAAATAAAATCAGAAACAACCATGGAGTTAAAAAGTAAACTTTTGAGCAGTAGTGTACTAATGTAGTACTTCTACTTGAGTTAAAAATTTTTAAATGGTACCTTGTCGTGGAGTTTGTACCTTGTCATTTTTATGCAAGTACTGTACTTAGAAAGTTTACTAGTAAGTTTTATGTGAGTATTGAGTTTGTGTACCTCCGGTTTGTACATGTTCCAAAACTTAGTGGAAAGTATTATAGCCACAATTTTATACTATAAATATGATATTATATATTATAATTAGGGCCGGGACTCGATTAAAAAAAATAATCTAATTAATTAGAGGCTTTGTAATTAATTAATCGAAATTAATCGCA
>JAQMYG010000037.1:20822646-20837333 GCA_030014215.1 Clariallabes teugelsi
TTATTACCCGCCACAGCCGAATTTTACCCGCATTTGGCGGGTGGGCGGGTGCCAATGTCAAGCCCTGATATATATGTAAAAATATAAATGTACATACCTACATAATATACAGTACCCATCAATAGTCAAAAACAGAATTAATAAGACAGGGTACTAACATTTTTAACATGACTATATATGGGGAGAACATGCAAAAAAACAAAAACAAAAACATATCGCAAGCTTAATAACGAATGTGGGACTCTGGAACTTTTAGGCTCTGTTACCCAATGTGCCATCCATGGTGTCTACAGTTGCATACGGATATTTATAAATGTTTATCCCAAACAAAGCTATCAAACCAACCCTGGAGGAAAAAATATGCTCTCTGTTAAAAAATGTTAACTAGAGCTCATAATCAAACTACAGTTATAGTTTTGAAAGCCAAACCCCCCCCAAGAAAAAATTCTGGAAAAATGCATTAGTCTCCTGCAGAGACACTGTCTGTGTCAACACTACAAATCAGTTTTTCTCTCTCACACACACACACACAGACACGCACGCACGCACACACACACACACTCAGAGATGATTCAGGTATTCAATAATGTATTATTGGATTTTTTTCTCAATCACATTGGCTCAATTTTCGAATGTCAGTTTTCAAAATGAATGAGATATTCTTCACAACAGATAGTTTGTTCTGGACACAAGAACAGGATGTTTCATATAAATAGCAATTGTTTCAGTACAGTTTTCTACACTTTGCACAATTCTCAGTTCTTTAGTCAAACATTCCAAAACATTTATGAATTACGTCACCTCTCAAATCACATTCACTTTAGTTCGTACAGTTGTCAAAATGGTTCTATTGCTCAAATGAATTCCACATGTAGAGCACTGTGTTGTAAATGGAAAAAAAGAAAAGTTAAGGAGTTATCTAAATTAAGAGAATATACAGTAATATCAACTAAATTGGTATATAGGCTTTCGGATGTAATCATATTTATGAGGAGTCTCCAACATCAACCAATGACATGCTGAAATGTTGACCTACTGGTGCAATCAATGATAACACTAGCTATTGAAATTTTTTTATAATTTATATCTCTAACGAAACAGAATTACTGAAATTTATAAAAATGGAGGAACCTGCACAGGCGAATATTGCATAAGAGCAACAGTCTGCTCCGGGAAGAGGAATAGGAGTCAGGATATGTGGAGAGGATAACATAGAGGAGGAGGCAGAGCAAATCAAACATATCAAAATGTCCCAGATAAAATGGGTACACAAGGCTCACCCACACTTGCACATAGAGACCAAATGCCAGCTAGTCTGGTCCAATCCACAGAAAATGCTGCACAAATTGTCAATAAAGTCAATGCTGGCCATGATAGAGAGGGACCAGAAGACCCAGTGCACCACAACCTGCCATACACAGCAGGAAAAGAGCCCAAGCCTGCTGACCTGGCCTCCAAGATAATCTTCATTCTGCTTTCCAAAGAATCTTTCTCTACGACTGGCCTGACAAAACGTTTTCAGCTGTGGAGATTTGCCTTTTATTGACTTTTTTCACCAAATGCAAATGCACTGAACCTTTTGTCAGATTTTGTTTTAGTTTGTGTGGGTCCTGCAAACATTTACACGCAACCTTAATAGAGAATTAATAAATAAGGCCAGATGTTTGGTGCATTCAAAAATGATCAATTGAAGTGTTAGTCTGTCTAACACTCCTAACCCACAGCACCCAAAGGATCTGCTGCTAACATCCTGGTGCCAGACACCACAGCACACCCCAATGTTCTTGTGTAGTAATGCCAAGGGGAACTTTCACAATGCTGGGCATAATGTCTGGGTTGTAATGTTGTGGTTCATCTGTGTATTTGTATATTGGGATTTTATGTTGCTAAACAACAAACATTTGCTGAATATTTTGTTTCCAGAGTATACAAGTATTACTGTTATTGTAATGCATTACTGTAGATCAGTATTATATATAGTGCTCTGTTTTACAATATTAGCCAATTGTTCCAAACAAGGGGGAGGAAAAAAAAAAACTTTTTTCACACGTTACTGCAAATGTAAGTATTTCATTGTCTTACCAAACAGCTTACCAGTTTTAAAAGATTGACGCAATTCCAATGGGACATTTCGTTTTGACAGGGTTGATTTATTCAGTATCACAAGAATTTAGTTCTGGCTGAGTTATTTGCTTTTGGTGATAAACTATGATGCTGTCCTGTCTGCACGAATGCAGACAGGACAGTTTTAATGCATAAGAATCTCTGGCAAAGGAGGTTACAAAAAAATGAGACGAAGTGATTGAGAAAAAATATTTTATAGTAAGAGAGAGAGAGAGAGAGAGAGAGAGAGAGAATTGTTGTCTCTGACTTCCAACATTCCAGCAAGAGAAAACTCATTTGACTCTCTATAGCAAATAATTTTTAGAGAACAGAGATTACACTCATTTCCTCTTGCAGCTCACAGCAGGTCTACAGGAGGTCAGACAGATACAGAGAGAGAGGCAGACAGACTAGCCCTACAATGGATCATTCTTGAATGCAGCAAACATCTGGTCTCATTTATTAATCTTCTATTAATGTTGTGTGTAAATGTTTGCATGAACCAAACCAAGCTAAAACAAAATCTGACGGATTTACAAAAGCTTCATTGCATTTGCATTTGGTGGGGAAAAAAAGTCAATAAAAGGCAAATCTCCCACAGCTGAAAACATTTTGTCGGCCCAGTTGTGGAGCAAGATTCTTTACTGAGAAAGAACAATATAAATTGTTAATTATATCAGAATGACGGGAAGAGAAGAATACGGAAAAAGAAAGTAAGATCTCGTGATCCAAAGCATATCTGTCAAACTGGTGGAGGCAGTGTTATGGCACGGGCATTTATGTGCAAATGAAACCAGGTCACTGGTGTTTAGAGTTGACGAGACTACTAATAGATTCTGTAGAATTCTGTAGAATTAGAATTCTGTACCTTCTGCTCAGATTCAGTCAAATGATGCAAAGCTGATAGAACAGCATTTCACAATACAGATAATAATAACACAAAGCATCTAAAAGTCTTTTAAGGCAATGAAAGGCAATGTATTTAAATGGCTGAGTAATAAAATAGTGAGACATAATCTAAGTATGATTACACATAATTTAAGTGTAATATAGTATAATTGAAGATTTAGTAAACACCTTATACAGAATAGTAGAGCAGTACAGCATATAGTTTTAGTAGCTTATAAATAAAAATGTACATTATGAGTATATTAGATTTACATAGTAATAGAACAACATTTGGTTGAAAGTGTATGCTGCATAATTATTCAACATCACACAAATGGGGTGCTTTTCATCATATATATATATATGATGTAATATTTATAACATATATCTGTCATTTACAAATAGGGGTATTGCAATTAAAACCCTTGTGCAGATGTTCTCCTGAGTTTCCACTTAATAGTGTTCAGTTTGTTGGTTCCTTATTTGCTTGTCCTCTAAAAGGATTTCAAAGCAGCTGTCCTTAAAAAAAATTCACACAAAAGCAATTTTCACAAAAAAAAAACAAAAAAACCTTAAACTCTTTAAAAAAACCTTAAACGTCTCACTTCTGTTTCTGTAAACTGTACTTAGCTCTTACTCTGTGTCTATTTTAGGTTACCTATCTAGGCAAAGTGACAATCCCGGGCTCCAAGTTTCTCTCAGGCTGCACCGAGTCTGCTGTGGTCGCATTGTGGGATACAAAGGCCTCGTCAATTGCCATGGATTCCCTGCTGGAGATCCGGCCTTTCCATGTGCGTCTTCACCACCTGAATGGGCGGAGTGAGGCGCCAGACGTAGTGGAGACATTCCAGGTGGCACGGATCGCATACTGCACGGCAGATCATGAGGTGAGCCCGAAGGTGTTTGCGTTCATCTACCGGCAGATCAACGAGGACCTGACATTCCAAATGGACTGCCATGCTGTGGAGTGTGACAGCAAGCGCGCTGCCAAGATGCTCGCTCACGCCATGATGGATGCCTTCACCAAGACCTTCCACTCCATGCGAACCGACGGGCGCATCCACCAATCAGGGTGCGAGATACCTGAAAACTCGAATGCAAATCCAGATGATGGCTGAGGCTGAGGGCAGAGGGGGTGGAACCTGTAGGGGAAATGTTTGATTCCAAGGAAAATAAATCAAAATGTTCTCTTAGCTCACAGCTAATAAATAAATGCATCACTGCAGCCATATTGCTCTCAAATCCTGTTCTAGAATATTGCAATGAAAAATTGATCAGGAACATTTATTAGGACATCATGACAGACTGTTGTTCTCAACTGCTGCGGTAGTATATTGTTTCAGAATGTTACCATTGTTGTTCTACAATATTGTGATCCAGGTGTGTTCTAGAATACTGTCATAAAATATTGCATTTAGAATATTGTGATTAATATCCTGGGAAATTGGATGCATATCTTTGCTCTAAATTCTCATGATCAAACTTTACTTTAAAATAATTACAAGTCTTGTTATAGGATTTCCAAAAAAAACGACCTTTTATAGAATATCTCAACCCATGTTATCGAACATGTATCTAAATTATTTTCTAATAAGTCAGATGGTTTTACATTATTTTTCCAGTCCTCTTTAATGCCTTGATATAATGTTTCCCTAGAAGTACATTGTACCATTACAATACAGTACAAGCTTTTTATGCAGCGTCAAATATTGGGAGCATTGTTTTAGAACTTATCAAAGATTCTTCCCAAATTTTGCATCATGACGCAACATTTGTTTTAGAATGTGATGGAATTTTCTTTTAGAAGGTCGGCTAGCAGGCTTCAGATACAGGCATCTTAATGGATCATCAAATATCCAGAGCGTTACAATTAGGATGCAGTGTTTCTTTTTTTTATTTTGTGGTGGATTGTTGCATACACTAATCTGGAACATAGAGGTAAAGTGGTCAAGAATGTCACTTACAATATTTTAAAAGTGTGCTTTACCATATGAAAAAACTGTTCTAGATTATTGTTCTAGAACGTCACAATTGACTAGCCCGGGTGCCCAGCACCAGCAAAATACTTGTCATTGGTCTCATCTTTCTATTTGTAGCTTCCTGGTGGTCAAGATTCTACCAATCACTGATCCAAAAATCATATTTAATTTTAAAAACCATTGAAATTATTATGTATGTTTAAACATAAAACAGTAGAATCTTGCCTCCAGCTACATCTGACCAATTGCATATCCACTACGAGATCATACTCCATAGTATTTTTTGAAACATAAACAAAATACTGAAAATAGCATTACAATAAATTTTGTAATTGTGGAGATTGCAGAACAGTCATTAAAAAAAAAAATCTACATTTCCTTTTTCCTCACTACAATGAAAAAAAAAAAATGGACTAGGCCAATGGCTTCCAAGTTCAATCCACAAAATGACACCCATTTTCGTGTCATTGTTAAATACATTTTTATACATCAGGATAAATGATATTAGGACTCATTTTTATCCTAATTAATAGATTTCTGGAAAACAAAAATATAACAGTGCTAATTTATGGATTTATTATTTACTCAGCTTTTGTAGGCCATAATACACTCACTTGCCACTTTATTGGGAACATTAGGCCCAACTGCTTGTTAATGCAAATGATCAGCCAATCAAGGCGGTAGGAACCCAATACATTTAGGAATGAAGTTAAATGGTGATTTAAACGACTTTGAACGTAGCATTGTTGTTGGTGCTGTACAGGCTGGTGTGAGTATTTCATACAACTGCTGATCTAATGGGATTTTCAGGCACAGACATCTGCAACGTTTGCAGAAAATGGTCTGAAGAATAGAAAATATGCATTGAGCATGAGTTTTCTGGGTGAAAATGCCATGTAGATCTCTTGTATGCCGAACATCTCATGTATGCCGAAGAGCAACATGGACACAGATTCATCCTGCCTTGTATCAATAGTTCCGGCTGGTGGTGGTGTAATGCTGTGGGGGTATTTTCTTGGCACATTTTGGACCCCTTAGTAACCAAGTGAGCATCGATTAAAAGCCACAACCTACCTGAGTATTGTTGCTGACCATCTCTTTATGACCATAGGATAACGCACAATGTCACAAAGCTAAAATCATCTCAAAGTGGTTTCTTGAATTTGACAACGAGTTCACTGCCTCCACAGTCACCAAATATCAATCCAGTAGAGCACCTTTGGGATGTCATGAAACAGAAGATTCGCAATTGAATTGCGAATTGGTGAATCAATTTTGTCTGTGCAGCAACTGAATGATGTCTGAATGATGAATGATCGTGTCAATATGGACCAAAATCTCCAAGGAATGTTTCCAGCACCTTGTTTAATCCATGCCACAAAGAATTAAGGTCCAACCCAGTACTATTCACATGTACCTAAATGAAGTGGCCAGTGAGTGTATATTCAAAGTATTCTGAATATTGTGACAATTGATCCAGTACATTAGGCAGTAATGTTCTTCTGGAACATTGTGATAAAATTGTTATAGAATATCGTTATCGAATATCGCATCAGATCTTTGTATATTGGAAACATGACTAACCGTTCTGAAACATTGTTTAATCACATAATTGTCCCAAGATGTTGCAATAGATGTGATTTTATCTGTTGAAGCATTATTCTAGAACATCAGTGGTGAACCAATTTTGTAGTACATAGCTACAACGTTGCTGTATACAGTAACTTTTCAAGGGAATCAGATGGATAATTTGGTAGAATGTTCCATAATGTTGTTATCGAACAGTAGAATTTTCAGAATGATTACAAAACTTGTTCTGAAACATTGCTAAAAGCTTTATTGAGAATGTACGATTGTTTAAAAATACAATTGTTCGAGGGTGTGTCGTCCAGTGTATTCTACAGCATCACGATAAAACGTGATAAAATTCCAAGAGGGACGTTGTTTTATAACGTTGTGATGAATTCTATTTTTCTAGTAATGCAAACATTCTATACTGCGGACATTCATCTGTAACAGAATGTTGTTCTAAAATGACATGAGTGCATTCCTGAACATTGTGAATGAATATAGTCGAGGAAACGATAGCTCCCCTTTACGGAAAGCCGCTTTGTGTTACAGTCACGGTACGAGAGGTGGGGCTTTCCTGTCTTGCATTCTCTTTAGCCAATAAGAATCTCTGGAATTTGTTTCCTCTTTCACATAGTGTTCCTTGAGTAGCCAAAATTCTTACCCAATGTGTTTTTTAAAATTGTGGTTTTAACAGCCAGATGCGTGTGTATGTGTATGTGAGTGTGAGTGAAAGAGAGCGAGCGAGAGAGAGAGAGAGAGAGAGAGAGAGATTTATACTAAAGCCCATGGAAAAACCATGGATAAATCTTTAAAGAACGGGTTTTTGACAACAATACTAGGTGATGCTTTGTGCTGTGCTGTGTGCATGTTTGTGTGTGCGGGGTTGTGGTTTGAAGTAAGTGACAGATTTATTTTTTTCTCAGCCACATTTATCGCAGTGTGTAAATACAAGTTCTCAACTGTGCTGTGCTCAATTGTATTTTTAAAAAAAAAGTTTTATTCCCTCTGCTTTGACCTGTTTGGCTGCTTCCCAAATGCCAGTGTACGATACATGTCTTAATTATAAATAATTCTCACAACTGTGGGAAGTGCGAAGACTTAAACAAGCTCGTTTGTGATCTACTTCAGTCAGTAAACACAGTAATATATAAGCTACAGCTTTATCTCTTAGATTAATTAGCTAAGCCTGCGCACTGCATCCGCAAGTTCTGTTAGACTGCATTTTGTGAGTTGATGTTAATCTTAAGAACACGAGACATGACCGCCAGCATTTGGGAGTTAGCCTTAGCATGACAGAGGGTCCAGTTCCTGTCTCTTTCTGAGCAGTGGTGAATGTTTGATATCATGCTGCACATTTTCATTTTAAGGTACTTGTTGATTGGTTATGTTCACATGATTTTTGGATATATATTTTCTTGTACAGTTGGTTGTGGAATATGCTCACACACACACACACGCACGCATGTGCGCGCGCACAAACACACACACACACACACACACACATACACACACACACACACACACACACAGCTCCAAATGAAAGAAAAAAAAAGACTCTGTAACTGGACTGAACATTAGTGGAACAGGGAGAGAAAGAGATTTATATACAGTATAAATATGAATATAAGTTTATCTATCCAGTGTATTCATAAAGCTTTTGTTTAAACAGATGTATCAGTTCTCTATTATTCCAGTCAAATGTTCATAGATATTTTTGTTTAATCACATGCAGTCAGTATTGTGCAGAGAAAGAATGAGTGTGCTGTTGTTTTCTGTGAATGTTCTCACTTTCTGCCACAGCAGCTTTAAACGTCTGGTGTGAATTTCTATCCAATAAAAGTCCTCACATTTAAACACCTTATCAGCACAAGATAATTTGTGTGTGTTATGTTTTAGAAGATTGTGTCAGTATGCTTTAAAATGTTTTGTTTGCATTTTGTGGTCATTCATTCATTCATCTTGAGTAACCGCTTTATCCTGAGGGGATACTATAAGCAAGCAAGTAGAATGGCATCTCTCAAAGGGTACCAATCCTTAAAGAGCACCAAGGGAGAATAAGTGATTTTCAAAGACACTTGGCATGGATACAATTTTAGGAATTTGTAAAAATCATTTAAAGAGTTTTTAGCCCTTTAATTTTTGCAAGTATTAAAAATTATATTTTAGGATTATGTTAGTTTGTTCAATTACATTTGGTCTCTAAAATGGGGGTTGAAAGTGTTATAATGTCTACACCTTTCACTTGATTTTGATTATTAAGATTATTTGACAATTAAGATTATTTTGTTTAAAGTGAAACACACGTGAACGATGCCTAGGATAAAGCATGAACATAAAACTAGACAAGCGTGAAATCCCCATGATACACATTCACAATCCTTTCAGGGAACAGGTGAGACATCTTCCAACCTCCTACCCCACTATAGCTGAGAGGGAGTCCTGGACTTCCAGGCAAGCTATCCTTGGTCTGATGGATTCCCACTGGCCAGCACAGATCCGACGTGGCATAACCCTTACTGCAAGGGGCAACACTGTCCTCATCAGAGGCGCTGAAGAGTACAGACTCAATGTACAAGGCCATGTCAGCATCACAAATAGTCAGTAGGGTGGCCTCATCATCCTCTGGCTTGGGCGTCTCTTGGGAGGCCTCTAGCATGAACATGTCTGTAGAAGCTGAGCGGCCATCCTCTGGCATGAGACTGTAGGGGATTTCAGTCAGTTGGGGCTGACTGAGCTGGTAAAGCCACCCCATCTGGCATGACCTCAAATGTAGAAGCCAACCATCTTTTTCTGGCATGAACCCATGAATTTTCCATCAAGTTGCTAACAATGCAAACAGCCAACAGTGTTATAAACCTCAGTGCGGATACACAAACTGAAACTCACTTCCCAATATGAAAGAAACAGTCCTTCCAAAGCTGCAATTTTCTAAAATATTTATCCTTGCTTTTTAAATGTTGACAGTGTTGACGAAAGGATGTCCTCCTTGTAAGAATTAGCTTGTTCTAAATAAAGTAAGTAAAATATTTTTGTGTAGTTTATGTTGAATTACTATTGTTGCTTATGCGAAGCTGCCCAATAATTCCCGCAAATGAAGAGGTGGCAAAATATATTTAATTAGGCAATATCTAATTAAATGTAAATGTGTTTACATTTAATTAGCACGATCAGTTACTGTTGTAATACTGTAACAGCATATGGCATTTTCAGTAAGCACAGTGTAATATTTAAATCCTATCGAAAAGCTGCTTGAATTTGTGAAAAAAGCAGATGAATAGTCTATTGCAAGGCCTTCAGCTACACCTCAGGTAGCAGTGTCATTCCAATGTTTCTCATCAGTATACTTATACCAGCCTACAGTCTCTGAACAGGTCAATCTTGGCAAGGAAACTGCAAATGGTGGTCTTATAGTGGGGACCAGGGTCACTATTTCCCTGGAGCTTGAGGATCATCTTTTCCGAAAGACAGTGGGAAGAAAACAAATTCTCTTTGAGATCTTGGTCTTTACTCCCAAGAAACTCAACATTTCACAACACTGGGAAAAAGTTGACAAATACAAGTTAGACAGTTTCCTCTGGCAAGCCAGTGCACTTCAGGGTGAAGTAGCCGAAGTTCAGTAGTTTCATTATTTTCCACCACACACCTGCCTGAAGATTTGGTTATTCAGCACATAGGCTATCTATTGCCCTGAACACAAAATTCAGGGACTTGTGAAGTTCATAGCCGCAGAGTTGTGACTGTGAAGGATACAATGGATAATACGATAATATAGTACACACTCTTCCAAAAAAAAATTAAGCCACGGTACCTGCCAACCACAGGTCAGCCCTCATGCATCTGTTGAGAGATAACCGCCCCCCCCCCCTCCTTAAAAACAAATCATGTGAAACTCTGCCATCAGATAGACAGCAGGCATAGGCTATAAACATGGCATTATTATACTCTGTTGTTGGCTCAAGTTTTATGCTAAAAGGTTGATTATGAAGTATGGCACAGAGCTGCTTCCCATTATCCAGTGCCATCTCCCTGACCATTCACACCACCGAGTCATGAATGAGTTGATTTGCTTTCACTACCATTTCTTGGATCTCTTTTTATGATCATGGCGATAATCTCTTTTACTGTCTTTTACTGACACTACTGTGTCCCCTCCACTGTAAACAGTAGCCTGCATTTAATGATTAACAGGGATATATTGTTGGAATAACAGTAAGGAATATAGTATGTAGAAAATCATAATAAACATTACAATAATAAAATGTATAGTCTACAATCCATCATTAACCCCCTCCTTCACCAGTTTGATAGTTGATAACAATACTTCATCATAGTACAGGTATGTGCTGCATAACATTCATTCAAGCAATGATAAATACATGGTCTCATAATGTTACAGTATAACAGAGTTTTAAAAAATCCCAAAGGGAGAAAGGGAGGTAATCAGATTAAGCGAATGCAGAACCTTCCCAGCTGATTACTCTGTTATATACCCAAAGCAATCATGCATCTCTTGAGAGATCATTTGGTCGGATGTACCCAATTCCTTAGCAATGGGCATGTCAGGGTAAGAAATGAAGCACATTGAAGTGATGCACCCTTCATACATAGTGCCTCTACTGTACAAGCCTCTTGATGCAGTGTTATAATCTGGGGTTGCTTCAGATGGTCAGGTCTGGGCTCAGCAACTTTATGTGGCAATAAAATGAAGTCAGCTGACGACCTGAATGTACTGAATGACCAGATTATCACATCGATGGATTTTTTTTCTTAACATATGGCACAGGCAAATTTCAGGATGACAATGCAATTCATCATTGTCATCCTGAAATTCTTTTACAACGCTCTAATTGTAAAAGAATTGTTCTAGGAATATGAGGAATCATTTAAATTGATCATCACACATTACTGACTTTATGTCCATTGAAAGGATTTGGGAAAAGTGGTTTAACTCCCATCAACAATATAAGACCTTAATCAAAAACTAATGCAGCTATCGAGGGAAATAAATATTCTGGTGTGGAATAAGGTTTTCGAACCAATATGTGACATAATGAAAGTTAAAGATAGTCCAACAACATATTGCACAAGTGCACGTTTGTTTTTTATGTGGCCAGTCTGTGTGTATATGAAAAAAGACTATGCAAAAAACAGATGCATGCACCAAATTCAGGAGACCCAAACTGGTGACCTTGGAACAGGGAGGTGTCAAAATGCTCTGCAAAGCACATGAAATAAATGATATTTATTAATCATGTGTTTGTAGTCACTAAATAATAATATTATTATTTCAATTAATATCCTTGCCAGGTTGTCTGTTAATATCCCCTACAGGTTGTCTGTTAATCTATCACTGCATAGCAACATATTCAGTAATACTCTATTCAGGTGTGACTTCTTTGGGAACAATTTTGTTGAGCGGGCAAATAAACAACCATTCGGCCATAATCCTTTCATAGTTGTGTGAAGATATTTGCATAAGCCAAACATAAACATAAGCCACAACAAAAAATTCACCAGGTTTGAAAACATTTTAGACATGCTATCTTTTTGTATAATACCTAGTGGAGGTATTTTGATGAATGTTGAATAAATCTTAAATTACCTGGCATGTGCATGGCACAGTCAGTTTGCAAAGCTGTTCACACAGCCGAAATGACAAGTTAAAAGCACAGAAAGACTCCCTCAGAAGTAGAAGCTGAGGTCCAGCTGGCTCCAATAAAGTATTGTATACTGTACAGTAAAAGGGAGATACTGTATGGAAAACAGTATTATCTTGTATGCAGTGCGATTGCAGCAGCACTTTTAATTTAATGACTGATCTTACTTGTTTTAATATATGGAGTCATGTTGGCTTGCTGTCTTAATCTCATATTTTATATTTTGTTCATTAATGCCACTAATGTGAAGCAAATAGGTTTCATAAAGGATTATTTACCTACTGTAAGTTTAACTGATGTACATAAGGTATTTAAACTTAATGAGTGAATCTGTATATTAAATTAGTCTTCTTATGTGGACATTTACACATACTGTATTTAGGTACATGAGCAGGATAGGTATATATTTTTTTATAAATGATTTTCATAAATGTAACATTTTCTTTTCGTCTAATTGCTTGTGTGAACACTTTACAAATTAATCTGTTTGTATTCGATGTGATAAATGAGGCCCACTGTGTCAAAAATGTCTATTAAGATTAATTCCTTGTTTATAGGACTGTTGCATAACAGCAGTATCACACTCACAACTATGTATACTGTTGTATTGAATATCAGCATAGGCGTAATTACCTCCGGGGCTTGGCATGATGCCTTACTCATACTCATGCACTCATAAGAGAACTGAGTCTTTATTCAGCAACTTTATTGCTTAAATATTTTTTTTCCTGGCTTATGACAATATAATATTGTTGGAACACTAGGAACTGAAAGTCATAGGTTCTGGAATGTTGTAACGGGATGCTGGGTGATTTTCTTGAACATTGAAGTAATGTAATGAATGTTTTGGGACAAGGACTTGAAGTGGACTGTTTGTTCTAGAACATGGTGGTAATGGAAAGTGTGTTTTATTACTCTGAGGTCTTTTTTTTTTTTTTAAGGGAATGATTGTTGTTTGTTTTGGAACATTACACAGGTGGACTATTCTGGTCAAGAATGGTTATGATGAAATGATTATGTTAAAATGTTATTTTGGAGTTGGAGTTAATGTGGTGATTTGATAGATAGATAGATAGATAGATAGATAGATAGATAGATAGATAGATAGATAGATAGATAGTGATTGATTGATTGATTGATTGATTGATTTCCCAAGAAAAATTATTGTTCTTGGTCCCATTAGTATGTAAAGGTTCTTCAATGTTGATTTAACATTATGATGAGTTCTATGACATTTTCAAATAATTTTCACTATATATTTACAAAATGTTTACATTTTAGTGAAACTATTTTTACAGTGTGAATAGACTGTATTGTGGACACCATAAAAGGCTATCTTAAAGAAAATGTGTGTTCCTGTGAGCTTACAGTAGGTAATTAATGAGCTGGCTACATAAAAATATGTTTTCAATACTTTTGTTTGTCGTTTAAATAGAGATTGGAGTAAAGTCCTCACACCATGCATTGGCTCCTGCTGTCCATGAAAGCAGCCTCATTGTTAAAATTAATACCACATGTACCCACAGCCTTAACTGTAATGCAGTCTGGACTGATTGTTATTAAGATGTGAAATTACACAAAAGTTTGCGATTACTGTCGGACAAAATAGTGCTTAAAATGTGCCAGGAACAACCAGGTGGAGTTGACACATTGTTATCCTCTTGCACAAGCTCTACATTTACAGTATGTTTTATATAGAACTTTAAGGTTATATTGTATGTATAGACAAAATTGCTGTAGCATGTTGAAGACTCTTACACAACCTCAACCTTATATCCAATGGCACATTCACAAAGTTACCATTTGTCATAGCTTTGCGGCACACAGACTAACAAAAGGCATGCTTATACACTAACGCAGTCTCATAATGCTGTGCTTGTGTGTGAAAGTGTGTGCCAGCCATATTGTCTACAGATGCTGTAAAGGAATGTTGGTTATATTTGATGTCACTTTCTGTTGTGCAGATTGAATTAGAATAGAAACCATATTTCACATGCACACACACTTTACGGTCAACAGATTAATGCTTTTTATTAAACTAGGCCCATATGTATTACATAACTGATTTAAAATAATTTTCAGTGTATCTTAAATACTTAAATTCAGTGGGTCTTAAGTACTTTGAATTTGTTCTGATTACCTTATTTAACTTGCAACAAGCAAATGATAGCAACTTAGTAAAGCTAGACATATCTTATTACTACAGCTGATACAACTAATAGCAGCTATCAAGAGTAGCTATTGATACTGGCTGCCACTGCTGGGTCTTTGAACACATTCCTTAAACTACCCATCGTTCAGTTGTTTCCTGCGTCGGTGAAAGTATCAGTCCAACTGTTAAATGTAAATATAATGGACTCTACAGGAACCTGTGATGCCAGTGTCAATTATTTTTTTTAAATTATTATTATTTTTTGGGATTTTTTCCTGATTTTCTCCCTAATTTAGTCGTGTCCAATTCCTCCCCGTCACTAGGGGGCTCCCACAT
>JAQMYG010000037.1:20888007-20899405 GCA_030014215.1 Clariallabes teugelsi
TGATTCATGTTTGTGGCTGTAATGTGACAAAATGTGGAAAAGTTCAAGGGGGCCGAATACTTTTGCAAGTCACTGTATGCACATCTTTAGTTTTTATTTAAAGTTTGTTGGTTAATATGTTGCACCTATTGTAGAAAATGTTTTGACATTTATCTCACCTTTCATTGTTACATCTGTAACAGTGATAGGCATTTAATATTATATGTACTGTATATTGATTATATGATAGAATAAATAAAATTTGATTGCCACAAGGTAACAAAGGCATAAGAACATTCTAGATCATTAACAGCCCCAACCATACAGTAGTTCTCGGATTTAATGACCTCAAAAAACCTTGTGTTCTTTTTTAATCTCGGAGCAAGAAAGTGTCCAGTGTCTATTTTATTTCAGTCTGTCTACCTTACGTGTGTCAACTCTTCGCCACACCGATGCCCATTGTGGGTAATCAGTAAATGTTCAACCTCTTAATGACTAAGAGGAGGTGAAGCTCCTGTGTTTGTCACGGTGGGTGCATCAGGTGTACAGTCTTGATGCTCTTTACTCATGCTTTGACTTATCATATGAAAGAGAGACATCAACACATGACATCAATTTTTTTCTCTCTCCTTCTCCCCATCACCCCCCTTCTCTCTTAAAGTGAAATATTGATCTTCCTGCTCAGACGTGAGACAAGGCAGATTACTCATCAGCAGCACAAGTGACGTGTTACATCATGCACACCACACACACATGCACACACACCCATGCACACACATACCCACAAGAGAGAAGAGAGTGTGGGATGGAATGATAAAAATAATAATACTGGTGGAAAAGACAGGTACTTGGAGGTGCTGCTGCTGCTGTTGCTCTCTCTCTGTGTGTGTGTGTGTGTGTGTGTGTGTGTGTGTGTGTGTGTGAGACTTTGTATTTATGTGTGTGTTTGCTTGTCTGACCTCCTGTAAGCATCTCATTAACATTTCTAATGGTCCTCAAAGTTAATCAGTCTCTCTTACTGTTTGATTAAGCCAGACACACATGAGAGAGAGAGAAAGAGAGGGAGAGAGAGATGTAGGGTATGGTCAGTCTGCATGGCCAGTTTTGTTTTTTCACGTTATAATTTGTCTTCCCACTGTGAATCATACTGAAATTGATATTTTCAGTTTCTTTTTCCAGAAAAATTATGAACAAGAAGTGAGTACACCCCTCTAATTTTGGCAAACATTTCAGTATATCTTCTATAAGGACAATACTATAGAAATGAAACTTGGATATATTTTATAGTAGCCAATTTGTAACTGGTATATCAGTATAGATTGACTGTCCTCTGAAAATAAGTCAACATACAGCCATTATTATCAAAATTGTTGGCCACAAAAGTGAGTACACCCTAAGTGATAACAGCTCTTCATTGTTTAACCATGCAAAGTCACATGTCCTATTCATCATGTTCATTTGGTGCATTAAGTACAATTCACTTATACTGACCACTGGTTGACCAACATGGCACCTCATAGCAAAGAACTCTCAGATGATTTGATAAACAGAATTGTTACTCTCTTCAAAGATGGGTTAGGCTACAAGAACATCTGTAACACCCTGAAACTGAGTTACAGGTACTGTATGAGTTAACCTCATACAGAGGTTTTCCAAGACAGGTTCCATGTAGAACAGGCCTCCCAAGGGTCGATCAAAGAAGTTGAGTCCTCGTGCTGTGCATCAGGTGCATACACTGGCTTTAAAAAACAGCCACATGAGTGTTATCAGCATTGCTTCAGAGGTTGTAGAAGCAGGAGGTCAGCTTGTCAGTGCTCAGACAATACGCCGCACACTGCGACAAGCTGGTTTGCATAGCTGTCATCCCAGAAGGAAGCCTCTTCTGAAGCAGGCTCACATGATGCATAAATAGGTAAACAGTTTGCTAAGGACAACATGTCCAAGAGCATGAATTACTGGTACCATGTTCTGTGGTCTGCTGAGACTAAGATAAAATTGTTTGGGTCTGATGGTGTCCAGTGTGTGTGGAGAGACCCTCATGAGGTGTACCAACAATTCTATCTTTTTCCTACAGTTAAGCATGGTGGTGGTAGCATCAAGGTCTGGTGCTGCATGAGTGCTGCTGGTACTGGGGGGCTGCAGGTCATTGAGGGAAACATGGATTCTAGCATGTACTGTGACATTTTGAAGAAGAGCATGATGCCCTCCCTTAAAAAACTGGGCCAAACTGCAATTTTCCAACATGATAATGACCCCAAACACACCACCAAGATGACAACTGCATTGCTGAGGCAGCTGAAGGTGAAGGTGATGAAGTGGCCAAGTATGTCTCCATACCTAAACCCTATTGAGCACGTGTGGGGCATCCTCAAGAGGAAGGTGGCAAAGCACTATGTGTCTAAAACCCAGCAGCTCTGAGATATCATTAGGGTGGAGTAGAGGATTCCACAAATTTGTATGGTCCCATCATGCTGACAAACACATGACCATGATGAATAGGACATGGTGGTTAAACAGTGTACAGCTGTTATCACTTAGGGTGTACTCACCTTTGTTGCCAGCTACAAAAATGTACTGTACTGTATGTTGATTTATTTCAGAGGACAGTTATTGTTATTCAAGCTGCACATTGACTACTTTAAAATATAAATAAATATAATAAACATAAAGTTTCATTTGTATAGAATAGTATTTCTTACATTTTATCCAGCATTATTTTCATGTTTGTTCTCCAGAATACCCAGATTTCATACTTTGACACTCATTTTGCATGTCAAAATTCCTAGTTTCACCTTGTTTAAGTGGGTTTAATTAAATCATATCTTTACTGCATTCACTCTGCAGAGTATTGGGGTTGCAGAGACATGGCTGCTAAAACAATCTCTCCCAAACTGATAGTTTTTGTCTACATTCGAATATAATTCAGGTAATAACCAAGCAAATGATATGTACTGAGGTTGGGAAAATGCACCAGGGTCCTATTCAAATAGATTAAAAGTAGCATATGTGACACTAAACATTTTCTAAATGTTAGTTGTTTTTAGAATAAAATTTTTCATTCATTATTACGTATGTTTATAGTGGCTTAGTGGTTAGCACTGTAGCCTTGCAGCTCCAGAGTTCAGGTTCGATTGCATGTTCTTCTTGTGCTTGGCGGGTTTCCTCTTTGTGAACTGGTTTCCTCCCATAGTCCAAAAACATGCAGATTCCCATGCAGGTTCCCAAATTGCCCATTGTATGTGAATGAGCATGTGAGTTTGAGTGTGTGTGTGTGTGTGTGGCCTGCAATGGATTGGCATCTTGTCTTGGGTATATCCCGGCTCATACCCTAAGTATCCTGGAAGAGGCTCTAGGCCCCCATGACATTCAGAGTAGAGTAGTATAGACAATGGGTGAGTGATGATTAAGTGTATCACCACAAACAGCTCATAACTGCTGTCAATCTGTAAGACATGGTGGTTGAGAAGTGATGACTTGGGCTATGTTTGCAGCCCCAGACCTGGAAAAACGTGTAGGTCTTGAGACAATGATAAACTCCACTTCAAACAAAAAACTAAGTTGGGCCATCTCATCCAGGAGCTTATAATGGGTAAAGTTAAGTCATGCAAAAGGTCAATGATCAGTGACCAGCAAATTGACCCTCAATCTTAAAGAACTGCTTTTCCAGTAATTTCCAACCCCAATCGGTGAGCCCAGAACAATTGGCCCCTTTGTCCCCCAAGGACCAAACTTTGTTCGATGGGAGACAGATAATTCTGCTCTGCTGCTTTTCATCTGTGGAATTTCCTCCCAGATCATTTACGCTCCCCAAAGCCTGTCTGCTTTAAAATCAGGCTTGAAAACTTTTTGAAAGGCTTTTAGTTAGTTGTTTCTGTATAAATTTCATGTTTACATTTTTATGTAAGTACTTTGAGATACGACCATGTGCAAAAGTGCAATAGAAATAGAAGATTATTATTATTATTATTATTATTATCTGAAAATTATCTGAATGGCCAAAGAAAAAAAATCACCATCAAGGTGTTGGAATGGCCAAGTCAATGTCCGGGCCCTCAACTCTACTAAGAGTCTGTGGTGAGATCTAAAAGACCTGTATGACATGAATGCCATCAAACATCTATAAAATAAACAATGTTGTAAAGAAGAACAGGCCCAAATAATCAAGTGATAACTACAAGTTATCAAGATTGAAAGATTGTTTGTTTATACAGTATTAGGTAGTAAGGCTGAAAAATTTATATAGGTTCTGATCAATAAAAGATAATCTGCCAAAGCATTAAAACAACCTTCTTAATATTATGTACGTCTCTGTGCTGCCAAAAGTGCAGATGCTTGATTAGATTGAGATCTGGTGAATTTGGAAGCCAAGTCAACACCCTGAAGAGGGGTCAGCATGGGGACACCACCCCTTACGCAGCAAGCTGCCATGCACTGCATGTTCTGACCCATTTCTATCATAGAAAACATTCAATCTTTTTCAGCAATTTGTGCTATAGTACCATAAATGAGCACTGGTTCCCATAAGCTTTTTGCTGGATTTACCATTTGTCCTTCCATAGACCTTATTCGGTAGGTCCTAACCATTGCATACTGGGAACACTCAATAAAATCTGCTGTTTTGAGATGCTCTGACCCAGTCATCTAGCCATCACAAATTGGTTCTTGTCAAAGTCACACAGATCCTTATGTGTGCCCATTATTCCTACTTCTGGCTTATCTTCAATAAATTTGAGAACCGGCAGTTCACTTTCTGCCTAATATATTCCACCTCTTGACAGGTGCCACTGTAAAGTTATAACAAGAATTGTAATGCTATAAAGTGAAGTAAATCAATAATATTCACTTTACTTGTGAGTGGTTTGAATGTTATGGGTGATGTTGTATATTATAAAATAAGTAGAATATTGACCTAATACTTGACTGTCAAAGTGCATTGTGACCATTCAGCTGTCTATTTTGATTTTAAAAAATTTTTTTTTTTTTTACAAAATTCTCTAAATTATTTTGTAACAGCATAGTCAATGCATTGAGTCTGTGTATTTGCTGATGTTGCCATTTGCTGCATCCTCAAACACTAATTGCTACATGTTCACTAGCAAAACCATACGTCAGTCATTAATTCACTTTTTCTTAAAATCAGCAGTATAGTTGCTTGAATACCAAGCTTCTGTTATACAGTCATATTAAATCCATAAATTTAGAATTAGAATTTCACACCATCTCTGATCTCACTCTCTCTCTTTTTCTCTCATTTGCTTTTTGTTTTTCAGTTTTTCTCTTGGGTGCATTTGATTGGAGAAATTCTAGAACTGAAATTCATACAGTAGATGCATAGAGGCAGTTTTAAAAAGTTCTAGAATTGCACAACTGGTTTACATAAATAAGCCCTGATTTTAGAACTGTTCTGTTTCGGTTTGCACGTTCATGAATTCCAGTTCGATAAGTCTGGCAAATGGACACTCTCTCTGTTTTTTTTTTTATTTATATACCAATATACAGTACAGTGCCGGCCTAAAGTTTTCAGATCCTTTCAAGTTTTCCACATTTTGTCATGTTTCATACTCATCCGATAATGGATTCAAATCCTCTTTTCATCATCATCACCATTCTACACACAGTACTCCATAATGACAAAGTAAAAACAGATGTTTGGAGTGTTTCGTTAATTTCAGTTAAAAAGAATGATATATCCCATTTACATAAATATTCACTCACTCTCAATTTGAGCTTGCACAGAAAATGTGTGGTTGCACAGAAAATGTTCATTAATGGCATTTGCATGATCTCTGCTTTATGTTTTCATATGAATCCCGCAGTTCTGCACTGCTGAGTGACTCATATGTCAGACAGCAGGTGTTTCCTCTACATTAGCACAACGGGGTATGTGAGCGAGTCACAGCATTCAAGGCTGCTGATTGGTTAATTGCTATAATAATTGCTATAGAAATATAGTACTCTCATTAGAAATGGTAGATGCTTAAACATACACACACACACACACACACATACATATTAGCCTGATCTTTGGACTGTGGGAGGAAAGCGAAGTACTCAGAGGAAACCCACCAAGCAAGTGGAGAACATACAAACTACACACACAAACCCAGGACAGAAAATTTATCATTTATGTTAGACCCAGGACAGAAAATTTTTCATTACAAATTTGGAAGATAAAAGGTCTGAAGTTGATTTTGCATTTAGTAGATTTTCAGGGGAACATTAAATATGTGGTCCAAACAGTCAGAGATATAGCAGAATGTATGTTTCATTTTGGGTCATTGCAAAAGATTTTTGATGCAATGACCCAAAATGAAACATACATTCTGCTATATCTCTGATAGATCTCTCTCTCTCTCAAAAAAAAAGGATTTGATAAAAAACAGATTTAGAGGCACCAATTTCTATGGGCACATTTATTCTCTATGACCTTTATTTTCTATCACTACTTGGTACTATGTACTGTATGTCAGGGGTGTTAAACTGCATCAAGATAGGGCCAGTGTGGGTTCATGTAACATATGCCTGTATCAGTAGAATGGAAACATTGTGCCTGCTGATTATGATCGGTACCAGACAATAAAGATAAAGAGTGATTTTATTCTAAAATCTGATTTTATTATTTTAGATTTTATTCTAAAATCTGTCTTTTAATAAACTTTCATGCTGATGAAGTGAAATAAAAATTCCAAGATTATTATTTTCCTAAAACCAAGGATAAGCAAAGTAGCTGCAATAAAACATAAAAGTTATTTAAAATTTATATATCGAAGATTGCAATTATGATAGTTAAGTGTGATATTAAAAAACTGAAGTTAAATCTTTTTAAATGATGCTAGAGCTGTTGATGCACGTAGACATTTGAAATCAGGACATCCTGAAACTAATATCATAAATATGACTCAAATAACAGCTTTGTGCTTATGTTGCAGTTCAGAGCATTTTGGTCAAGTTAAGCATGAAATCCTCCCACACATGGAAGGGTTTTGGTCATGAAGGTGTTGCTGTTGTGCTGTTTTACACTTCACTGCAGTAAACGGTAATGCCTACATGTCGAAGTATTCAGAGTTAGCTCAAAATGCGACTCATGCGATGGGGTCGCCAACTAATTAACAATTAAAATTCTGGCAACTAATTTGGTCATTAATTATAGTTGACTAGGTTGATTAGTCGTTGCACCCATACGCCAAATGACTACACTACATGAGCACATTATTCCTAATTACTGTACAGAACATTGGTTCCTACAGTGGATTACATTTTGATTATGTTTGTTCCACAACATAATCAAATTGCTTATTCCTGGTTACAGCCCACGTTTGTGGACGCCAAAATTTAAGCACACACTTGTATAGGTTGACTTTATACACTGAAATACTACAGTTACTGGAAATAAGGAACTCAAATTTTTTTGTCAAAGTTTGACAATGTTCTAGGTTGCCAAGGTAGGAGTCGCAGAACTTGAGTGGTCCGCTCTGCGGGCTGATCTCAATCTCAGGAGTAGGCATTTGATAAGATTAACATTGTTATGTGATGGTCTCCTTTATCATAAGTTTTGGATTAATGAATTTCATGTCACTGATCGTTCCTTTTACCTGGCTTCCAGCCTTGAACTTCATTCACATTCGAACCAATACTGTAAAGTCACAATGTTTCCTGTTTTCTATAAATAAAAATGCAGAGAAATGGGACAAAACATAACAAGGTACCAATAAGCTTATAATAATGCCCTAAATGTGTTTCATATTACTGTTTATGCTGCATTCTCATGTCCACATTTTTGAGACAGGTGGTGCAAAAAGCTATTAATCTTGACTGGTAGGAGGGAAAACTATTTTTCAGTATATTGCTAGCATCCTGCTTATGCTGAGTAACCAGTTTCTTTCATAAAATCCCCTGTCTCAGCTGCTGTTAACATTACTCTGACAACTTTTGAAACTCACAAATAAGTCTGGTGCTTGAGATTTTAATGTGATACTGTAGGCAATGGAAAGCCAGATAAACAAAATATATCTGTAGTGCCAAAAATGATAGGATATGTATTACCCTTTGCTGCATAACTATTTCCTTACTATGAATTGAAGCCACTATGCAATCATGTATAAAGTAAAGCATTTGGAAAAGTAAAAAATATTGCCAAAAGATTATTTATTTACCTTATATTTATAAATCTGTTTCTGACATTACGTTTCAAGTGAGAAAATCAGGTTAAACTAGCCTGATTTAAAATATTTATTTGTTATTAAAAGTTTTAATAGATTGCTATTGTGTAACTTAGCTAGTTATCAATAGCTAGCTGCCAATAGCTAGTTAAATTTATACAAGGTGCATGAAAGTCAAACCAGGACTTCTGATTATGCAGAATAGCAGGGGACAGTTATGATAGTAAAACTCCCTTTATATCTCTATATAATCCCACACTTCACTAATGCACTTATCCCAGTATCATACTCCTTGATCATACTATACCCTTGTTACTTTAGGTTAGGGGGCTACTCATTTTTAGAAGTGCTGCTAATTTTTAAGGTTAATGCACATGTCTGTGCATTGTATATACTGTACTTGTCGAATTCCATTCATTCCTTTTCATTGCATTGTTTAAAGAAAGACGAATTAAACACACGCACACACACACACACGCACACACACAATAAAGCAGTTTGTCACAGTTATTTTCTTTTGAAAAAGAAAAAGGACCAACACTTCATTTATCTTGTCCTCCTCCCTTTATCTCCATGCACCTCCATTGTCCGTTTTCCTTAGGTTAAATGAGATGAAGTTAGTCCACTGAGAAAAGATAACACCCCATTGTAACAATGTCTGCCTTAACACATGTTAAGACAGGGCCACTGTCTAATTCTAACCAATTAGGATCATTTAATTTGGTTGTACTCTACAGCAAATGACTGATCGAATTACTCATGATTATTTCTCAAACAGGAAAGACAGCAGGGACCCAAGACAGTTTGGACTTGGATAGAAAAGAGTGAGTGCTTAAACATGTTGACCAATCTGTTCACCATTCTGCACAACTTCACTGAAAGGTAAACAAACTAACTAACTAATATCCAAATAACATATTTAAAGTTGTTGTAAAACCAGAACACCTGTGGGTGTGCTGTGATGCCCGGCCCCAGGATGTTGGCAGGAAATCCTTTGGTTGCTGTGGGTTGCAGTGAGGGGCTCCATGGATCAGACTTGGTTGTCCAGCACATCCTATAGATCCTCGGTCAGAATGAAATCTGGGGAATTTGGAGGGCAGGTCAACAACCCTGAACTCTTTGCCTGCTATGGACCATACACAAGCTGATAATGCCCATGTGATGTGGCCAACATTAAATCTTTTCAGTAATATATGCTTCATTGGATTTTGTGTGGAATAGGCCAGACAGGCTAGTCTTTGCTATATAATTGATAATCAATGTCAATGTTTTAATGTTATGCAGTGATCATTTTTTAGGCGATAGAAAGGACACTGCTTGTCAGAGCTTTCCACTGAATAATTACTGCAGTGATTAATATGTTTCACCTGGAAACAGATTATTTAACGCCTGATGACTGATGGAGTGAATAACTTCTCATTTTTTAAACAAGAGAATTCCCGTGGTCATGGCAAAGATTATACATGCACACATTCACCAGCTACTTCATTAGGTACACCTTGCAAGTACTTTTTTGCTTTAAGAACTGCCTTCTACGTCAACAATTATTTGTAACATTGATTCAACAAAGTGCTAGAAACATCCCTTAAAGATTTCAATCCACATTGACATGATAACATTACACATGCTGCAGATTTGTCCAGTGTGTCACATTATTCTCCCATTCCATCACATACTTTATTGGATTGAGATCTGGTGACTGTGGAGTTAACTTTGTGACATTGTGGCACATTATCCTGTGGTCATAAAGGGATGGACATGGTCAGCAACTTTATGCTTTGGCATTCAAACTATACTCAATTAGTACTAAGGCCAAAGGTGTGCCAAGAAAATATTCTTCACCCCATTATACCACCACCAGCCTGAATCATTGATATAGAGCAGGATGGATCCATGCTTTTATGTTTATGCCAATTATAAATGGTTTTCAATATCTTTTACAAATAAAAATCTAAAAAGTGTGGCACGCATTTGTAGTCAGCCCCCTTTACTCTGATACCCCTAACTAAAATCCAATGGAACCAACCAATTGCCTTTAGAAGTCACTTTATTAGTAAATAGAGTCCACCTGTGTGTAATTTAATCTTAGTATAAATACAGCTGTTCTGTAAAGCCCTCAGAGGATTGTTAGAGAACATTAATGAACAAACAGCATCATGAAGCCCAAGGACCACACCAGACAGGTCAGGGATAAAGTTGTGGAGAAGTTTAAAGCAATGTTAGGTTATATAAAAAATATCCCAAGCTTCGAACATCTCACGGAGCGCTGTTCAATTCATCATTCAAAAATGGAAACAGTATGGCACAACAACAAACCTAACAGGACATGCTCATCCATCTAAACTGACAAGCCAGGCAAGGAGAGCATTAATCAGAGAAGCTGCTAAGAGGCTCATGGTTTCTCTGAAGGAGCTGCAGAGATACACAGCTCAGATGGGAGAATCTGTCCACAGGACAACTATTCGCCTTGCACTCAACAAATCTGTCCATAAGCAGTTCCTTTTTCAGTTTGCGACAAGCAGCTAAGGAATCTAAGGAATTTTATTGATCAAGGTGAAAACCAGAACTGAGACACCTTGTGCAAATCATTTGTTTGTGTTGTGAGAATTTGGATGTTTTGTAGATGCATTATGGTAGTTCCTGTGTCTTCCACATACTTCCACATGTGTATTTACGGGAACTATCGATGATCGGCCTTGTGGGTGATGCATATAGCCACACCCACCTCAAGGGAAATACTGCTATCTGGATAATGTGACGTAATCTGGCACAAAACTGCACATAACATCCCTTCTACTCAATCTTTGATTTAATTGTGGAGTGGAGATTTTACTTTCAGGCAAATAACAAAGGACTAGTTCCATTAAATTCTGTCCAGCCAGGTTTGTGTGATGCAGTGACAAAATCGTCTGGACAGATATATAGACAGACATACATACAGACATATAATGACATACAGATACATTCTATGCCCCTTACTTCCTATATCCCTTTATTAGTTTAAGTTGTTTGAAATCACAGACAGTCTAACCCTGTTTCTAATACCCTTCAGTATTTATTTTCTATTTATCCCTGTGCCCCTTTCCTATTTTGGCCATTCTTAGGCTCTTTTCTTCCCTTTTCCCCTCTTCTTTCACTCACTTGTGTGTGTGTGTGTGTGTGTGTGTGTGTGTGTGTGTGTGTGTGTGTGTGTAGATCAGAATTGATTACAGGGTTTTATGTACATAGAGTGTGTGAATGAAAATGATTATCTCACACAC
>JAQMYG010000037.1:20960466-20978874 GCA_030014215.1 Clariallabes teugelsi
TTTTGAAATCCCCAGTATTGTTGTAGAATGTAGAAAATAAATCACTAAACAAAAACAAAGAAATTTGCAAGTGACCCTAAACTTTTGAACGGTAGTGTATATATATACAGTGGAACCTCGGATTAGGAGTAATGCGGTCTACAAGTGTTCCGCAAGAGAGCAAAGATTTTTAATAAATTTTGACTTGAAAAACAAGCATTGTCTTGGTTTACGAGCACCGAGTATCATTTATCACGCATGTGCTTCTTGTTTTGACGCCGAGCGTCACGTGATCACAACTGAGCCAACGGTTTTTCTCTTTCTTGCGCTGCAGAATTGTGGGTAATCGTCTCCCCTGCTGGGTCTGAGTGCTCGTCTCTTACTTGCATCATCAATATCCGTGCACGCGTGTACTGTTTACTATAACACTGTGACCACGTGTGTATGTAAAACATATTTTATTTTGTGCTTGTAATCAATGAAGATTTGCCACCAGGCTGGTCATATTTAGTCATGAAACCTCCAAACACTAAATTGGCCAGTGTTTCAGTTTCATTGTCCAACCCCTATATATATAATAGAGGAACTAATAAAGCATGCCTTCTTCAGACAGAGCCTGTTCCATTCTGATGCCACAGAATTTATTACCAAAGCATTTAGATTTGTTTGTGTGCATGCATGTGTGTGTGTATGTGTTTTACAGAGCCAGAGAGCAGCTGATGTGTGTGTGGTTCAGAGTGCCAGTGGTTGTTTCCCAGTTAAGTCTGACAGTCTAGTCCTTCAGATTAACAAGTTCCTCATTGGACTACAGTCTGGGCAGGAGAGGCAGCTGCATGTTCGATTGGCCGGTCAGCGTGTCTGTGATGACGACACAAATCGTTCCGTTTCATCTATAGAGGAGGATTTCCTCACAGCCTCGGAACATCTGGAGGAAGAGAATGAAGATGACAAAAATGGTGAATAACACATCTATCTATCTATCTATCTATCTATCTATCTGTCTGTCTGTCTGTCTGTCTGTGTTACCCAAATTCTCCATCTCTCTCATATCTGTAATTCTGTCCATCCATAAACCAAACATTAATATTGCAGATTAAATTCTTGCTTAACATATAAATCATTGACCTAATGCACATCTCTTCTGTCCATCCATCTTCTTTCACTTTTTATGTTTTTGAATTTTACTTTTGTTTACTTAATCACATCCTCTTCCCCCACTTCCATCTCATTTTCATTCACTCTCTGTGCAATTGAGTTTAAAAAAGCAAGTTAAATTCTTGCTTAACATATAAATCATTGACCTAATGCACATCTCTTCTGTCCATCCATCTGTCCTCTCATCTGTTAATATTTCTATACTTAGTTTTAAACTGAGTAAACCTGTATGGAGTGGTGTATAATTTTTCAGTATTTGTACCTCCTTAATGTACTTAAGTATTATTTTGCTAATGTTGTATTTCAGCTGAATATTAACAATTTTGGAAACTTTTTCTGTTTTTAATTTCAACTATACTTTTTTCTGGTAAATATGTTAGAAAGTAAGAGAGCTAAAAATGAATGAGAGCAACAGAGAGATTGATTTAAATATTTTTTCCATAACTTTAAGGGGACAGTAACCTAATACATTCTAACTTGGTTCGATACTCCATACATTTGAAAGCATCCACTTTTGTACTCTTACTCAAGTGGATGCTTTCAAATGTATGGAGTATTATCGGAGTATCAGAGGTGGTGTACTTCGACCACCTCTCCCACTGTGAAGTCCCATCCAGGACCTATTCCCACCTATTCCCCTAGTGAGACGCTCCAGAGTTATTAACTAACCTAATCTGAATGAGACTAGCTATACATCTATCTGTTCATCTGTCTGTCGTTTTATCTACTTTCCATTCATTTCTATTTCTATCTATCTATCTATCTATCTATCTATCTATCTATCTATCTATCTATCTATCTATCTACAGTATCTATCTATCTAGCTAGCTAGCTAGCTAGCTAGCTGCTAGCTAGTTAGCTAGCTAGCTATCTGTCTATCAGTTATCTCTATTAAGTCTATTAATCAATCCATCCACCAGCAGTTGTATGCAAAAGTTGGCCACCTCTATAACTCTCCATGTAATCATTAAAAGGCTAGTCAATTTCTGTTTATTATCTTCCATACTTTTTCAAATATGAAGTAGTTGCACATTCCTATTGGCATAAAATGTTTTAGAATGTTTCCTGCAGAGATTATATTTATTAGTTTTAACAAAATATTCTATTTGACTAGGTTTGCCCAAATTCTTTATGGAATTATCATTGTAATAAGATGATGAAATTACTATATGTTGAAATTGAGGTCACAAACAGGGTCAAAGACTTTGGTGGTGCAGGCAGGTGCTGTTTTATCCATCATTAGTATAAACTTTTCTTATTCTCTTCTGAAACTGTTAAAATGTGCTTCTTCCATCCATATGTTATCCTATCAATCCTATCAATCAATCTTTTCTCTATTAAACCTTTCCTTTAAAAACACTACGTAGAGCTTTATACCTGTTTGATCACATTTCAAATACAAAGTATGCCATATTAATGGCCTAAAGTTATATCATATCATATCATATCATATCATATCATATCATATCAGAGTAGAGTAGAGTAGAGTAGAGTAGAGTAGAGTATACAGGGCCTGGTAAGAAAAAATGCTCTAATGCCCCTTCACCCTTTGAGACAAACTTATACCACAAAATTTCAACTGCATCCTAAAAATATCAAAGGACACAGCAGCAACAGGGTCAAAATGGAAGAATTTGTATTTATCAAGTTCATGCTACTTCCTAGCCCTGTCAGGTTCTCAATATGTCTTTCATGTTGTCAGTAATTTCCTATAACGCACACGATCATGCACTCACCAGGTCAGGTCTGTTTCGCGGCAACAACAGACTGACAGGTCTTACAAATTACCTGGCTCTGTGATATATCATCTTTCCTGTATCCAAAGTAATCCCACACTACAGATGTTGACTTTTTTTGGGCACCAAGTCCTCCTGTGCTGAACTTATCATCCCTGTTTCTGCAGCCTATTTGTCATTAAGCTCAGTCTCCTGTTCTCGCACTCTATTTAGGCGCGCTGCGTTGTGGTTGGTTCAAATAGCATACTGCAGGAAAAGTCAGGAGCGCGCAAAAAATCGTGCTGTAAGGCGATTTAGAAATCGTGCATATTCACATCGCGATTTCGATACAATTTCAATTTAGGGAGTAATACTTCCTTACTGGTTTCTACCGCATTCCCTGCCAAGTTCTTACTGCATTGACCGAATTTTCTTTGAGGATGTAGTTGGAATGTGGCTCAGTGTTGGCTCAAGGAGTTTCAGCTTTCTGAGTCTAGACCTGACCAACTGTAGCAACTCCAGATCATAACAATATGCATAATGTGGTCATCACTTTATGCACTTCTCATTTTACCCTGATGCCCCATCACTCTGGAATAGGGTCAATCTGGACTACTTAGGCCATGTAAATATTTTCATTGCTCCAAAGTCCTTTGTGCTTCCTAGCAGATTTAAGGAATTTTTAATCTCACTTTGGTTTTCCTAGGGCCTCCTAACTGTTAAGCCCCTGTCTCGAGAGCTTTTACCGCGTTGTGCATGTGTTAATGCTCTTAATTCATTGATAGAAATAGCTGTGATTTCTACTGTGAATTTTTATATTGAAACATCGCAATTTATAATTTTTGACCACATTTCTTCCACAAAGTTAAAATATTAGGGTTATACGTCCAAATCTTAATAAGGTGTTGGGTGGTTCTTAACCTATTTTCAGTCATTTCAAATGTTCTTAGTTGTTTTTGTTGTTTGACCCAGGCAAATAACTGGACCCTTCCAAATTGATGACTTTTATTGGCCAGACAATGTGCTGTATATATTAAATTGTTTACACATACAGTAGAATTTTATCCAAAGAGAATAAATTGAGGCACAATCTATAATCTAAGCTTTAGATAGATAGTTAGATAGATAGATCGATCCTCTCTTATCGTCCCAGATCGACTTTGGAATTTGATGCTTATGACCTTTTATTTAAAACCAACAAATATACCAGAAAAACCTATTAGCAGTTCCCACTCTTTCCCCTTGGTGCTTCCTGAAACATTTCTTAAACATGTTGGCTTTTCAGAGCCTGCTTTCATCTTACATACCAATTTGATTCTAGTCATCACTTTCAGGTCATCTTTCCCTTCATTAACATTTTACTTCATTCTGATTCTGTTCCTACTGCTATGAATTATTGATTCATAATTCTTAAAGAAGCTAGCCATAAGCCTCTTTCTTAGTATGTTGCTGGCCTTTCTAATGTCACCATCATAGCACAATTGTTGGAATGGTTTGTAAACTTTCATGTCGATATCAATATTTCGAAATACTCCAGTTTAGTTTTCATACACCGTAGTGTATTGCATTATTAAAAACACTTTTACTGCCTAAGCACAACTTAGTGCTGTTCCAACGGTATTCCTCAAGAACACTTTGACCCTCTCCATTTCACTATTTTCCTCTTTACTGTATGTCTTAATGATCATTTATGGTGCCAATGTTACAGAAAACATCAACTACCCTGAAATGACACTGCAAGCATTGTATGTATTCTATAAAATAAAAAAAATGGAAGTTTTTAACACTGTCGTCTTGGACCTCCAGGGTCCAGGTTCGATTCCTGTCTCTGTGTGCATGTTTTCCCCGTGCTTGGTGGATTTCGTCCGATTTCCTCCCACAGTCGAAAGACCTGCAGATTTGGCTAATTGGCATTCCCAAATTGACTGTAGTGTGTGAATGAGTGTGTGTCTGTGTGTGCCCTGCGTTGGATTGGCACCCTGTTCAGGGTGTGTTCTTGTGTATCTGCCTCGTGCCCTATGTCTCCAGGCCCCCCGCAACCCTGAATACGGGATAAAGCGGTATAGGCGATGATGAGTGAGTGAGTGAGGAAGTTTTACAGATTGAACCAGCATGGCTAGTAAAAAGACTTCGGACTAGGAAGTATACTAGGAACAGGATCCAAACAAATAGCTGACAGACCACAGCCAGGACTCAGCATTCACGCTACCAAACGTAGAAATTAACAGCATACTCCAAACCAAAAAGTAAAAACATCAACAGAAACTGATCATTATAATAACAAAATAGTGTAAAAAAGTGTTAAGGGATAGTGAGTTCCATAGAAGCTCAGGGTTAATGCAATGATACTCACACTCCACCCAGCAGCCACAAGGCAAAACTAATCTATAATTTAACTCTCATGAGGCATATGACAGAGCAGCGTGTGAAGGTTAGCCTCACCTCAGAGCCAAAGCAGTATTTATTATAAGATACGAAAGGTCTTTGGAGGTTTCTTTATAAGACAAAGAAAGAAGAAGCAAAAGGCAGTATAGCAAAATATATCCAGGTTAAATCTAAGTAATATCTAAGTATTTCTAAATAGCAAGGTTATAATATTTAGTATACAAATCCATACTCAAATTCAGATACAGTGAAACCTCGGATTGCGAGTAACGTGGTTTGCGAGTGTTCTGCAAGGCGAGCAAAGATTTTAAATAAATTTTTACTTGGAAAACGAACAAGTCTTGGTTTACGAGTACTGAGCATGCGCTTCTTGTTTTGACACCGAGCGTCACGTGATCACAACTGAGCCAACGGTTTTTCTCTCTCTTGTGCTGTGGAATTGTGGGTAATCATCTGCACTGCTGGGTCTTAGTGCGTGTCTCATACTGGTATAATCAACATCCGTGCACGCGTGTACTGTTTACTATAACACTGTGACCACGTGTGTGTGTGCACAAAACATATTTTATTTTGTGTCTGTATGTGTGTGTGTACAGCGCGCGTGGAATCTGCTCTGTCGCGATTCTTTTTAAAGGTAAAGTGCAGGTTAATTTGTTTTATTTTTACTTTACAGCAGTGATTCTGTTAGTGTGTCATTAGAGAGATTTCTTGTTTATCTTTCTGATAAAACAGCGTTTTCATATGTGCGCGTGCGTGTGTGTGAAAAGAGTGGAGGAAGGGTCTGTGTAAGAAGAGAAGGGGGAGAGGGGAGCTTACTTTAGATTCACATACACACACACACACACACACACACACACACACACACACACACACACACACAGAGCGCCTTGTGCGCATTTATTTTATTATTTTCGGGATTTATTTTTACTTTTTTTTTTAAAAAGGTAAGGTGTAGGTTAATTTGCTTTATTTTTACTTAATATTTTGTGTTAATTATTTTTATGTATTTATTTTTTTGGGCTGTGAAATGAGCAATTTAAGTTTCCATTATTTCTTATGGGAAAATTTAATTTGGTTTACAAGTGTTTTGGAATACGAGCCCGCTTCTGGAATGAATTATGCTCGTAATCCAAGGTTCCACTGTACTCATATTGTTAACCAAAATTACTACAACTTTTTTTTTTTATTCTTGTAGAGGCTGACGGCGGAGTTTTAGTAGAATCGTCCAAGATGCTACAAACAGAACAAACAAAGAAGAAGAACATGCTAGAAAGAGAGGACAGTGAAGACTCAGATACCCTTTGTGCTTCCTGCAAATCCCACAAAGTTTCCAGAACTTCCAACAGACGTGAAAAAATCACTCCTAAAATTAGCAAACAAACCAACAAAGAGTCAAATTACGCCTCCAGCCTTGCTGAATCCGTTCTGCAGGATGCTTTTATCTGCTTTTCTCAAGACGACGCATCCTTTCCCACTGAGGCAGCCGTGTCTAACTCCAGCTCTACAAAAACATCAACTGATGTGCCCACTAGAACAAGAACGCACTCCTTTGAACTTCCAAAAATTGTGATAGTCCAGAGTCCTGATAACTGCGATGAGCCGCCCGAATGGCCCGGAACACAATCCTTTGGTGCACATGAAAATCAGGACATGCAAGAAACAGGAAATCAGCCTCACTTGCAGCAAAGCTCTGCAGTGAGGCACACAGCTAAGCCTGTGGAGATAGCCTTAGCATGTGCTGCTAGCATCATCGGCACAATCAGCAACCCACAGGTCACAAAGCAACTAGTGCTCGAATCAGGAAATGATGAAGACGAGATGGATGAAGAAAAGGACAGAGAGACAGAACAAAGAGACTATTCAGTACCTTCTGCAATATGTGCCATATCCCAACTAGCAGGAGCAGCTGATCCAGTAGTAACTGAAGATTCATGTGAATTGTCTACAACATCAGTGGGACTGCTATCAGCAGCTCAAGCTTCCACAGCCATTACGTTACACTGCAATGTTGCGGAAGGATCTAGTATGGACACGTTTAGATCTACTGTTGCTGAGATTCTCTTGAAGGAAGCTTTAGAAGTCCTGATCCACAAACAGAGCTACACCAGCATAGCAAACTTCTTGGAGACCACACATAACAAGATTGTGGATGGCATCATGCATCCAAGAAGATCCTGTCAGAACCATGTAGGATCAGACAATTTTACGCAAGAGTTGGCAGAAAGCATGTTTACATATGCATTGGAGAAAGCTGTAAAAAGAAAAGAGCTTAAAGGAAAGGATGCCCCCAATATCCAATGCTTCCTTTTGGAGAGTGTGAACAGTTTGCTCTTTGATGTTCTTTGTGCCACATCAAGAAAATTTGGTGATATTTCAAAATGTACACCAGAGTTATTAGATGGGGAAAAGTTTGAAGTCAGTACAAAAGAAAATGAAGTAACTGCCAGTCCTGGAGGAGAAGCTATAAGCCAACTACATTATTTAACCGAACTCAAAAAGCCTGAACATTTGAATGAGGTAGAAAAGCCTTCTTTATTTGCAGGGGAAATGGAAAAAGAGCACATAGACATGCAACCACAGAAAGGAAATAAATCAAATGTGAATGATCCCACAAAACAGCCTCAAAGCAGAACTACTGTTACCACATTCAAAGGTGAAGTTAGGCAACAGACTTTCTCTTCATCTACAGGACCCCTGACGGTGTCTAAAATGAATCATGGCGAGTCTAAGACTCCTGTTGCATGTTTTGCTGAAGACTTGGCAACCACTGTAGTCTCTATGGCTACAGAGCTGGCAGCAATATGTCTGGAAAATTCGAGTGGAAAGCAACCATGGTTTTGTGCCCTGAAGGCAGGACCTGAAGGGTCTGAGGGGCTCCTTTTGCCCTGCCGCACAGTTCCACCTTTCAGAAGAAAAGAGACACAAAATGGAGTGGTGATTACCAAAAAGCACCGTGCACCTCGTCTCAGTGAGATCAAGCGCAAAACTGAGGAGCAGCCCGAGCTCATGGAGCGACTGGTGAACCGTGTAGTTGATGAAACTATCAGTCTTGATGATCCAGCAATCTCTGACCCTTTCTCACTTTTTGCCTCAGAGGTCACTGCCAGGATTATGAACTGTCCTGAACTGAATGTAGTGGACACATCCAAACCAGGCCAGTCATCTCGCAGCCGGTTGCAATGTGAGAGATGGAGCAGCCGTGGAAAAGCCTCCAGCTATGAAAGTATTCCAGAGGAAGACGCGGATCCTTCTGGAGCACCCAACACCCTCGATCCAGGAAGCAGACTTGGTCACAATTTGAGCCGGGGAAGCTCAATATCTAAGCAGTCCAGCTGTGAAAGCATTACTGATGAGTTTTCTCGTTTCATGGTGAACCAGATGGAGATGGAAGGCAGAGGGTTTGACCTACTACTTGACTATTATGCTGGAAAAAATGCCAGCAGCATCCTAGCAGCTGCTGTTCAACAGGTGACAAACAAGAAAAACGGCCACCTAAATGTTCGGACATCAACCTGCCTGTCCAAACAGTCGAGCACTGAGAGCATTACTGAGGAATTTTATCGCTACATGCTCAAAGATATGGACAAGGAGAATAAAGATTATGGGATCACTAAGACCAAAGATTGGAGTAACAGCCTTTTGCCGCCACCCTCCAGGAGCCCCTTTTGTATCCGCCAATCATCTGTTCCAGATAGACGATCATCTGACTCAAGACTAACTGTAAACTCTCCCATTAAGGCAAACTCATTTGATGGATTTGCCCAAAATGTGCATAGTGACTCTCTCAACATTTATCCATCCAACTCTGTGTCATCTACAGGATTATGTAAATCTGATTCCTGTTTGTACAAACGTGGCCAGACAGACCATATTACAGACATGCTTATCCATGAGACCTGGGCAAGCTCTATTGAGTCTTTGATGCGTAAAAACAAAATTATAGCTGAACCCTCAGGGGACAGCACAGAGCAGGACTCCGAATCTCAACCACATGTGCAACTCTTTGCGAATCGACTAGCCACAGACATTGTTGAGAGCGGCAAGTCACTTATCGGATGCCAACAGGACGTCACGGCCAGTCATGCTTCAGTTGTTGAGAGGAGAAAGGGCTTTATGCAGTCTTGCTCAGGAATTGGGCAAAACTGGTCCCAGCCAGAGAGTGCAAATCGTGGACAAAGGGAGGTTCCTCTGATCCACATTGAGCCAGATCAAAAGGATGAAGCATCTGAAGACATGGAGTGCAATAGACACTTCATCAGAGATTCAAACACCAATGTTCAACCTCAAAGTAGCTGCGAAAAAGTAATGTCAATCCAAAACAGGTATGCCATAAAAGAAAACATAAAGACACTTCTTAAGGGTCATGCCCCCAATCAGACAATTTTAAGAGCAACAGATGAGTTTCTCACAGAGCTTTTAAACTGCAGAAGCCCAAACACAAAGGTGACATTTCAGTCTAGCAGAGTAGCTTTGATCTGCCTGAGAAAGAGGAAGAAGGAGAAAACAGAAAGAGCTTTTCTTGAGAATAAAATTGCTGACCATTTTCTTTATTACCGCATTACTGACCCATTGCCTCCAGTGGCTTAAATCGTGCACACTGAATAGTTATAGATAGAACACAAAAACATACACTGTAACCAGGACAAGTAATTTTAATGCAGTCTTATTATTAGTTATATTAAGCATATATCAGATGTGTGCTGTAACAGTTTAAACGTTTTTAAATTGTGGTAATGACTGAAATGTCTCTGTGATATCTTGATATTACCTGTTTTTTGTTTGTGGTTGTAGGTGAGATGTTTAAAAAATTAATAAGATGCACAAGGCTAAAGATTATGTCTATATTAAATTGATACCAAGTCTTTCCAGTTTTATGCTTACTGTGACAGTCCTGCATTAGACATTTTATTAGCATAGATGCTTCAGAGACTTTATGACTGAACCTGTTACTGTATGTTACAGCAGTCTGAAAGTCTTAACTTGAAATGATGAAACAACTATTAAATGTAATTCATGGTGTAATAAAAAATGTATATTCAAAATATTACTTCATAAACAAATAACAAATATAATTCTTTAGTCTAGTATTTAGTACTCAAAAACCTGTGGACACCTAACCATCACACCAATATGTGGTTCTTCCTAAACTGTACAGAATTGTGCTTGCCTCAACTATATTGTTACTGTTATTGTCACTTTTTTGCCATATAACACATTGCGGTTTTACCATCTATTCGTTCCCATCACCAGGGACAACAGCAGCAGGATGGCCACAGCACCCTCTACATGTGTAGAAGGGGCATGTCGCTCTTTCAGCACCAGCAGTGAGGAAAGTGGCTCAGGTGGTTGGGCACAAGTTGCCGCTGATGAAGATCCACAAGAGGAAACCACTTGTAGTTTTATTCATCTAAGTGAGGGGTCAGTGTTTCAGTTTACGATTATGCCTTTTAAATTTTTATAGCTAATTTCACTAACTTTTACTAGTAACAGTAGTGTTGAAGGGCCATTCCTAGGCTCCGTTTTGCTCTCTGTTGTACCTACATATGTTCAATGATAATTTTTACCATAGTGTTGAATGGTCATACCAATTCTACTCTAATTGAGTTCCTGTTAAAGCTCTGAACCAGTATTTTTGGTTGTTAAATCGTTGTGGAAGAATTCATTTGGCAATGCTACTGATGTTGGAGCAACATTGACCACATTGGGATAACGCTGAATGAATGCAGTTGCAGCTTTAAAACAACATTTATCATCAGCATATACACTAATCAGACATAATATTAAAAACATTAACATTAAAACCACCTAGGCTTTGGGTTCCCCTTGTGCCACCACGATGTCTCTGGCCCCTTGGGGCATAGCTCCACAAGACCTCTGGCATGTGCTGTGGTGTCTGGCACCAGGACATTGGCAGTTGTTCCTTTGGGTGCTGTGGGTTGCGGGGTTGCTTCTGTGGATCGGATTCTGTGGCACATCCCATGGATGGTTGATTGCATTGGACTCTGGGGAGTTTGGAGGCCAGGTTGGTGGCCTTGGGCTCTTGCTGCTTTTTACTGGCAGGCTGTGGTCCAGTGGGCAGACTGGTGCCTTTCTATCATGGCAAGTATTTACATTTTTCAGCGATTTGTGCTGCTTTGGCTTTTCTGTGGGAACTGGTAGGGTCTGTCCTTTAGTTCCCATGGCCATGGGTTAACTTTGGGTGCCCACGAGGCCCCTCACCAGTTTGCTGTTTGTATTGATCAGTGTTATTCACCTCACCTTCCAGTGGTCATAATATTATGACTGATTGCAAAGATATACTGCTATGTAGCTGTATAACTGTACAAGTGTGACATGCCTAAATTGCACGCAGTATCATCCACTGAATTTTTATCATGTTATTTACTAACCCTTTGTTTCCCTTCTAAGTTGATATTTCCCCCTTGCCTCTTGCTGTTCCTATCACTAGCACTGGTCTTAATGCATTGGGGAGCCCTGATGCATTTCATGGTAATATTTTCAAAAGAAAACTAAATTACATATAACACTAGACATAACCCTACAGCACTCGAGATGCACAAGCGATTTGTGTACAAGAGAATTTATGTACGCTCACTGTGTGCAGGAAGCTCTTGCGTTCATCCTGTGCTCCATTCTGGGTTTCTGAACCTTGTTAGAAACTTAAGGAAATGTGGGTGCAGTTGGAAGTTGTGCGGATGTTTAAGTGACATAAATGCTACAAGTAATCGTTGACATTCTGTTGTTTTGAGGTGCTAACTAAAAATTTTTTTCCCAGTCATGCTTTCTATTTTATTCCAAGTTCATGTTATTTTAAGTAATTCTAACTTTTAGAAACAACATTGTCCAGATGTTGTGTTTTGGGTGGACGATGTTGCGACCTAATTACAACTATATGACACACAACATTAGGGTTCCTGCTGGGAAATGTTTAAATGCTGATGCCGTACCTGATGTTGTGAGGCAATCCCAAGCCTGCTTCATTTGGCGATCTACAAAAGCTATTATAATGCTAATCCTGATGATGAACAGATTGCTCATTTACTCCATCTGGTTTTCCATTATAACAGCATGCACTAAATAAATACTGACAATCATAATGGTGAAGAGTGCATCTAAGGCCACTTAATTTCACTCTCATTTAAAGCTACATGTGCTACATGTTATTGCTAACGGTGGTGTTTTGAAGCCTGCTCCATTTGGCTTTCCATTAAAGCTGTATGGCCTAAATGGTGAGCTGTTACAGTACCTGTGGTGTTCGTGATCGATTCTGAAGTTAGTCTGTTTGGCTAACCAAATTTGGTGGATTGTGATCTGTAGCTAGTCTTACTATAGTTGTCTCTTACTTTGTATTAACATCAACAAAAATGGAATTGGTTATATTAATAAATTATGTTATAATTAGAAGCAAAAAGGACAAACTAGACATTTTGGGTTTTAAAATCAACAGTCGTCCTTGGACGTTGTTCAGTTACCTGTTGTGATTTGATACTTGTGTTTGAGACAAGACTGTTCTACAAAATCAGTATCACTGTACAATATAAACTAAATGGCATAGTGTATAATATATAGAATATACTACATAGCGTAGCAATGTGACAATGTGTTTTCCAGCAACTCTTTGTAACGCAGTCTATGTGCACTGTCTCAAATGACCAAAACACAAGTGTCCACATTTCTCAGATCTCAGTTCATATTGTTTCATTTCCTCCATCACATCCAATCTTCTAGCACTATTTTTTCATTTATTGCAGTGTAGCTGGAAGCATAGATATTGAAAGTGGAAATAAATCATAGATTAAAAAGAAAATGCCTTGGCACACATTTCAAGTAAGACATAATGGAAGCACAAGCACACACACACACACACACACCTTTTTTTAATTAAGTAAGTTATTTATTTAGTTATTCAATCCAACTTGTGTTGAATTATGACCGTGTCCTAAATGACACCCCAACTGTAACTCCACGTCTCACACATTTGGTGCATTAACCCTTACTCATGAAGTATGAAACCTTAAGGGTGAGGATGAAAAAGTGAACAATTCAAACAGTCCATGGTTCTTTTACTCAGTTAACAATTCTCACTCTATCTAAAATGAAATCGAATACCTGCACAAAATTAAATAAAATGTATGTAATTGATTTTTGCTACAGTTGAACTGAGCCTTTGAAGTTATTATTCATGGATTATATTTTCTATTACACTTGACTATTAGTACTATTGAAAATATTACAATATATTTTTGGCAAAAAAAGTTGTATTCCATTTCTTTTTCACTAATGTCAGGATCTCTAGAAGTCTCTCCAGGCTGTAACACAAGCACAATATATACAGTATCAAACAATAAGATATGTTTGAACATACCACTGCACCAACGCACGTTAAATGTACACCCCCGTCGCACCTTACAACCTACATCAGTGCACTTGTGGCTAGAAACTTAGTAGATGAGTAGATGATTTGTCCGTTGTAGGTGGGGCAAATTATGTGTCTGTGGCAAGCACAGTATATAAACTCTTCCCCAATCTCTGATGCCTCAAGCCAGGAGTGCTTAACACAGCGTCTGTTTGGACTTTTGTAGGTAATTTCATGCAGATTTGCCCCAAGGTTTTTGCTCCAAAGCAACGACTAATCCTAGACATTTTTAAAAATTCAGGTGAGAAACTCTCCCACTAAAACTGGATGGTTCTACACGCCACCTGTAAGCAGTTTTGATTAAACTCTGACTTAGTGGGACTATACTTCAGAAGGATGCTCCTTTTCTCCTTTTCTTAGTCCCACATAACTTAGATTAAACACTGACTGACAGGCTTTTAAAACAATGTAAAAAAAATATATGTTTTAAAACGCTTATTTTAAAAGTATTTTGTGCTGTTACTGTCATTTTATATTGCACATGTGATTGCCAGCTGAGGAGGAAAAGGATTTAGATAAAGATTTTTAGAGAGAGCAAGAGAAAGAGAGATTCATAGGATGTCTTTAATGATTTAGATAAGCATATTAACAAAACAAAATTAGATAAATCCATTTGTGTCCAAATGGATAGGCCGGCCTGCAGTTGTGTTTGTGGCCATGTAAATATACAATTTAGTGGCAATAATAGTGTGGATTGAGTTGTAGCCCTTAAAGCTCAGAGCATTTTAGCCATTATTTGTTTAGCTCCTTTTTAAAATACACATACAGCAGTATAGAGTGAAAAATCCGTGTTTTTTTCCAGAACAAAATAGGCAATATAATGAACTGAATTTTAGTTAATTTTAACTGACTACCCAAACAAGACTGAGTAAAACAAGTAATGATAACTTATGTTCTGTCTGACATACTGTATCCAAAAACCCAAATACACAGTTTGAAGTTTCACTCTTCACTTCTTAGATTCTTTAAACATTAAGAAACACTTCTTAGAAACATTAAGAGAAAAAGATTTGATTTGATTTTATTGTATGTTTGTTTTTTGTGTCATTTGTAAATAGAAATTTATTAACATAGATAAGACAACAGCAAATAGATGGTGTTTTAAAACTGATTTGTCCATAATCGTATGTTTTAATATACAGCGGAACCTCGGATTGCGAGTGTTCCACAAGACGAGCAAAGATTTTTAATCAATTTTGACTTGGAAAACGAATAAGTCTTGGTTACCGAGTACCGAGCATCATGTATCACGCATATGCTTCTTGTTTTGATGCCGATCATCACGTGATCACAACTGACCCAATGGTTTTTCTCTCTCTTGCGCTGCGGAATTGTGGGTAATCGTCTCCCCTTCTCGGTCTTAGTGTGCGTCTCTCACTGGTATAATCAATGAATAATCCGCGCGTGTACTGTTTACTATAGCACTGTGACCACGGTGTGTGCACGTAAAATGTCTTTTATTTTGTGTTTGTATGCGTGTGTGTACAGTGCGCATGTACTGTTTATTATAACATATAATATATTTTGTATTAATTATTTTTATGTATTTATTTTTTTGGACTGTGGAACGAATAATTTGAGGTTCCATTATTTCTTATTTTGAAATACGAGCCAGCTTCCGGAATAAATTATGCTTGTAATCCAATGTTAAACTGTGTATATATATATATATATATATATATATATATATATATATATGTTGTTGTTGGTCTTTCGGCTGCTCCATATATATATATATATATATTGGCATGTCAACCCTCTGCCACATTTATCTTTGAATATTATTTCTTTTAGCTAATGTTTTGCTATGTATGTGCATGCCCTGACAGAAACCTTAAGCTTCTGTTGGATTTTACATACAAGGATATTAATAAATAAATAAATAAATAAAAAACAAAGAAAATCGCTTACAGTGACACTACGAATGACGCCTGTCTGGTTGATGACTCCTGCATCCAGAAATGTGTCCTTGACACGCACCACAATGTCTGTAGTGACCCAATCATTGGAGGTCTGGTCGATGTTTGAGCCAGGGGTGTGAGGATTGTAGCCACCTGGGGATGGAGCCCCAGGAGTCATGGGGCTATAGCCTACCGGGCTGGGGCTCGGACTTGCCTAAAGATCACACAGTCCATCACATTCATTCACAACTCAATTGTGTACACAAAGCAGACTATATGTAAGCAACAGGGTAGTTACAGCTCGAATAAAAAAAAAAAATAAAAATAAGGGATGATACCTGGTATGCCATGGGTGAGGGTGTGGGGTGGTAGCTGGCTGGAGAGTGGGTGTTTTGGTAACCAACTGGACTTGGAGCCACTTGGTGATAACTCTGCGGACTGGGGCTAGGCTGGTAAGAGCCCTGTGGAGATGGTGCTGCATATGGAGAGTACTGGTCTGTGTTGTACCTGCAGAACAAATGTACAGTCCCAAGTTATGCTTCAAGTCCATCAAATCAGACATAAAACAAGACAACCATGTACTAAATGCATATCCAGAGATCGTCTCACATCGCTGGAGTTCCCGGGGTCTGTGGATTGTATTGGGGATTGACTTGTGGAGAGGGCACTTCAGGATAGCCAGGGGTCTGGGGATTAGGTGTGGCCCCATAACCCTGAGGTGACGGAGAGGGCTCGTCATCATAGCTGAATTCATAATCCTCATCCGGCCTGTACCAAAAAAAAAGTGTAAATAAAAAATAAATAAATAAAATAAAATGTGCATTAAACTGTCTTTGCGAGTCTTTCTCTCTTACCTTGATGGTGTGTTGGGATTGTTGGGGTCCCAGGCTCCACTCTGCCCAGGTGTCCGACTTCCATCATGCAGCGGCGTTTGAGAGCCGTAATGAGGTGTTCGGCTTCCTGTAATAAATCGCCCCGCTGAAAAACAGACCAGCCAAAAAACACAGCAAAGGCAGAAGCTCAAGGATTACCGCTTAATTGCTCTTACCATCGTGTATGGGTGTCTGGCTGCCGTACATCGGGGTCCGAGAGCCCGAAACGTACATGGGGGTCTGAGAGCCATACATTGGAGTGCGACCGTGAGTGGAAGTCATTCCTCCGTGTCTCTTAGCACCACTGAAGAAGAAAAAAAATAAAATACAACGTTAAAAAAAAAATCTATTTCCATGGAATTTAAATTTCCATAATTTTTTTGTCTCCATTCTCTGGGCAGCGATTATTTATTGTGCCATGAAGAGCTGGGAGATGAAACTTAAAAGGATGACGTACACACTGGTCAGGCGCTGGCGGTCCACAGAAATAGTCTGACAGGTCGAGTGCAGCTCTACTCTTGCCGTTGATTCTGTTGCATCTTTGACCACCCCGATGTAACCTGTGCAACGTCAATACCCATAGGTTAAATATAAAAAAAAATGCATGAAATGTATATAGTTTCACAGATTATTTCCCACTACAAAAAAAGTCTATGTAGATTTATAGATAGATATCTACATAGAAAAATAAAATAGAAAATCAAAGTTTTGGTGGATTAACTCAACAGAATCTTCTCTTATAAAGTGTTGGAAAGGCAAGGGCAATAATGTTTTTACTGCTACATGCTGAAGAGATTTAGGTTTAAGATCAAAATATGAATATGAGACGAAGGTTTAAAAACGTAACCTTTCATTCCCTGACATTTACATTTTGAACTGTTTAAGGCCTGGTGCTTGACTTGACCAGCAGGAGAAGAAAATATAATGTTTTCATCTGATGAAGCCCTTTGTTGTGCTGTTGTGTGTATTTTGTGACATTATCTTGCCATAGGATAAAGTTGCTCCCAATTAGACTGGATGATTTTCCTGCAACTCGCCAGACTGTTACAACACTATCACTCCTACCTTTGTATGGTCCTTGGGATATACGGACTGTCTGTCCAATCAGGTCATTGTCTCGTCTTCCACGGCCACGTCCCATTCCGCCACCACCACCACCACCACCACCCCCACCACCCCTCTGCATCTGACCTGAAGAGGTACATAAAACAATTTTAAAAGTTTAAAAAACCTTTTGCTTGGTGTCAGATTTCATACATTACATTCAAATCTCTACATCGTTTACCCCCTCCTCCTGGGTGCATTGGACTGCTGATTCGAGGACTCATGGGTGCAAAACCACCAACAGTGAAATTGGTCACATCTCTAGGCTGCAATAGCAAAATATACAAAGTCAGATCCTTAGAAACAAAGGAAGCATTAAATATTCAGTTTGTTGCTTTTCAGGTTATCAACAGTAGGATGTAGAAAATACTGAAAGGAAAAACACACCACAGGCTGTTCTGATACACTCACCTTTGAACCCCCAGCCAGCACTAGATGGCGTGTTTTACAGACAAACATGCCTCCATTTTCAACAAGCTTCTTACAGTGAAGGAAGGCAAACCCGCGGAAGAGATGCCGGATTTCTCCCTCTCTGCCCTGTCAAACGCACACACAAATTCCTCACTAACTTTTTTTTTTTTTTTTTTACAACAAATCTAATAATCCAAAAGCCTAGTGCATCTGTCAGACAACACTGCCACTATGTAATGTAAATTACACTGCAAGGTAAAACTTATACCTGCTGCCAGATATGACAAATTAATATCATAATGGATTAGGGCTGCGCGATTTGGCCTAAAATCAAAATCTCGATTAATTGAACATTTTAACTCGATTACGATTAATGAACGATTTTTTAATTATTTTTTTTGCCCTCATAGTTCACTGACAAGTTTTGTACAGTAAATATGCTCACATATTACAAGTGAGAGATTTTTGAA
>JAQMYG010000037.1:21000447-21018571 GCA_030014215.1 Clariallabes teugelsi
ACATAAATTGTCTGAATAACGGATTACATTTTTGAAAAAATAACTAAGTAACTGAGTACTTAAATGGCGGACCTAACACATTAGATTACTCGTTACATTAAAAAAGTAATCCGAGGACTCTAACGTGTTACTTACACCCAACACTGATCCCCAGTGAATCATCCTGCGTTCTTATGATGACGACAGACTTGCGTTAGATATCCACTCTAATGACCCTCGATCTACCTCACTCTCTTACTTACACACACACACACACACACACACACACACACACACACACACACACACACCAATTCATGCTCCCTCCTGGTGTTTCATGTGACATACTACATATTTTTTTCTTAAATTGGAGCATATCTGCACAAAATAATTGTTACAAAATTTTGTGACGCTGTCTCCATAAATGAGACTAAATGGGCTAGGGCTGGAGCCGTGGTATGCGAAGAGATTTACCTTGATTTTAGTTTCATACATAGATTCTTTTTTTCACAATGGATCTACCTCAGAATAGAACAACAGAATAAAATCAGCTCTTGTAGATGTTTGCAGAGTTGAAGGGTGCAAGACGTACGATTTCTGCTGTGTGTCCTCTAAACGTGTAAAAACACTTTCCAGTTTCAGCACTCCATAATTTGCAGGTCTTATCGAAGGAGCCTGTAGCTATTTTATCGCTGAGAGAGAAAGGTGAAGAGAAACACAGAAAATTTAAATAAATACATGTTGCTCTCAATACATGTTATGTACATGTACCACTAATCTGAAAATATAAAGTCAATTACAATGATTTCCTTGTATATCTCAATAATTTATAAACGTAGGCTGGGAGAAATAAGGTAACATTATAGGAAGAGAGAAATAAGCTGCTCCAAACTACGAGAAGGAGAACACGAATGAGAAAGACAAAGATAAACAGCGAGATAAAGAAAGAGAGATAAAGACACAGAAAGGGACACAGGGATAAGGGAATGAGGACCTGACTCAAAACGACAGCACTCCTACATAACACCCTGGAGCTGGCTGAACCTGTAGTGTGTGTGTGTGTGTGTGTTTCTGTCTGTCTCTGTGTGTAATTATTCAGTTTGAACTTTGAATTTGTAAATATAATTCAACATGTGACGTAACATAAGGCAAATATAAGTGTCATCATATGAGGACATGACTTTTTCTCCCAACCTCATTGTCTATATATGTCCTTGTTTCCTCATATGAGGATTGTTAGGTATAATGATTTTGTCAAACATCTTCCTGGTTGAAGGTGTTTCTCTTCATCTTGTGAGGGTTCACCACCAGGGGGCACTGTTTTTGGTTTGTAGTTTTTGTTTGTAGACTCAGTTTCCCAGAAGGCACCTCGGTCAGGTGATGCGGGGGCTCACCTGAACCGAGGCAGATCATTAGTGACATTATAAATAGCTGGTTGTTCTGGGAAACTGGGTCGAGCATTAATGTGAGTTCTGTTAAGTGGGCCTTTGTTTTGTCTGGTTATGTTCTGTTTTAGTTTGTTTAATTATAGTTCGTGACACATCTCCTGAAACAAGGACAGGATTGCAGATTTTGACCAACCATGTTGTAATTACATGCACATGAACAATTGTTCTATGGGATGTTTTAATATAAGAATTAAAATTTTTCAATAATAATTACTATTTTAAACATTTAATTAATTTTGATTGAATTTTGAGCAATTATTCTTTCACTACTTCAGTATTTATAGCCTCTTGCAGCTGCAGGATGTTAATTTGTTAACAAGTACACTATCCTTCTGAGACCAGGACTCTATAGTATATCTTTCTCTTTATTAGCACCTGATAACTATGAACTTAATCATTATCTTTGAAAAAGAAGACATTTGGCAAATGAATTATACCTAATGGTCCTCATATGAGGATCGCACATAGATATATAGTAGTTATGTACTGTAGTTACAGTATATAGATATACAGGAAGTCCCCGGTTTATGAACATTCGAGTTACGAATTTCCGCAGATACGAACGGACCATGGTTAGCATAGATGCAAACAAATCGTGGAAGTAGCTTACGTGTATTGTACAAAAATAGACACTGCAGATACCAATATTTACAATTATATACAATGTTTTCAGTGTGTAAGTGAATGTATAAAGTCTCTAAAGTCTGGTATATTGTATGCGTGTGCATGTGGGGGTGCGGGAGAAATGTGTCGGCCTCACCAGTTTCAATGAATTAGTCTGGGAGCACGATGATGAAAAATTGCTGTCCTGTAAAGCTGTCCTGATGGTGAATAATCCTAATTTCAGAAAGTTCACAGTCCATAAAAAGTGGAAAACCTTGACAGAATGGCATCCAGAAATCCCTTCGCAAACTTAGTTGTGTGTGTGTATGCATGTGTGTTTGTGTGAAAGTTGTCCTACACAATAACCCCCCTCCTCCCTCCTAACTCCCCATTTCCTGTTGAGGGTGATTCTTTTCAAAAGTAAAGTGCAAGTTTATTAGTTTTATTTTTACTTTATATTTTGTATTAATCATTTTTAGATTCATATTTTTGTGTTGTGGAAAGAATCATTGGAGTTTCCATTAAAATGGCACCCGGGATTCCCATTATGATTTAAGGTGTAGAGACAACATTTTACTGTGAGATTCATTTCCTTCGGTGCAGTTACAGTTTTTGGCCACATGATACAGTAGGAAAGGAGACAGATTTGGTCAAGTGGATTGGTATGCTTTATATTGTATATTTGTGTTAAAGGTGTATATGACTCACTTTATCTGACTTATGAACAAATCCAACTTATGAACGTGTTCCTGGAACGTAACTCGTTCATAAGTAGGGGACAAACTGTATATTACTCGGGAGAAGATGTCATGTCCCTATACAAGGGCATCTCAAGGACAATTGTTTGTGGACACCTCTTAGTTCTTAGGTAAATGGCAATGCCACAGCATACAAACATATTCTATACCATTGTGCTATTCAAACATTGTGGCAACAGCTTGGGGGTGTCTCACATATGGATGCTACTGTATAGTCAGGTGTCAAACCTTTTGCTACATAGTGTAAGAATTTATATTCAATGGAGGTCTGAGAAGTCTGATTTAATCATGAAAGAAGTGTGGAAAAAAGTAAGAAATGGATGGTAATAAATAATATTAATAATAGTAATAAGAAGAAGAAGAAAAAGAAGAAGAAAAAGAATTACCCATAGGGATTATTGAATGCAATGGCATAAACAACATTTTTGTGCCCCTCCAGTGTGTGCAGTTCCTCTCCAGACACAGTGTCCCATATTTTACATGTCCTGTCATAGCTCCCGGTTATGAAACTGCAGAAATGATGGAGGGAAAAAAAAGATGAAAAAAGGAATGAGTGAGTGAGTGAGTGACTGAGAGGAACATGAGAGGCTGAGATAAACTCACCTCGATCCTGATTTATTGAAGGAGACATTGGTAAGAGGCAGGATGTGAGCCCGAAGCGCCTAGAGAGAGGGGGAGAGAATAAAAAAAGCGAGAAGGAGTGAGAGGGAGGGAATGATGGATGGAGAGAGGGTGTTGTGAAGTGGTGCACTTAAGTGCATTAATTCCTTTCCAATCTATAATCCTGACTGAGTGATTTTCATACATCAGTAATTTTCAGTCTGTAAACCATGGCGTCCCAGTGGGTGGTCCTGGTATTGCATCCAGTGGAGGTGGCAAGAATTTTATGCTTTCAGCGTGCGGGGACAGCTGTGGCAACCGAAATAAAAAGCGTGATTATGTGGATGCGTGGATTCACATGTTAATGTACTCGGCAGTGACATTAGATAAAAATGTTAGTTTTTCAAGAATGCAGAGCACGTTTTTCAACTGTAACCCTTTATTGGCTTTTTTTTCTGATTGTGCTTTCATATATGCTCTGCTGAGAAATCCATTTGAATCAAACCTTGGTGCATTTTCTCTTCTTGATGCAGTTCATCTGGGCACATAACAACACTGCAATTTCACTTGGGTGCGGACTTAAACCTTAGCCCAAATTGTCTGGATCTAAAAATATACAGGGCCGAAATGCGCCTCTCAAGCTTTGAAAATGCTGCTGTCTATTCATCACCTTGTGAAGCAAATATCATAAGAGTAAAGGGAAGCTCCTTTAGTGGCAGAAGACTCTGTTGAACAGTCCCAGGGAAGAGAAGAGAGTGCCTTTATTGCACCGGAACACAGATTTAATGAGCAGGGAAAAGGTATGGGTCAAATAAAAGAGCTAGTAAGAGGAATATAACCATACATAGATTGAAGTACTGTAGTCTAGAACAGACCCTGATGTGACTGTGTTTAATTTTCTGAACTCTCAGGGTGGCTCTCAGGGTGACATTAGCTGCACATCAAAGCAACACAGCAGAGCAGTGGCTCCAAGCAAGTGTTAAGGCTGCCATGAAAAAGAATTTGGACCCTCACAACAATATTGCTGGACAAGTGCCTACTCTTTTTCATGCAAGCTGCTGAGATGTTCAGCGATGTAGCAGTTGCACTGATGAGTTATTATGGTTGTTTATGGGTGGGTCAAAAAATTTACTTTATAAAAGAGCAGGCAAACCAGCTGCTACCTGGATGGGTCTTTGGGACACAGATCTAGGAAGCATTAATGATTGTCTGTCTGGGGTTATAGCAGAACATGTGACATGTGAGAATATAATTCTCTTAAGGTTGATCTGCTTCCCATGGAGTTGGGTTTAAAAACCCACAAGGGTGGATAAAAATTGTGGTACATTATATGGTCAAAAGGATATGGACATCTGACCCATGTAGCTTGTGGAATTTGCCATTAGAGTCAATGGAAGGTGAGGGCATAAAATGGCATCCTTTAAAAAGACACTGGAGTACAACAATTAACTTATGAAGGTTAGAATGTAGAATGGTTTTAAGCACTATGTGGTAGTGATTATCAAGAAGGCAGGACTTTGACTAAGAGTTTGTGTGCTTTACAGAGAATTATAAGGAATTCTGCTGCCTAGTTTGGGGAGACAAACTTAAAACACAGCAAGGCAAAGGGAGTCGCTTGCAGACATTTGCAGACAGGTGACTACATCAAGTTCACAATAAACTTTTCCAGATTATATAGACTGAAATTTGCTTCTTTGCAACCCATATGCTCTGTGGAAAGTTTAGGTAATCCTGTCCTTCAATCAACAATATTAGTGACGTCAGAAAAGTAGGGTATTGCCACTATTTATAAGTACCTGTTGTAAAATAATGTTACGTTAAATGACACCTCCCACTGTGTATGATATTCCCAGCTGAGTTTAACTAAATACAACAATGTAAAGTTTTTGAGACCTTTCTTTATGGATTTGTTAAATAACATTTTAAATACCTTCAGTACATTTTGTGATAAGTATACTGAAAAAATTAGGGCAGAAGATGTGCCACTTTTTTTTTCTTTTTTCCCCCTGTGGTGCAGGTGGCAATGTGACACTAAGTCTCTACAGAGGCAAATGTGAAAGGAGCTCCTACATTAAAAAGATATGTGGTTAGACAAGCTGCTGCGATATACAATCAATTCAGCTCGCTTCATTACCCAGCATCTCTTCAATATACACTGTGCTGTGTGGTCACGTTTTCAATGACATACAAGCAGTTTTCAGTTACATATAGACTTATATAAACATGTAGTATCCTCTGTTACTAATTTCGATGGAAAAATTTTATCTGATAGTGTCACAAATGCAGATCATTTATTATAAATGCATTTGTATTTTAATTGCAATCACTTACAAACAAGCACTTGAATACACTACATCAAATTCATACAGAGAGCAAAACGAATTTGTATGTAAAAAAAAAAAAACAGTACAGAGGGTTAGAGGTGTTTATTGAAAGCATGACAAGGCATGCAATGCAGTCACGTATACGGAGCATGTTTGTTTCTGTGTCGTGCTGCCGTCATTTACAACCACAGACATAACAGGGAGCATACACAAAAACACAGGCTAACAGTGAACCATAATACAAACATAGTAGTTCTACCGCACATTGTGTTAGCAGAAAAATATAACCTCATATTTTAGACATCCATCCATCTATTTAGGAAGTTCTCCATGGAGGGCAATGGTGACCACTGTATTTATTTCTATTTTACGACCATGTTAGGACCTCCAGTCAACCTTCACACACACTCACTCACTACTGGCAATTTGGGAACACCAGTTATTTTTTACTCTATCAGCAACTTTTAAGCTGCAGTATGTTCTTGCAGGATACCCAGTGCATGAGCTGATGTTGTGAATCAATCAACAAATCTTAAATTTTAATATAACTTTGACCATTCCATTTGTTTTTACTGGTGCTCCTGCATGATATATATGCTCAATCTTCGAGCGCTTACAAGAATGTTCATGAATTTAAACTTGATTAAGCTAACGTTTTTTCACGTAACCTGAAGAAAGAAATTATGGCACGTCACTCCCTTGCGCTTCAGCGGCACTACGCCTAAGGCACATATGGGATTTTTTCCACTATATTGAGGAAAGATTAACGATATGCACTTTGTAAGATTGTCCAATGACATTTTTCACAAAAAGAACCTGTCATGTAAAAGATTATATTAAAGGTTGCTTCATGTTTGAATTTGTGTTCATTATAGTGTGATGAAGGTCTGAGACAGTTCAGTTATTTTTTTAGATTGAAGATATCGGTTTTCATGCCACAAAATAAAAGGAATAAAAGACAGCTAACCTTCCTAGTTATTATTTACAGATCAACAAATCTTAGCTGCTATAAATGCAATGGTTTATACTAAGAAATGTGCTGACCCAAATTACATTTTTATTTACACTGACTTTTTTTTTTTTTACACATGAAGGGTGTTCAAGTCAAACCAGGATTTTTGATTCTGCAGAATAACAGAACTCAAAAAAGTAAAAACCACCTTTATTTCTCTACATATTCCTCTGCTAATTTTATTTCAGTATGCATTATGTCTGAAATGCTGACGTTGTAGGAACTCCTTTAATGGATCAAACATTTGGAAATGGCTTGGAGTGAGGTCAGGACTGCATTAGGGATGTGGCAATAACTCCCAGCCGAGATCCTGCAATGTGCAAGTGTTGTTCGAGAAATTGTGTGCATTGTGAGATTGTGTGTACAAGTTCCCACAGATGTGTCTTTTCTGCAAGTTGACAACAAGTTATCGATTGATTTTCAAGGATCAGGTGTTCCACTTGCTGAATGTTCACAGGAACGAATGCAGGGGGCTTTAAGCCACCTCGGCTGGGATCATCATTCATGGACGTACCAACTTATTTAAAACATTTGCACCATTCAAATGTTTTACTGCAAATAAGAGCCTCATCACTGTACTGTGCTTAAAGTCTTCTGTAAATATCAATCACTTTTACAACCTCATAAAAGAGAAATTGAATCACAAGTCCCGGTATCACTTGAACGACCCTCGTAATTGACCCTGTGTTGCCATCTAGTGGTTGTTATAAACACAATTAAACGGAACCGCTCATTTTTATGAAAAGACATAATAAACTACCTTCTGTGTTTATCCTTGTGTTAAGAAATATCCATATATGAAATGATAAAGATATAATTCATGCATGATCTTAAACATTATTTTTAAGCTGGTTACAGTATGTATACAAATGTGTGTGTGTGTGTGTGTGTGTGTGTGTGTGTGTGTGTGTGTGTGTGTGTGTGTAGATGTGCTTGTATATGCGTACCTTAAACAGGTAAAAGTTGCGCTCATCTGGTTGGCTGAGTTTGTCCTGTAATCGTTTAATCAACACTTTCACCTGGTCGGTACGTGAGTCGGTGATTAATGGCTCAATTCTTCTGATTTCTGATAACAACTCATTCACATTGGTGCTGAAATGAGAGTGAATTGTGTGAATTGCTCTCTAAGAACGCTTAGCTTACATGTGCAAAATTAAACAAATTCCAATATTATACCAGCAGTACATCACATAATAACAATACTATACAATAATAACAAACAAATGGGTCTTTTTTTAACAGACCCCAGTATAGGCCTTTTCCAAATGCTTGAGATGTCATTTTGTGGTAAAAGTACATAATTTTAAACATACAAATTTAAAAAATAAAAAATAGTGACTCAAAATGTGATTTACTAAGAGGTTCAGAAATCTATATATTAATGGAAGGTTAGATTAATCCAATAGTTTTAAAAAGGGATGTTTAAACAGCATGTATGGGTGCGATGATCAAGTCAAGATTTTCATCTAGCTCTAGCATTTGCTGTATTCAGTTTAATCAATGTAAAGGGCTTTTTATGCTCCTCTAGTTCTAAAATTTTGTAGCAATAGCTGTCTCAGTTTTAGCTCATGCCATTATATTCAATTCAATAACATTTTATTTATATAGCACTTTTAACAATGGTCATTGTCGCAAAGCAGCTTTACAGAATCAAAAGATAATTAGGAAAATTAATATGAAATATATGAGAAAACGTATAAATTTGAATTATATCAATCACTCAAGTTGGTTTGCTAGTTACAATATTAGTACAATGATCATCCATGCTTTCTGGATTCTACTAAAACTGTTATTTAGGGTCAATTAATATCTAGCTGGTTAACAAGCTGGTTCAGTCATCATTATTTGTTCAAACAGTATACAGCAGAAAAAGACATGTTTTGGCTACAACACTGTTGTAAATCTTCAGTACCAAATAAAAAAATTGTTAAATGAATTTCTCAGGGCTGTAGTCTCGGTAAAAGTTTCAGGTGCATACAATACTATGAGACACCCTCATGTCATTTCTATCTGATCATCAACCCTTCCCAAACTGTCAATCACCTCATGAAATACCAGCATTTTCGAAACCATCAAATAACTCCTAGAAAACGCATCTATTGTAAGGAAAACACTGGTGGAGATATCAAGGTCACCTAATCGTGGAAAACATTACAACATTGTTCATGGAGAAATATCTCAAAATGCTATTTTTCGCTTTCTTGTCCATTCACTTGCTTAGGAATGGACCGTGTTAAGTATAGTACTGCAACCAGACACTAGAGGGACTCAGAGGTACAGTATAATGCTTTCAATTTTGCCAGCCATATACTGTACATAACGTCTCAAACTTGTTTCTAAATAGTCATGATTTCTAACTTTAGTTTTAAATATAGTTAAGAAGTTTACAATGATAAATGACAATCCGACCAGAAATCATGAATGTTTTCACCTCATGCACAGTGTATCACAAGTCATGGGCAGGGAATTTAAAGGTTATATGGTTTTAACACAAAGTGTTCACTGCACTGGGGCATTGTGGTTAATATGTGGTACAGATTTGCAGAGGAGCAAAAATTCTGATTTCAAAACATAAGGCCAATTTAAATATTCTGAAAGAATAGAAAATATTCTAAACATCTTGATTCTAACTTATTACCCATACACTATTTCACCCTTATAATACCAAGGAATGGGTACAGATATAAGGACTGATACAGATGGTATCTACCCATCTAGTGAAATTCAGCCTTATTCAGAACATTCTTTATGTACAAAATTTTGGGAACTCTGTTCTTTTCTGTTGAATATTGAGATATGGCCTAAACCTAGGAAAAAGCAAGCCCATTTGGACTGGCTTTGTCCTGCATTGAAACACACTTTGAATAAGTTTGAATAACTGTAAAGTAGACGTTGATATAAAAATGGCAATGCATTTAACACTCACGTTGGTGTTAAATGTAGCAGGTCAATGCATCTGCTTTTCTCCTGTCCTCCTGCCACGTAGTCCAGAATTATACCTGCACAACAACAAATGTAACCTGGAATTAGGTGATGTATTCCTCTTAACAGTTTTCCATACACCTCAGAATATGTTTAAGTATTTTTTTTTCCCCAAAAAAGGGTGACATTAAATCTAATTTAATATGAGGGGTAGCTCAGTGGTTAAGGCATTGGACTACGGTTCGGAAGATCCCAGGTTCAAACCCCATAACCACCAAGTTGCCACTGTTGGGCCCTTGAGCAAGGCCCTTAACCCTCAACTGCTCGGATGTGTAATGAGATAAAAATGTAAGTCGCTCTGGATAAGAGCGTCTGCCAAATGCCTAGATGTAGATGTAGATATAGTTTAAAGTGGATTGCTGTCAGGTGTCAATAGTTTACAATTACAATAAAAACAATAGTAATGACTTACAAAAGTTATTTAAAGCTGACAGAATAATTCATTTGAATTTCATTATCATGGTATAAGTTAGCAGAATAAAATTTTATAAAGTAGTTTATTTCATCTTTTATATATAATCTGTATTAATTTCTTGGGCTATGTATACTCTACCTAAAAATAGTAAAATACAGTAAAGAACAGCATCCCATTGTGTGTAGTCAATGTCCTGAAAACAGGCCAGGAAGGAGCAACTGTACAGAGCAATTACTCTGAAATCCTGAAACCACTGGATTAGGGGAAATTTCATTTTAGGATTTCCATTTAATATGATTTCTCTTATTTGTTATTGCAGGAGTGAACTTAACACTCAACAATAACAGTGATGGTAGTGAGTTTTCCCCATTTTGTGGCATTAGGGTTGCAGGTTTCTAGTGAAATTAATCACAAAATGTGTGGGCTTGTAAACAGTTTCCACACAAATGAATAAATAATAATAATAAGAAGAAGAAGAACGCATTCTTAGAAATACCAAGAACACCAACATAATAAATAACTTCATCAAATGTAGCCAAATACAAAGTTTTTAGCAATATTTAACAGTTTTTTTGATGTATCATAATGTTAAATATTTATGAAGACATTTTTAATTCTTAAGACCTGTTTCTGCCCAATAACACCTGTTTATGTTGTCTATGATTATGCTTAATAATGCGTGGGCTTTTGTTTAGTAAGATTAGTTAATAGTAACTTAAGTTAATGACTACCTGGGGGAATATCTGAAGTCCTCACGGTAGGTCTGGACTGGGACCAAAAAACGGCCCGGGCATTTATGGCCATAGCGGCCCACGACGACGACGACGAGGGGGGCGGGGAGGAGGAGGAGTTGCACGCGCGTCCAGATCATGCGATGGGGGGGCCCGCGTGTCCAGATCATACGTGCCGAACCGTACTGTAGCTCAATGTCCTTTAAGACAGTCAACCAATGGGCCGCGATTCGTGTCTCAGATACTCTACCGTTGCGGTAATAGATAAATTGGCCTAATAAACTTTTTTTTTTAAATTATGACTGACAGCTCCGGCCCAAAAATGTGCGTCGGCCCACCGGGCATTGCCCGGTATGCCCTATGGCCAGTCCAGGCCTGCCTCACGGTAACCTTAACGTTCTGAAAAGCTGAACTCCTCTCAATAGTCTTTTTTCCGCTTTAATTTGTGTTTAAAACACAGGCTAGTTCACAAAGCACGAACAGATCAGACCGATATATACTATATATTTATTACGAAATCAGACAATATTAAGCTGTAAACGTTTTAGTGTTACCTGGAGGATAGTAGCGAATGTGGAGCCTCTTCAGCCTCATTTCTGCTCGAGTACAACAGACCGCTGCCACGGCAACCGAGACTGCGCTTCTTGTTGTTCGACGTGCGCATGCATGTTCCTGAAGGGTGAGTCACTGTATTGCTCAGTTGCTTACTGTATGTTGTAAAAGTAAAGGAACTTGCCATTATTCCCTTCATACTCTACTTTTGTGACCTGAATAATGAAAGTTTGAAATTAACTTGTTTTCAGAACTGGGCAATTTGCACTTTTCATTTACAAAAGGTCTATTAAAAAACAAAAACAAAACAAAAAAAAACAATACATTTACATAAATTTATACTAAAGTTGAAAAAGAATAAAATATTAAGTATAAAGTAAGTACTTTTTTTTTTTGTCATTTTCTTTTAGATTTATCAATGCAATATAAATTACTTTCACATTCTACTAGATTTTTTAAACTCTCTCTCAGTGGCACTCATAGTTAAGTGTAATCTTACATGTCGGAGAGTGTTCGTTTACTTGGACAGGTTTATCCTTTAAATGACATTGTCTGTATTTTAAAGCAACACCTGAGACTTGATGGTGACCTGCGGGGACCAGGTGCTTGCTGCCTGCCGTGATGGGATTAATTCATGTCTAGCCAGGATGGAATGATATGAAAAATATTTGGGTAGGAAAATTGTTAGAATCTAGTAATTAATATAGCATGAGATATCCGCTGCTTGGGCAAAAAGTCACCGTTTGGATGTAAATAAGCAAATACTTAAAAATGGTGGCAAAGTGGCTTAGTGGTTAGCACTGTCACCTTGCACCTCCAGGAATCAGGTTCGATTTCTGCCTCTGTGTGCATGGATTTTGCATGTTATCCCACCATGCTTGGTGGGTTTCCTCCAGGTACCGAGGTTTCCTCCCACAGTCCAAATACATGCAGATTAGTCTAATTAGTGCTATCAAAATTGCCCGTAGTGTGCGTGTGTGTGTGGTGGTGTGTGTGTGCGTGTGCGTGCCCTACCTTGGATTGGCACCCCATCCAATCTCCCCGTACAAGTTGGGTGTACCCCGCCTGGTGCCCTAAGTCTCCTGGGATAGGCTCCAGGTTCCCCGCCACCCTTTATACAGGAAAAAGCGGTATAGATGATAAGTGAGTGAGTGAGATATTTAAAAGCCTTTAATTGAATAATATGTAGGGACTAATATATTTTTCAGCTGGCAATAATTCTTTAAACCCTAGTGAGTAGCTTTTATTAAACAACCATGTTGGAAGATACAATCTATTTCAGAAAGGTCGAAAAGGTTTATTGGCCTGCATCAAGCAAAGAACCGGGGAGATTTTAACTTCTTGGAATTGGGTTAAGAACTTTCCAATGCATTATTAAAAATTGGAAGGATTGTGCTAAACCGTCAGCTTCACAAAATTATTATGGTCAGAAAAAAATATTAACAAATGTGATTGAGATCACTTAAATGCTTGTTGGAGTTTTATGGTCAAGAATTAACAGGAGAAATCACAGCTATGTTTACACAGTTGTGTGGCCACTTGTTAGCAAGAACTCAGAAATAAAACTTGGACTTTGTTTCAAGTCCCAGTTTGACTTGAACGTCCTAATGTACAGAGAGCTTGTTGAGTGTATTATTTACATCCGTGCTTTTAATTAACTGAAGGTGACTCTGTCACTAGATTTGGTCATTTTTGTATGCCATTAGTAACTTTATTTAAAATAAATCTTGCTTTTTAAAAAGATGTTAGCATTAGTGACCGTCATGCACCCAATGCAACTCTCCACCGCCACAGATGCTTGTTATACATGCTGTGAGTTGAGCTGGTGTGTAAAGTCTGATTTGAGCTTCACTTGTGAAATGACCCCTTTCACGATCACCAATGTTTCACACAATGACCAATAACCAATCACTGATCACCGTTGGTCCCCACTGATCAATAATTCTTAGTCCTGTCACTGAACAATAAGAAGTGTTCACACCTCTTTCTTCCCAAATGTTTAAACGCATCTTGGGTAATTTAAAGCAAATTATTAAATTTAAATTCGAGTTTGTTTTCCAACCCCTAACTACCCCTGCTTTTTTGTGGTGAGAGTTATATGGTAAATATATAGTAATAATAAATACATAAATAAAAGAAAGAAAAAAGATAAACATTAGAATTTTTTTTTCCACATTTACCTAGTGACGGTATAGTAACTTAATGAGTGTTATTCATGTGTTAACGTTTATTCTGGGGGTTATTTTTAGTAATACGTGTCCAGTTTGGATTCTGTTTACTTACAATAAATAAATCTTAAAGTTTTGAGTTCCAGGAAGCTGCAACGGAATTTACGTCACCAACAGAAAGTGCCGTGGTGTTCCCTGGGAAATGTAGTGGTCCGTGCAACCCATGTCCCTGTAAAAGTCTTACAAAAATTACAGCAAAAGTGCAAGCTGCTTCGTTTATCAAGCGAGATTCCGCATATACATCACTAAATATTCACAACAAACGCCGGTATATATTTCAAGACGTAACATTAGGTCATGTAAACGTACATAAGGAAACAAAATCTTTCCTCTACCCGAGCTGTTCTATTCACAGTTCTTATTTAGTTTATAGATCGATTAATATTTACAGTAATACTGTTTATGTGTTAATACGTAATACGTAAAATATGCGAATATTTGTACAACCGGATCTGTTTGTAGACGCTGATCTTGTTAAGTCCTTTAGAAAAGCGGGATTTTAAAAAATACAAATAAAACTACATCTCCCATGCTGCACCACGACAGAGTTGTGTAACTTTCCAGCTTCTTCCAGGCGAAAACTCTCGCGGCCGTTGCTAGTTAGCTAGCCACATCGGCTAAAATAAAAACATCGATCTGGTTTCGTTTTGGGTGATTACAAAAAGTTTATTTTTTGTATAAAAGTGGAGAGTTTTACCACTCGGATACAACGAGGTGAAAAACAGAAGAAGAGAAAAGAGACAAAAGAATATCGGGGGCGGATCAGAAATCAAACATGTCCTCCTCTTCCTCCTCGCAGGCATCTTCCAGGCGGCAGTGGTGTTATCTATGCGACTTGCCCAAAATGCCCTGGGCCATGATCTGGGATTTTAGCGAAGCTGTGTGTCGCGGGTGTGTGAATTATGAAGGTGCAGACAGGATAGAAATGCTGATAGACACGGCGCGGCAGCTGAAACGCACGCATGTGATGCAGGACGGAAGGTCTCCAGGTCCACAGCCGGGTAGTAAACACGGCCCTGGGGCGAAAGATGGCGCTCTGGACGGGGGCAGAAATACTGCTGAGCGGTTTGAAAGGAGCAGAGGAGAGTTTGTCCCAGCTAGACTACCTAATGGACTGCCCAGGCTGGAAGATGGTGTTGTTGCAGAAGTGAGCAGGCAAAGTCCCAACGCGAGGAGAACCATGGTGGCAGGTGTGCCGCCCAATTTGATGGCCCAAGGGATTGTGGGTACGCCGCATGGCCTTTTAATCGGTCCCAGATCCAGCGGTGCACCCCTGGCTATATCTGGGCCCATGCTGGGCGAGCTGACCAAGAGGCACCCGGTTGGCGTCGGGGTGTCGTTCATGAACCCGGACTTTGAGAAGGACCTGAAGGAGAAACAGAGGAACGCAGAGGCACTAGCCGAACTTTCCGAAAGCGTCCGAAATCGGGCCGACGATTGGGCCGGACGTCCCAAATCTGTGCGTGACACGTTGATGGCTCTATCCAGCTGCACGCCATTTAACGTGCGCTTTAAGAAAGACCACAGCCTTTTTGGGAGGGTGTTTGCGTTCGATGCCAAGCTTGGCGTAGATTTTGAGCTCAAAGTGTTTGTTGAGTACCCGTGTGGCTCAGGCAACGTTTTCTCAAGCCTGTTGGCGTTAGTGAAGCAGATGTTCCAGGATAGCCAAAAAGACTCAGGCAAAGTGATCAGCTCGGGCTTTAAATACGTCGAATATGAGAAGCGGCACGGTGCTGGCGATTGGCATCTTCTTTCAGAGCTTCTCAGTGATGCTGTCCGGGCGTTTAAAGAACCACCGATCCCCGATTCACTCCCTCAACCTTATTTGGATGCTGCCTATGCAATGTTACCCACGGCACTCTGCCATCTCGCACGTCCTGTCCAGACTCGGATGCGGCGCCGAAAGGCTTCTCCAGATCCGGAAGCAGCTGAGAGGATGACATCAGAGGAGCAAATACGCCAGCACTGGTATCCTGGCATGAGCGCACACATTCCGACCAGTTCTTTGGCCAGCGCTATGCCTGGCCATCCTCCAAATCTCCAGGAGGTGGTCCCTGTTTCCCACGGCAGTGACCCTTCACCTATCACCGCCCTCATGAACGTTGCAGACAATGTTGGTGCCATCAGCCAATCGCCGAAAGACGTGCCAGGAAGCAGTGGTGCTCACGCTTCCAGTGCTAGCCCTTCTTCATCTGGGCAAAGGCGACTGGCATCACGTAACGGGGAGAATGGATCTGGAACATCCACAGTTGCCACAGCAATGCCCCCTGTTGCAGCTACAGACCAAGGATCTGAAATCTCTGGAGCATCTGGAGCTCCACTTTGTTGCACCATTTGTCATGAAAGGCTCGAGGATACACACTTTGTCCAGTGCCCTTCGGTACTCGTGCACAAGTTCTGCTTCCCTTGTACCAGAGAATTCATCCGTAATCAGGGCTCAGGGAGTGAGGTATACTGCCCAAGTGGTGATAAATGCCCACTGGTGGGCTCTAATGTGCCCTGGGCGTTCATGCAGGGAGAGATTTCCACCATCTTGGCTGGAGATGTTAAAGTCAAGAAGGAGAGGGACCCTTAAACTGAAGCAGGTATTGTTAATATATACAGTATATTACTGGGAAATATACATTTAGAAAGATAGCACATCTACTAATTTATTACACTTCAAATTTTTATGCACAAGGTCTTTGTCATAGACTTTTTAAATGAACTTTAAAATCCACTATGCCATTTTAAAATGCATTTTTGTTCTGTTTTAGCTCGACTGTGTTGCAGTTCCTGAACCCCAAAGACGATAACGGCACAGCACTGAAGAGACGACTGTTCACTTGCGCATGTCCTCTTCCTCCATTTAGCTTGTCCCTCTGTACACGATGAAGAATCCATCCTTTCATCCATGTGTCCTCATCAGTGTTTGATGGGGACCATTTTTTTGTCTCTCCATTTTCTTCTTACCTATTACTCTAACCACCACTTTTCCATCTACTATCCTTTGCTTTTACTCTATCCATTCATCTTTCAAACTTTTATCACCCCTTTTCTCCCTCTCTCTGTCCCTCTCTCTTTCTCTCCTGTTTTTCGTAATTAATTTCAGTTCAGTTTATTTCAACATGTTTAGCGCTTTTTTTTCCTTTTTTTTTTTTTATAAAGTCATTTTCCTTTTCACTCTTGTTCCATCACTTTTTTTTCATTCCTTAATTAATGCCTTTTAATGGACAATCAGTTAGATTTGGGTCGCTTTTTTACCCCAACAATATGTAATAGTGCTTTACTGAAGAGCTAAATCAGTTTATTTTGGGTTTTAAAATCCCTTTTTTAAACACTTTTGTTTAGCATTATTGATTCCCAGAAGTTGATTTCTCTCATGTACAACCTGCGACAAATATTTAATCTGAATGTATGTCCTAAAAATAAGCAAAAGGTTTATCTACCGAATTCTTTCTTTCAAATATAATTGATCAGCTAAGACTACCTACAGGTTTAACAACTAACTAAACTTCCCCCAAATTCTGTTAATCCAGGCTGGAATATAGCCTCAGTGGGACACTATTCTATGACAGTTTTTCTATGAAGATTTCGATTTATCTTTCGCCCACCTGTTTCTTTAACAGCCACAACAGCACTAAAGTAGGCATGTGCCAATGATTAATGTGCATATTGCAATAATTGGATGGTCCTTTTTTTTTTTCTTCTTTTTCTTCTTCTTTTTTTTTAAATTTTATTTATTTTTATTTTTTTTTACAATATTATAATAACATTATATTCTGTAACTAAGCAACTGCCCCATCTGCCAAATTTGTCTGTCTTATCTGCTATTAAAAAAATCAAATGTAGTCTTACATAAGGTATACAATCGTCCTTCTGATAGTATAGATTTTATTTTAAAAAGCCACCTATCTAGGTAAATTCTTCGATTTGGGTGTTGCAGTAAATTTAGTGTTCATAATAACAACATTGTCAAATATTGCAATATATCATATCACAGTCAATGTTTATTAATGAAGCATTGATAATTGGCACATGCTTACAGTGTTGTGACGTTTTGTATTTTGATATATAATATTACACACATATACACAGAACATCCATAACATTATGACCATTGACAACTGAAAGGTGAAGTGAATAACATCAATTATCTCGTTACAATAGCACCTGGAAATGGGTGTGAAATATTAAACATTTTGTCCCTGAAGTTGATGTGTGAAAGCAAAAAAAAAAGGGCAAGTGGATTTGAGCAATGTTGACAAGGGGCCAAACTCTTTCATCAGGATTATGCAAAACGGTTTTAAAATGGTTAACAAACAAGTTTAGGGGCTGACTTGCCATTGATTGTCCAGTCCGGTACTTGGAATCCCCACCTCACAACGTACAGGACTTAAGGGATCTGCTACTGACGTCTTAGTGGCAGATAACACCACCTTCAGAGATCTAGTGGATTCCATGCCACGACGGGTCAGGAAACTCTTCAATATTAGGTAGGCGGTCATAATGT
>JAQMYG010000037.1:21055550-21065877 GCA_030014215.1 Clariallabes teugelsi
AGGATAGCTAACTATGCAGTTAACATACTAGTTAGCCTTAGTTAGAAGCATCAAATTCTTTAGTCCTAGTGAAGAAATTTGCCTATTTGGCAATAGCTGACATTACTGAGCCTTCAAAGAATTCCTGGGTGGCACCTGTTTTGTCAGTGAAAGAATATTTTGGTTTGGCATGATTATGACTACCTTGACACAATTGCCAAATCTGACTCATAGTAATTCATTAGCACATGGCTGAAAGTTGTTCAGGTCCCTGGGACTTCATAACTGCTTCTGGTAAGTAGATCTAACTTGTGTCTAGATCAGTTATTTCCAACTCTGGTCCTGGAGCTCTATTGTCTAGCACATTTAATGTTTTCTCTGTTCTGTTCTATCACATTTCTATTCAAAAAAGGCTGTTAATTAGCTGCTTTTTAAGTGTTTCACTGCTACGGGGTAGGAGGTCCTCCAGGACCAGGGTTGGGAACCAGTGATTTACTTGACATGCTTATCCATGCCAATATCTGGAGAGTGTCTTGATCTGAGAGGGGTCTTCTCAGTCATCCAAGCCATGCACCTTAAGTTTTACTGAAATAAATGCGGTGTCTTGCAATACAGAGACAGGTACTTGGCTCACCCCAGTGGTCTTACACTGACAGAAAACAGGTGGCCACTAAACCAGAGAAGGTCGAGTTTGCCTTTGGCTTAGTATCATACTACCAACACAGTCACTTCTATCCAACAGTTCACAGCCAAAGGGGCCATGCTCCAGAAGTCAAATGTAGCATTCAAACAACGTACTCACTACGGCCTCAGGTCTAGCCTCATTACACATATTAGAGGTAAATGCAGCCAAAGGCATTAAAAGACAAAGACATTTCATTCTACAGACACCTTCTCAGCAAACCAGTATAACACTACTGCAATGATAATAGCAATGATAGCTTGTCTTATCCCTTATCCATCTGTACCACTGTGCCCATGTCTGGGTATCAGGAATACCAGTCCCAATAAAGGTGGCATTGCATGGATAAGTATATTAATCTCGATAAAATATTTACTTCCATTTGCAAATATAACATACAGCCACTAACTTGCTAGGAACTCATTATTATACTGCTCTACAGCCTTTTGGCAAACAACCTGCCTCCTGCTGCAGCCAAATATTTAAAATTTTGACTCATCTGTCCAGAGAACCTGCTGACATTTTTCTGCAGCACAGTTTCTCATGCATAGTTAAGTAGTTTAGCCTTGTTTCCATGTCGAAGGTATGGCATTTGGGTTGCAATTGTTCCATGAAGACCACTTCTGGGCAGACTTGTCCAGACAGTAGATGAGTGTACCTGGTTCCCAGTGGTTTCTGCCAGTTCTTTGCTGATGGAACTGCTGGACATCTTCCAATGTTGAAGGAAAGGAAGCATGATGTGTCTTTTACATCTGGTGCTTTAAGTTTCCTTGGCCGACCACTGTGTCTACGGTCCTCAATATTCCCTGTTACTTTGTCCATCTTCAAAATAACTTGAGCAGCACATCTTGAAACCCCAGTCTGCTTTTAAATTGTTGCCTGGGAGAGACCTTGCTGACACGGTATAACTACAGTGTGTCTCGTTGCTGTGCTCAGTCTTACCATGGAAATGTTTTTCACAACATCCTTATTAGAAGAGTTTGGCTGTTCCTCTCCCAGTTTTAAGCCTATGTCTGTCTGCAGCTAAAATGTACTGATGCTCTCTACCACCTTTGTCTACATCAGCAACTTTTTGTTCACCTTTACATGTAACTTTATTTAGACTTTCTCACTATTTAGTAGGTAATTCTGACTATTTGTTTTTATAATTTATAGATTTGTTCCCCCCCAGACCATGGTTCTTCCAGGAGCAAGCGCTATAAAACATTATTCATTTTATAATTCATTTTCATGTCAGGGCTGAAGACCACAAAGAATTATTTCTGTATTAAAGATGTTTCAAAGTCAGGAAATCATTTTATTTAAAAATAGTAGCATAAAACATTTATTAGTGCATCAGATTACTGCATTCAAAGGATTCATTAATTACTGTCATTCTAAGTTATTGCAAATTTCATTGCTATAAACAACCTTATTACCCTGTGATGAACTAGCTAATTTGGTAGCGATAGATGATATGATCTCAAGTAATTTTACTGACCACTGTTCACTAATTAACAACAAATTACAAAATCATTAGTATTAAGTTAGAAAACAAGCAACGTTAAAATCTATCTAGTTCTAGTTTATCTTATACTTTGTTTTTAATATCGCCGTATCGGATTTTCTATTTACCATGGTTTATTCCTTACAGGTGACCATGACTGAAACATTTTGAAATCGAGTGGCATTGTGTTCTAAACAGCAAAAATTACTTGAACTCTGGGTTATTAGATTTCTAATGGGGAAAAAATATAACAAAATTCTTAGCTGTAATTGTTAGTTTAGCTAGTAGTGATTTTATGCAAAAGTTGGGTTGACATAAGGTTATTATATAATAACACAAGAAAGTGACAACCTTGTCAATGAGTTATGTAAATAACCTAGCATTTCTTAGAGTGTAAAGTGTACACATTTTGATGCAAATCCTAAAATGACTAAGAAGGTCACAAAACTGAAACAAGTGTCAATCATTTGTATTCTGTTCCATGCACACGGAAATGAGCTACAGATTATGTTAATGGTTTAAAATCTCACATTTCTTGTTAAACGTAAACCTAATAAGAATATTAAACATTAGAATTGCTCTTATTAATTGGGACACAGCTTATTAAACGTCCTAACACACTCTCTATAGCAGAGTAGCAGAGGATTGAGGGATAAAGTGGAGGGACTGCTACTTCCTTACACGGTTTCCTCAAAACATCCGCTCTGTGAATTAAGAGGAATTTTATTTATGGAGCAATTTTCTCTCTCTCTCTCTCTCTCTCTCTCTCTCTCTTGCTCTCGCGCGCTCTCTCCTTAACACACAGTTCTTTGTACTGTCCACACTGTATGTACTAAAAGAGTGATTGAGGTGAGGCTGAATTCAGTAAGAGCTCATGAGCAAGCAACTGTGACTGTGTCTGTGTGTGTGTGACTGTGAGTGTTGGATGTTGGCAACATATGGGTCTGGTTTAATTAAAAACCCAGTCAGCCCTGTATTGGTTCTGTCACACCTAGAATTAGTCTTCTTTAACTTAAAATACTGTAGTGGTTTTCAGTAAGGTGCATTTTAGGGATAATTAGCTCAACATGGGCGGCCCCAAGAAATAGGCTTATACAGGGTTAAAGCCCTGGAATCCATTGACATTCACTTGCAATAGACTATACAGTATGTTAGAAGGAAGCATCAATGCAGAGTCAGAGTCAGTATTTTTCTTTATTTTATATGAATGAAGTCTGCTATTTTTTTTTTTTTTTTTGCTAGAAGTTAAACACATAATCATTTGAATATTTTTTGACCAGTGCAAGCACTTTTGTGGTATTACAAACAGTTATAGTAGTAGATGGTATTTGCCAGCCAATTTGTGAAAGAGAATAAAAAAAAAGAGAGCAATAAAATAAAATAAAATCATACATAATTATATTTAATTCTGTCACATCATGACAAAAATAATGTTATATAAATGTGCTGTTTTACATAAACAATGTAAAGTACATATATATTAAGTATGTAGAAAAGATGAGATTTGTGGACAAATGAAAAACAAGTTTTAAATAAATAAATATTCAGACACAACACAACAAACACCTGGTTTGATGATTTAGGTAAGAGGTAAGCTGAAAAAAAAAAAAAAAAACCTCAAAAACACTGATAAAAGATTGTTGATTTTTTTAAAAAATACATACACCATACACAAAACATCTGCACACCTTCACTTTGACACCATTTTATAACCAGCCAATCAATTGGCAGCTATATAACAATGTTCACATGAAACATCAGAATAGGAAATGAAATGTGTGATCTCTGTGACTTTAACTGTCGCATGGTTGCTAATGTCAGACAGGCTGGTTTGTGTATTTCAGAAACTGAAGCTATCCGGGGACTTTCACAAACAATGGTCATTAGAGTTTGCACAAAATGGGACCAAAAAAAGCTTCATTTATGAGTGAGGTTAGAGACGGATGGCCAGACTGGTTCAAGCTGACAGGAGAGCTACAGTGGCCATAAACACTTTTTAACAAACATGTTGAAGAAGAAGAAACAGTTACACAATTGAAGACTAAAGAACTGTTGTATGGTCTTTTTCAACCCAGTTTCTGTGAGTCATTTGCCCAATGAGGAACTTGATGTGTTTTTCTGCTGTTTTAGCCCAGATGCCTCAAGATTTGGCATGTTCTGTGTTCTGAGATGTTTTTTTCATTTGATGTAAACAATAACTGATGCTCTTGGTTTATGCTCTCTTTGTTAAAATTACACTAATCAGCCATAACATCAACACTACCGCCAGGTGAACTGAACACTGGAATCACTATATACCAGCAATTATCAGCACCCAAGGCTTACTCATGCCTGTGGGGATCAAAGGCCACCCTATTGGTCTGATCCCACAAAAAAGTGAATGCAGCACAAATCACCAAAAAAGCCAATGCTAGCCATGATAGAAAGGCACCAGAACACCCAGTTCAGCACACTTCAGTGACACATTTGGCCCAAGAGCCCAAGGACGCTAATCCAGCCCCCAAACTCCCCAGATCCCAATCTGATTGAGCATGCATGGGATGTGCTGGACAAACAATTGCGATTCACAGCGGCCCCATCCTGCAACCGACAGCACTCTAAGGATCTGCTGCTAACATCTTGGTGACAGATGCCACAGCACACCCCAAGAAGCTTTTAATGTTATGAATAGTCAGTGTAAATGGAATAGCTATTCATAATTATATGCAATATGTTAATTATCAGCTACCGTTATATTGTACATGTACCTCACCCAGAATTTATTTCACAAAATTATGCATAAGTGAAATACGTGGCATTTTAAATCTTACAAAATAGATTCATGAATTAAATACAAAACATATCCTTAAGCGGCTTAGTGGTTAGCACTGTTCCTTGCACCTACTGGGATTCCCACCTCAGGTCTGTGTGTGAGTAGTAGTGCATGTTCTCCCTGTGTTTGGTAGGTTTCCATTAGGCTAATTGACATTCCAAAATTGCCCCTATAGTCCCAAATAGTCTCCTGAGATAGGCTTAAGCCCATGACCATGTACACAGGATAAGCGGTATAGAAGGTGAATGAAGGAATAAATGTATGAAAACATATAATGTGTCTTTTTACTCCGTTATACAATAATGCAAACATTTATTACTCAGTAATTTAAAAATGGCCTGCAGGGGAGTTTTTCAATTGTTAGATTGAAAAAGTAAGGAATTACCAGGAATTACGCCTCATTTTGGATCATTTAAATTGTGCATGTTTTCAGAATCCTGGTTGAATAAGCTGTATTTTGATGCCATGTTTTTTATTGTATCAAGTCTGGTTGCTGAGATATGGCCAGTGAGTGCTTATGAGGAGGGCCTTTGGGGGAAAATGTTGAAATACTATGTTTAGAATATTTAAACAGAGCTTCCATGCTGTGGTAAGAAAGAGGAAACTCTCAGCCTCATTTTGACACCAGGATTTAACAGCTATCCCTAAAAATAACTTCACCAGCAATGCAGATTTATAGGAAAAAAATTAAAAAAAATTTTTTTTTGGAGTAACCAGCTTGGATAGTGTTTATTAAAGTGCTTTAAAAACAATGTTTATGATGAAAGCATTCTGAATTCTGCTGAATGATCAAGGACATTAGAGTATTTATGAACAGATTTTTAAAATTTGAGAATTTAAAATAAAAAAATTAACAAATTTCAACTACTGCATTCTATTGGCCATAGCGCAAAACAAGCCTGCATGACTTGATATAGCGGGTCACAAATAGCTAGAAAGTGTTCATTTTACTTAGTGTTTTGTTATTTATTATCAGCTTTATTTTACTATTTTCTAAAGACTGACCCTGACTGAAATACTAGCTAGCTAGCGCTAACAAACAGATTCATTTCATTTGTATGATAACCATGTGATCTTTACAACATGACCTTCGTGTAAGCCGTGTAGGCAACGTGGATAGATTCAAAAGCTTGTGAGGCTGACGTGCTCTACACAACAGTGTGTTTCAATGCTTCTTAAATGCTGTTGAGTGCCTTTTTGTCATCTGAGACTTTAGAACCCCACCACGCTGAGTAAACACTGTCAACAAACATCAGACACCCTCACTCCTGCCCCCCTACCTCCCACTTCCACAGCCTCTGTCTCGTTGCCTCTCTCTGTCTCCATCTCTCATGCGCTCCGCCCAGGCCGTAAGCAAACACACTAGCTTCAGGAACAAAGGAAGAATGAATAATCAGAGAGAAATGTCAACGTTTCATCATGCCTGCCCCACAGTTAATCATTAACGGCAGGGAGAAAAGAAAGAGAGGGTCAACCTGCTGCACAAAGAGAGAGAGAGAGAGAGAGAAAGAGTAAAACCTGCCTGTCTATCTATCATCACGTAAATTACCTGCTGTCAAATAAGCAAATGAACCAATCTGAAAAGTTAAATTACTTAATTGATTACTTTACATTGGACACTGCCCAATCCAGGGGAGTTCTTCTATAGAGGTGGAATTTTATAAAACGTTTGTTATCATATATAAACTGTTAACATGTTAGCAAGCAAGCTAATTTTAGGTCAAGTCATTAAGCTATGAGCGTACATATATTTTAATACCACTCACATACTTACAGCATACTTGTATAGGACATAAGAAGCTAAGTTCAAAATGTTTATTATGTTGCAATTGACCGATTATTCCTAGAGTGGATGTATATTATCAATTTTCTTTAAAAAAATAAATAAATAAATAAACAGTCAATTAGGATAATTTCTACTTCGGATGGAACGCAGGACAGTGAAAAGAGTCAACGAGAATCCTAAGTTACTAAAAGTTTTGACACATGTTTGGGTCAATGGAAAAAAATAACTTGCATGTTGATATCAGTGCTTATTTAAAGGCTAAAAGCTTTCCACAGGGTGGCACAGTGGCACAGCTGGTAGCTTTGTCTCACAGTTCCAAGGTCCTTAGTTCAATTCTTAGCCCAGGTTGCTGTCTGAGTAGAGTTCTTATACAGTATGTTCTGTACACATAGGTTTTGACCAGGGTGTCCAGTTTCCTTTCACGTCTCAAAAACATGCCAAGTAGTGGACTGCCATTGAATCCAGCGTGCACTGGCTTCAATACCCAGTGTTCCAAAGATAGGCTTCAAATCTCAGAAACACAGTACATAAGGCAGAAATACACACTTGATGGGACACCAGGCTATCTAAGGGCATTAGGCACTCACACACGCACACACGTACACACGCATACACACTCCCAAACACACACGTACACACACACACACACACACACACACACACACACACACACACTCCCAAACACACACGTACACACACACACACACACACACACACACACACACACACACACACACACACACACACACACACACACACACACACACACGCACAGTAAGCGAACAAGACACAGGTGGAGAGTATTGTAGTCATATTTACTCTCGTCACTGGCAGATGGTTCTGTTCATTTAGACCAGACATGTTCAGTTTTTTATTCCAGAGGAAATGAAAATAAAATGAGCTGGTGATAAAATCGGCACTGCTTACGAAATACTACGCTGCATGCTCTGTGAAAAAATAACAGCTTAATAAAAGGAAGTTCCAGTAGGAGTGTTAAAATATATTGGTATGAGTTTATATCTTGATTATGAAATCTGAAGTAGTTATATTGCAGCAGTATAGGTAGGTTCTGTCTTTACAATAAAAATAGCCCCTGTGGTAGGAATACTGTAGACGAACAACTATCATGATTGGTTCGATTGTTGATTCAAATTAATCATGGTATAGCAAGGAGCACTACAGGAAGTCCTGCTTGTCAAGCTCCTCTTAGGCAAATTTCTAGGCATTGTGAAATATAGCTACTAGTGTGATTACGTTTTATTGGTAACAAAGCAGTTTCTCTTTGATCTAAAACTGAAATTTCTTAAATTTACCTTCTACCAAATAAGTAAGTTTACCAAATGAATAAATTGCTGTTTGTTGTTGTTGTTGTTGTTTTTATTGCATGTGATTTTGTTCACTATTTCAGCATGTCACAGTTTCCATATTTTAATGTCAATCGACTGACCTAAATGTGTATATTGTTTGGCCCTAGGCCATTTCTACTGTGCTTGAATAATTTTATAATTACACCTATAGGAGGGGGCAGGCTGAAAAGTTAGTTCTAAACTTTTTAGTATTTGGAGAATGGATGATGAGAGAGTGCGGATCTAGAATGCTGCCTGCTGTTAGAGACAAAATAAACTTAATTGAGGTTGTGACTAATAGCATTGTCTTAGCTTTTTTTTTTTTTTTTTTAATGACAATGTCATGTCTCTTTGGCTCCCTCCAGGAGGTTTTTCCTGAGGTCAACACAGTCTGAAAAAGAATGCAGGTGATTTTATTTCTTTCTAGTGGTGTTTGTGTGGTCTACTTCGCCCTGATAACACACATTCAGTCTTTTTTTTTTTTTTTAACTGATAACGCACATTCAGTCCTTTAACTGATAAGAGGCACTAACATACCATCCACATTAATGATTGGTCAGACCTGAGAGTGCAGGTAGGGATCTGACTAATGCCTGACTTAGTCTGAGCTCCACCCAGCTTAAATTAAAAGACCATAGAGTATGTATACGAAGTTCCAGTTACAAAATCCAAGTCAAGGTTAATGAAAAAAAAAAACTGAAAGAGACAGTGTAAAACAAAATTGTTTTTTTCCTTACCAATGCCACTGTATTTATTAGCCTTGAACTACAAAATTAGTTTTTGAGTTTGTTGCTCAACATGATGTAGAAATGCCACACACCCTGGAAACTAACCTACCTAAACACTGAGGTGATTGTGGTTTCAACTTGTCCAGCTTGCAACCTGTAAAAATCTAAATGTAGATTGGTTAGCTGCATTCATTACTCTGGGATATGTATTTTATTTCCTCCCAGGACACCAGGACACAAAAGCACAAAAACAAATTCTGCTTAACCATTTATGGACATTCTTGTAGATGTCTCTGACTGATGGCTGCTTACAGGGGAGTGTAAAGCAGCAATCTAATATAATATAATATAATAATGTTGTTTATTTGATAATGAATGTCTGTGTCAACCTTATTTGTTTTATGGTTATAGTGTTCATGTCCTATGACCACCCTATTCTGTCACTGGTTTGTTACTTGATTGTGTTCACCCGTTTCATGTTAGGCCTTGATTAGATTGTCTGTGTATTTATATTCTGCTGTTTCTTTGTGTAATTACAAAGTCTTATCATGCTTTGTAGCATTGCGTTCCAAGTTTTGTGTCCCATTGTACTTGGTTTTGACCCCTAATTTCTTCAAATTTTGTTAATCTCTGCACCACTACTACACCATGTACCCTGTGTCCACTACTGAAGCATCAATACAATACATGTACTAGTCATGTACTCTTTATAAAGACCAGGGGATAAGACACTAAATAAAATTAAAGTGTTTTCACTTTTTTAAACTTAATTTTAAATTCATTTACTCCTTCACTTTCAGCAACTTTTTTATCCTTGTAGGGGCAATTTAGGGTAGCTCTCCACCACCTGCCATAACTTTCTGGGAGATGGGAGGAAATTGGAGAAACCGAGGGAATAAATAGAAATTCAACACAGACAGTGAAGTACGTTTAGGCTTCAAACTGTATGAGCTGGCAAGGCTACCTGCTGCAGCAGTCATGACTTTAAAGGGAACAGTTTTGTTTAAAACAAAACAAAAAATAGCTACCATAATGATGTGTTCATGGTCACAGTAATAAAAGAATTATTATTATTTGATGCAAGATCAAGACAATGAGGAAGACCTGCGATGAGAAGGGTTAACATATTGACCTCAATCATGGACATGAACCGAGCAGACCTCTGCTTAGATATGGATTGGATTCGAACTGTGGGCCACTAACTATAGACCAAATGTAATATATGAACAAATGCAAATGCTAGAATGCAAATGCAAAAATGCAGTGCTCTACAGTACTACAGCCAAGCAAAGTTTGAAACTTTAATGAGCATTTTATGAATATATTATGATATGTGGAAATAAAGTGGTAAAAATCATAATATAGTGCTTTCTTTCACAGGAATACATCACAAGTAATTTGGACATACACTACCGTTCAAAAGTTTTAGAACACTTTCTAACTCCATGATGGATCCTGATTTTTATTTCTTTCTACATTGTAAAGGAATGCTGAAGGCGTCCAAAAAA
>JAQMYG010000037.1:21074709-21087667 GCA_030014215.1 Clariallabes teugelsi
ACTTTAAAGCACTTTTTGTAAGTCGCTCTGGATAAGAGCGTCTGCCAAATGCCTAAATGTAAATGTAAATGTAAAATATAGATGTATAACTATAGAAAATATTAGGTGTGAGGTAGAGAAGCTGTGGCAACACAATCCTTGGAAAAATATGTATTTATATATTACAGTTCTCTGAAATAACATAAATTCCTCAGTATTGGACAACAGTTTATTTGATGCACTATCAATGTTTGTTGCATCTCATTCATAATTTTTGCAAATTTGTTTCCAAAGCAATTACTTGTTGCAAATTTTAAATATATATGCAGAAAGATTGTCCTCTTCTACTGTAAATTAGTGTTTGCTATATTTTTTTTGTAGCATAGTTCATCTTGAATCCTGTTTGTCTCAGTTATTGGTCTGTGCTACAAAATGCTGGCACTATTGACAGAAACAATGTGCACAGATGGATGAAGAAGTTTAAAGAAGGGGAACCAGCATTTAAGACAACGAGCGCAGTGAGAGTCCATCAACTGCGACAAAATGGATTTTCATAGAGGATTTGAGAGTTGGATTCAACCGTGGTGCAAATGCATCACTTTTGATGCAGACTATGTTGAGTACAACCTTTGTATAGAGGACAAGGTACTCTACCAACATGTGCAATTTGAATGAACCAAAAAAGTTATGGCCACTTTTGCATGACACTCGGTACACCCCACATATAATAACCATAAGGGAAGAATTTTATTTATTTTTTTAAGTTGATGTCTAACCACAAGAAGTAGACACCTGTTGTATTATGTCACTATCTCCTGGCTGAATGAAAATGATTCACAGTAAAGTTACTATAACATAGCAAAGTTACTATAACATTTGCTGTACTTTTTAATAAAGTGAAAAGCTATATTTTTACAGGGCCTCATATTGATATATTACCGTAGAAACAACTGCTCTAATTTAGAATTATATGGTTGGTTAAACTAATTGCTGAATAGTCATTTTAATTAAACGTATCTTATTAAAATAACATCATTAAAATAATAACCCACATGAAAACAAACATGATGAATGAATTTCTTATGAAGATGAATTTCTAAAATAAAAACCTGATAAAATCCGACAGTCAAGCTAAACAATTTAACAAAACTGCCAGAAAGAAAATGCACACAAAAAGAAACAAACAAAAAAACTTTTAAGTACAACAGTAAAAGAATTGGGTTACAAGTCTGGAATACCACAGAAATAGTCGTTTCTCCTTCACTTTTATCTTGTTGTCAGTCCCGGATCTGTAACTGAGGACATTTAATAGCTGCACTCACTTGAAATTGAGGAACATGTTTATCTAAGCAAATTAGAGGCACCTGCTCAGGTAAGCAGGATGTGGGTCATAAAAGTGTCATAGCTAGGTAAAACTTCCTCAAACAACACCAGCAAAACACATGGGCCAGCGTCAAAATAATTGTAAATTATCAAATTTAGTATATTTATCAGCCAGTTAAGCATACCATAACCATTTGCATTTTATTTCATTTTATCATTTGGACTAAAATTTACTTATTGCAAATAATATATTTTTTAAAATACATTTACATTTAGGCATTTGGCAGACAGATCTTATCCAGAGCGACTTACAAAAAGTCTATAAAGTTTTTATTTATTGGATCATACACATTTTTCCTTTTACCAACATGTGCAATTGTGTGTACGTGTGAGTGTCTCTGTCTGTGTTTGCGTGCATAAGTTTTTTTCTGTTCTCCTTCACTCCTTAATTGTATCCTGGACTTGTGGCGGAGGTTCTTGACTCACCCATAACGGCCCTCTGGCTATAAAGCATTAAATGTTAAACCCACTCTGTATTACTAACATGTCAGTAAGGGAGACAAGATAGTGTGAATGCCATTACCATAAAAAGTATCATAATGGAATAAGGTATATTGTATTATTGGGTCATAGAATTACATATTAATTAGAAATAATAAGTAATTAAATGCTAACATTTACTAACTTTATATACTATTTTATATATTACTATTTATATACTAACTTTAGTAATAGAATAAAGCTATGGTCCCAGTGGGCATGAATAAAATCCACCTGGTGAAAAAGACTATTCACTGAATGGCAGAGCAGGCAGGTATCCACCTCCTCAGATTTCATTTTGAATCTAGTTTACCAAGAATTTTAACCATGTGAATCTGCCAATATTGGAAGCACAAGTGAGCCTCTCAGTCATGCAGCAATAAACAGAGTAATTGAGTCAACTAGGGCTCCTCAAACCCTGCAACCAACATTGAACATACCCACTGAAACTGACAATTAACATGCTACTTGACTTTGAGCCAAAAACCAATAAAAAAAATCCCCAAACTGTATTTCAACATGCCAAAAGTAGACACCCCTAACCCCTAAAACACATTTAAGGTCATCATCATCATCATTATTATTATTATTATTATTATTGTTGTTGTTGTTGTTGTTACCTTTCCAGCTATACTTTGCTACTATTAGCAGGAGTTTTATCTTCAAAAGAAACATATAGAAGACAACACATAATAATCCAAAATTATATTGAATCCACAGCCTTCCATTTCAAGGCACTTCCTTTTTTGGCCATGCATTTATCCCTCCTTTTCATTTTAGAAAGCTGTATGACTGGCCACTTTTTTAAAAAGAGCATTTATGCCAATTGATACAATGGGAAATAACTTGCATCTGGACCGTCAGTAGGGAGTGACAAACACACTGACCAAAATGATTCATGAGTAATTCCAGGAGTTTAAGAGAGCCCGCCAGCTTCCACCCAAAAGTCTGTTAAAACAGAGCACTTGATCAGTCTAAATTCCTGTTTTAACAGGATTACCTAATAACCAGACCGGGTGTAGTCCTAGAGGAACTGCTTGTCCTGCAGTTACCCTTACAGCAACAGAAAGTGTATATAAGGTATAACAAATTTTAGCAATATGTCAGGGAGAGCTAACAAGCCATAATTTACTAGTTAAATTGAGCTGCTAATTAGAATTTATTTAATGACTTAACAAGCTAGTAGGGTCTTTTAGCTGAAATAACAAACAATAAAGTAGCTAGCAGAATAAGATTATCTGTCCATTACTTTCTCTAAAGAAACATTTGGATTGCCATAAATGGTTATGATAAAACAAAAAACATAAGAATAAAAGTAGCACTAAAGTCCAGGAAGCATGTTAGAGATAAAGAGGCTAATTAGCATAATAATCAGCGATATCATCCAACTGGCTTCGCTCTTTATCTCTTGCTAACATTTCTTGAACACAGCAATGTCACAGTCATTATGGGTGCAGAGATTACAATACAGTACAATATTGTACACTTAAAGTACATTATAAGCTCAAATACCTAACTTGTATTCAAACCGACAAATTAGCATATCGGACTCTTTGAGCTACTTCTTTCTTCTTTTTTTATACTATCTTATTTTCTTGGGCTAATTAGTGTTAAATAGATATCATGAACAGACATAGAAACCGGTGGGAAAAGGATAAATACATGGTTCTTTCTTAAACAACCATGGCAGAAGACATATCCTGTGGTCTTGACAAAGGCTGTTAATTTTTTCAGTTAAAAAAAAAAAACTTTTTTACTGTTTCAGAAGGGGCAAATTATTTGCATGAGCTAAGAAAACAACTAAGGAGATTGCAGATATTACTAAAATTGGGTTAAGAACTGCAAAATGCATAGAGGAATCCTGGAAGGATAGTGCTGAACCATTTTCTATAAGGAAGAGATGTGGGCTGAAAAAACCTCCTGAATGACCATGATGGGAGATTACCTAAACGCTTAGTGAAATCAAATTGTTTAGAAAATAAATAATAATACATTAAAAAAATCCTCAAAGCTATTTTATTAGTAAAGTAAGAAAGTTTCCACATACACAAACATTGTGAAGAGAACGCAAGGGATTGGGACTAAACAGCTGAACAACTTTAAACGACTTATCAGTCAGGCTAATCAGGGGGAAATGCTTCAAATTGCCAAGAAGCAGGAACAATGTGGAGCTGTGGAACTGTGGAGCATTGAAATAAGGTCATATAATCTGATGAGTGTAGATTTACCCTGTTCCAGAGTGATGGTACCACATGATCTTACCATCAGGGTAAGAAGAGAGGCGGATAAAGTGAAGCACCCACCATGCTTAGTGCCTTCCATACAAGCCTGTGGGGGCAGTGTTGATCTGGGGTTGCTCCTGTTGGTCAGGTCTTGGTTCAGAAACGTTAAGTTCCCAAAAAATGAGGTCAGCTTACTACCTGAATGTAACGAAACAAAGTTATGGGCATAATCAAAGCAAAAGGCAATCCAACAAAATATCAAAGTGTGATTTTTTAATTCTTTTTGGCTGGTCAGTGTATAAAAATCAATTAGCATAATGCTTAAAATGTACGTAAAACAGATCAGTAGGCAGCTTAAATTATTTTTTTGTTTAAATGTATTAAATACAAAGCATGTATTGATGAGATGAACAGTTTTGTTTTGTGAGCTGTTGATAATATTTCTCTTAAATTCAAAATATAACTATTGTTATTTAGAGTGTATATTTAAAGGAAATGACACAACACATCAAAATAACCCAAGATCATACAGTATTTGCAGAGCTTTAATAACTCAAATGAAACAAAATGCAAACAATTTGTAAACAAATTGAGTTAATTCTTTGGCTAAATAACATTAAGAAAGCAGTATTTGGTGAAATAACCCTGATTTGCAATTATAGCTTTCATGTTTTTTGGCATGCTCTCCACCAGTTTTTTACATTGCTGTTGGGTAACTTTATACCACTCTTTTTGCAAAAAAAAAAGCAAACAGCTCAGCTTTGCTTGATGGTTTGTGACTATTCATCTTCCTCTTGATGACATTCCAGAAGTTTTTTTTTTTTGAGTAAAATGCAGTGGTCACTTATTTTTTCCAGAGCTGTATGTACAGAATAGTGTAAACAACAGTAGAAGCCACTTGAAATAAATTCTGCTGTAGTCTTGTATATATATATTTTTTGACAAGCTCGTTAAAAACATTCAAAATAGGATAATTATATCAATTTCTGCAGACTATTGAGGCATTTCAGCAATCCATTCATCTAGGAACCTCTGTAGCACAACTATAAAATGTGGAGACCAATTGTGACAATTATATTTATTCCCATTGTTGAAATAAAAACAACCGTCGTATGACCTCCGGTCCACATTCACACATTCCGTGAAATTTGGGAACACCAATTAGACTAATCTGCATGTCTTTGGACTGTGGCAGGAAACTAGAGTACATGGACGAAACCCATCAAGCACAGGTGGACCATGCAAACTTAATGCAGACAGACCCCAAGGCAGGAATCGAACTCGGACCCTGGAAGTGCAAGGCCATAGTGCTAACCACTAGCCACTGTGCTGTGCATTTTAGCAATAGAAGCTGGTAATGTGAGTACAGTGTGTAGTATTGGTTGCACCTTGTGGTCACCTTTAGGTCCTAGATGGGATCCTGAGCTGTTGCTATTGTCTGGGTGGAGACCATAACCAGGCCAACTGAAAGTGAGAAGCTGAGTGCAGCGATAAACAGAGTAATTGAGTCAACTAGGGCTCCTCAAACCTTTCAACCAACATTGAACCTACCCACTGAACCTGACAATTAACATGCTACTTGACTTTGAGCCAAAAAACAAAACAAACACGAAAGGTCTTTGGGCGCCCTCTTCAGGTGCAGCACCAGAAGCGCATTTCTCAATCCAATACAACAAAACAACTTTTAAATACACGTTGAAAACTGGAGCAGAGAGTGAGCGTGAAACGGAACAATGACACCAGGGTGTCAGCTATAAGTTGTATGTGTATGTAGACTTCGCTATTTTTCTAATAATAGCAGAAAATTCGATCAATATTTCAATAGGCTGACTGTATAACGTCAACAGACTTTCTCTCCGCCCATTGGTCGGCTTTTTAAACTCTGGTCACATGATCGCGCGAGAGAGAGAACGAGAGGAAACCGGACGCAAACACGTATCGGAGCAACGAAACTGCACTCTTAAACTTTGTGTTGTTGGGGTGTTTTCTTATAATATGTCCTTTATCTCTGGTTGTTCTCGTAGCCCCTGTAGTCTGTGTGTCTGTTCAGCATAAGGGAAAACCTCATTAAAGGTGAGACTGATATTTAATTATTGCACACATGCACTCTTATATGAAGCTAGGGTGAGCAAAGTGTATAATTAATGTACCTGGACATAGAAGTTTACAAACAAAGAGTTGACTCGTTTATAATAGCATTATTTTTAGTTTAATTTATGTTCTGCTATCTAACAAAGATTCTGTACAAATGTGGTTAGTATAAATAAAAATGTATACCTGCATGAAAATGCATAACCCTACACATACTCCTTTCTGTCAGTGATTCTAAAACTGCTTTGTGGACACGAGAAGTTTGTGGTTGTCAGTATGAGTGAGGGACTGAACCCCTGAACATTTTTGGGATACATTTAAAAAAATGTTGGAAATATTTTTTGCCTGATTTATTTTATTTTTTAATCCCCCTCACCCTAAGGAACTCTTCATAACGTCATGATAAATATGATTGAAAGACCATGCATAGTGGTGTGGAGATTAAAACAGCCACTTTGCACCTTTAGGGTTGAGGTTTGAATCTTCCCTCCTTCCGTTTCCCTGGAGTTTGCATGTTTTCCCCCCACCATCCAAATACATGTTATGTAGGCTGATTGGCATTTCCAAATTGGCCATATTGTAAGATTGTGTGTCTGAGTGTGTATCTGTGCTCTGTGATGGGTTTGGATCCCGGTTGTGACCCTGCCTTGGGCTCTGAGATTGGCCCCAAGCCTGTAAGACTGTACACAGGATAAGCAGTATGGGAAATTAATGATTATTGTGCATTTAATTAGTATTTATAATATTACCTTCATTATTTTATAATAAGGCATTGGTGGCTCAGTGGTAGGTGTTTTGCCTGCCATGCGGAACGCCCGGGTTCAATTCCCAGCCAGTGCCCAAACCCCAGCCACTGCAGTGACGGTCCCAAGCCCTGATAAAATGGGAGGGTTGCGTCAGGAAAGGCATCCAGCGTAAAACCTGTGTCAAGCTTGTATGTGTGGACCAGATCGCTGTGGCGACCTTTTGCAGCCGAAAGACCAACAACAACAACTTCATTGTTTTTATAAGCCAGAATTTCTCAATTTTCTCAATTTCTAGCAGAGAGACATAATCCAATGTCTAAACTCAGATTGTTCATCTTACTGTTCTGCATTTAATTTTTCTCCTCATATTTCATATCCATATATGAAATGTACATAGGTACACAGAGGTACATCTTATTTCTTTGTGCAAGATGTACTAATTCTCATGACTACTTTTTTTTTATTTTTGTCACTGTTCAGATTGATCAGTGTTTAAAGCAGTGTCTCATTCACAGTTCAGCTCGATCAATCATTTTCACTTCTCATATTTTGTCCTCGTGATATTACTCACTTATGCTCATTTGCTAGCTTCTCATTTTGAATCATTTGAAGTGACCGCAAAGACAGTGTAGTGCATAGTGATGTATCATATAACTGACTCATTTGCTGCCATTGTTTTTGTAACTGGACTCCTTAAAAAGTTTGAATCATGGCGAAATCAGTGTGTCATTGTTCTAGGGGGATTTTTGTGTGCATAAAACTTTCTAGAATGTTCACACGGGGAAAAACAAAGAAAAAAAGAAACGGAAAAATCAAATATGCACTTTTCAGGTCTCGTGCAATCATGCAATAGAAAGTGAAGAGTGTTGATACTGGAGAGAACCACTGTGGTTACTGGTGACTGCATTTCGCGTGGTCAGTGACTATCACTTCATGTGGTATAATTAAAAAAAAGAGAGCTTAGATGCATATGCTGTATGTAACTTTAACCGGAGGAGTCTATAGTGTCAGCACTTTGTAAAAGTCAGTAGGGTTTCCACCAAAGGACGCTGTGCTTCCCAATTTTTCAGTAACATTCTTTCTTTCTGTCTTATTCAAGCACAAGAGAACAAAAGAAGAACTGTAGTGTGTTCACTGAATGCTGTTGATCACTTAGTCAGGAGCATAACAATTGACAACGCATTTAAGTTGTTGGTTTAGCTATACGTTATCTTCCATACAAAAATGTGAGTTTTTAACTAAGCAAACATCTCATATATGAACCCACTTGCAAACGCTTTCCAGATTAATACCTAGTAAATACTGTATGATATTGAATATGTTAAATAAAACCAATGGTATAAATTGGTGTAAAACCAATTATTAAACCTGGAATGTGATTTGAGGTTGATTTGAATGTGGAAACATCTTAGTAGAATACTGCAAAGCACCCCTAACAATAAAACAAGCGTCATGAGGTGCTGCGGTAACACGAGACTTCTTCTTTATGACTAAACTAAAAAGATCACCAACCATTCTTTTGTTATATTCCCTGTGACTAGAAAATCACATCCTCTTTTAGGCTGTATTGTGCCTTCATCAGTGTGTGTGTGTGCACAGTCATCAAAAACAACTCTCGAACACGTTTGGCTTTATGATCAGACTAAACACTTTGTATTGAAAAACAAATTGTTTATACTAACAATTACTACAAATTCTACAAAAACAAATACTATTGTTTTGGAGCAATAGTAGTTTGTAAAGGCCTTTTATAAGCATACACACACACAAACCTGTGCACACCTCGCACATCCGACAAAATGACACAAAAGTGCTGATCGTTCAAAGTGAGGCATGTTGTTACGTCTAACATAGCTGGGGGGTTTGTGGACGTTCAACATTAAATGTAAGCATAAGCATAAATGTAACATCTTTTCCAATAAATCCCGTGTTCTGCATTATGATAGTTAAAAAAAAAATCTAGCCTTATCAATGATTAGTGCTTTACTGTGTATGAGATGGGGAGCCAACCAGTGCTCCTTCCTCAGCCAGAGACCGGGTTTATGAAAGTAAAGAGATTTGTTCACACACAGTTTACGGATCAACAATGGGAAGCTCCTGGAAACGCCTAATGTTACGCTCACATGGGGCAAACATGCAGAAAGAGTATATTCACTCTGCCAAGAAAGAAACAATAGGTTAAGTGTTTCCTTGACTAATACTTACCTATTGAACAGATCATTAAATCCAATCGCCCTTTCATTCTGATCAGAAATTCTTTCCGTTCGGGCCAGAACGGGTCAGATCAGACTATTCTAATTTCATTGTTTACATGATTCATTTATATTCCAATTAAGCTATTATTAAGGTCCATGTAAATGCACCTATTGTATATCTACTAACTGATGATCGGCATGTCCTTCCTTTTATCCATTTAAGCATTGCATGTGTGTAGAAAATTGATTTTGTGTGTTAACGTGACTGCTTGATTTCTAAACATGTTTATAACATTTATCCTTCCAGCACTGATTTCTGTTTTACTTCTGATCTCTGTGGAATATCCTCAAGCATGAAGTCTGATATTGCATATGAAAAGGTATGGTTTTGTCCAAAAGTCTATATATATATGCTTTGTTTGGTCTTTAAAAACTGCAAGCTGAAGGCTCCTTAGAGTCATGCTGTAGTTAAAGGGTGTATTTGTGATTTTAGAACAGAAGAGTTTTGTGCAACTGGTATCCAAGGCTATAAATCCTTTGTAATTAATATAGATTAGACAGCTAAATAAAGACTTTTTTTATGTCCTCCTTTAAAAGTCTTTGTCTGCAGCTAAAATCTATCACAATTTCTAAAACCTACAAAGTAGACAATGTGGTATGTGATGTTCTGAAGATGTCTAGAATGTCTACCTTAAAAACTAAATGTCTACATAAAGATAAACAGGGATTATCTGACAAGGAAACTGTCATTAGTCTTACAGTATATCATTTGTTTATTCGCTGGTCTAATTTCTTTTCAGGTAGCTGATGTGGAGTCCAGTAAAGGAGAGAGTCTTCTGAAACCTCAAAAGGTAAAAGAACATACATAAGACCTAATTTACAGCGTGCCTTTGTAAAGATTCATTTACGTCTGTATTTTACATCTACACAGACTGGGCCTCAGTCAATGTGTGAATCCAAACTCAAAATTTCTGCTGGATTTGTAAAAATTTCAGAAATGTAGACTTTCCATGTAACCACGTGTAAATTACCAGGCACATATTCAGAACAGGTAATTAGCATTTCCACCTCCATTAAGAGCCCACGACAGCAGAAATGATGAGTATACAGCATAAAATACTTTTTCAGAGGTAGAAGTGAAGATTATTTAGTGCCACCATGCCGCCTGGGAACTGGGTTGTACTTGCCTAAGTGATCGTTTAAAAAAATTATTTGTAGTCCAAACTACTAGAGAAATCTTACAGGAAAATCTAGCTCGCTAATATAACAGATTAATAATGCTAACATTCCTAGGCGAAGATCAGTGCGTTTAATTGGCTTAATTAATAGATTAAATATATATTTTACACCTGGATATCTAGCCACAACAACTAATTGTATGTGGAGGGACGAAAACATGGCGTAACAGTTTTTTACCACCTTAAACACCTTCTCATTTTACATGATATGATGTTATGTGTTGGGATTGACCCCTAGGATTGAAAACTGTAAAGAGAAAAGAATTATGCGCATTTTAACCCTGTTTGTTTGTCTAGTATTCCAGGTGGATCCTGATCATCACCTGTCTCATTGGTGTGCTGCTCGTGATGTTTAGCCTCCAAACACTCCTTATTCCGTCAATGTCAACATCTGACCTTAAGATCAATCCTCCCATGACGCACACCTGCACTGACAACTGCAAGTGAGGGAGCACACATGCTTGTAGAACACATCTTGTACACACATTTGTAAAGATTAATCTGTCAGTGTGTATATATCACAGTATATATGTGAATGACTGTCTGGTTGGATAGTGTTGAGGTCTGCAGATTTTCTGTTTTCTATCACACACTTATTCAGAAATACTCTTTGCCTGTTTTTTCCTCTTTAGTTGTGAGTTATATTAGTGTGTGTTTGCAGACTGGTTCTGGTGGAGAGCATCCCAGTGGGGGTGGAATTCAACTCATCTGTTGGCCATCCATCCATCTATCAAGAATGGCGGAGTCTCTTGTCAGAGGCAAAGAGCAGTCTGGACATTGCCTCATTTTATTGGACCCTCACCAACGAGGATACGAGCACACACGAGCCCACGGCTAATCAGGTAAGAATACTTTGGCCATGATGATATCCGATTATTTATTCTGCAATAGATACTTGGGTGTTTGTCTCATTCTTTCTACCATCATACCTATCTACACTCTTGTCTGCTTAAATTTCTGGCTTTAGTCTAGTCTACCTGTATTTAGAATTTTTTCTTCCAGTATAATATACTATTATTTGCAAAATTATAGTAATTAGAATGACCACAGACTTGTCATATGAGAAATAACGTTCTTTGCTATATTTCGCTGTGTTTAAAGGGTGAGGAGATCATGCGGGAACTTGTTGATCTTTCTGGCAAAATCTCTGTACGCATCGCTGTGAATTCTCACGACAGACAGCAACAGAATGACATCCAGCAGCTCATTACTGCTGGTCAGTGTCTGTCAACAAAAAGCTATTATAGCTTACACTAGCAATAGTCAAACTTTAATCACTTTAAAAACTTTTATTTAATTTTGTAACCTAAAACTATGTTTAAAAAGAATTTCAGCCTTTTCCTTTTTACAAATGTCGAATATCTTGTGTCTCTAAGGTGCTGACGTGAGAAATGTAAACATGCAATATTTAACATCTGGTGTGCTGCACACTAAGTTCTGGGTGGTCGATAAGAAGCACATTTACATCGGTAGTGCCAACATGGACTGGAGATCCTTAACTCAGGTGACTTTAATATATGCAGAATATCTTTTAAACGTTATAACTGTAATAATAAATAACTTGTAGTGAATTTATGTATCTGTTTGTTTATTTATTTAAAGCTATTTGATTAAGAATATTTGTGCATAGAGTTTGTGTGCTTGTGAGTTTGATCCAGCTATAAGCAGTATGGAAAATGAAGAATGAAGGATTGAAATATTACTGTATGTTGTCCCTCATTTCCCTGGAGTTTGGTCAGAGGGTACATTGGGTACATTCCTTTTTGTCCAGTGATGAAAGGCAGATCCCATCTGAATAGCCATTATTCCAATTAATATTTGTGCTTGTTATTTTAGTTACTAAATATTATGTCTTCATATTACACATATCATAATACACAGCCTGGCCAAAAAAGTTTACACACCTTAATATTTCAATCACATGTGTGGATTATTGCTCCCAGAACCACTCTTTCACAATTTGAATTCTGGAATATGCCCATGCCATCAGGATAAAAAAAATAATAAAATCCACCGATGTGATAACCTGGTCATTCAGTGCATTCAGGTCATCAGCTGACTTCATTTTATTACCACATAATGTTGCTGAGCCTAGACTTGACCAACTGAAGCAACCCCCGATCATAACACTGTACAGTGGGCACTATGCATGATGAATACAACGCTTAATGTTTCTTACTCTGATGCACACAATGCTCTAGAATAGGGTCACTCTGTACTCATCAGACCAAATTACCTGTTTCCATTTCTCCAGAGTACTTGCAAACTGAAGCATTTTTTTCTGATTAGTTCCAATAACTGTTACAGCTACTTTGAAGTTAAATTTAAAGCTTTCATTAAAAAAGGATAACAGTGATCATTAATATACATACTGGATGTCATATAAATATCATGATGTAACAAATACAGTGGGGCAAATAGGTATTTAGTCAGCCACCAATTGTGCAAGTTCTCCCACTTAAAAAGATGAGGGAGGCCTGTAATTTTCATCATAGGTACTGTATACCTCAACTATGAGAGACAAAATAAGAAAAAAAAATCCATAACATCACATTGTAGGATTTTTAAAGAATTTATTTGCAAATTATGGTGGAAAATAAGTATTTGGTCAATAACAAAATTTC
>JAQMYG010000037.1:21092929-21105276 GCA_030014215.1 Clariallabes teugelsi
ATTTAATTTTGTTTTTAATGACCCGCCCCAACCCGCCCCGCAAATAAAGTGACAATTTCTTTACCCGCCCCAACCCGGTCCGCGGGTTACCAGACGATCCGCGCATCACTAGTATGGAGTAATTTTATTAATGTGTAAGCTTTAAGGTGCAGTCAGAGTTCCAGTTCATCAAGACAAAGATAAGACTGGATCTAATGTTCTTGGGACAGAATGTTTCTTAATGAAAAATGTATCATGAGATTTTTATAGCTGACTGTGTGGGAGGGATGACACTAACCATTCATTATCAAAGAGCCTCTATTCATAAAGTCACTTTATGTGTCCCAGAGAACCTTCACCATCCATGGATGTTGTATGATAAGGGAGGGTTCTACTGCTGAGTAGAAATTTGCCATAATACACGAGGAAGAAAATCAGAGGAAGTTTTTGGGATTTTTTTTTTAATTTTTTTAAGTATTAGTAATTTTTCATAAGTGTTCTGAATACTAATTATTCATGCTAGAATTCCATCATCTGCAGCATTCTATAAGCACTAATGAAATTTTCTTTATTCCCTCCATTTTGTGCAGGAACTTCAAACTGGTCCGGTGATTACTTTGTGAACACAGCTGGCTCAGCGTTAGTGGTGAATCAGACTTCATCCTCATCCTCAGAATCCACAGTGAGAGAACAGCTGCAGGCTGTGTTTGAAAGAGATTGGGCTTCTTCCTACAGCACTCCGCTCAACCATGACACCAACCTCAAACAGATATGCATTACATAACACAGAACTTGCAGGGGCACCTTGTGATCCAATGTTGTTTTAAATGCAGCTTTCCCAACTTTACCGAACACCCAGGCCATATAAGGGAAGCAGTATGAGTGAACACACTCAACCTCTGCAGCTAGGACACTGAAGCTGAAGTGATCTCCTGTCAGATTTACAAAATTGGTTGATTTTATGATAAAAAGTTTATAAGGTGATGTGTAGAATAATAAGTCACAACTTGTTGCCTCTTGGTTTACATTTGTGTAAGTGATATTGACTTCATTCTCAATTCAGCATTTCTTCTAATCAACTTCACCTGAGATTATTGAGTAACCGAATAGACAGTAAGCACAATAGGATAACTGTAGGAAAGTAAGAGGGGAGAAGTGTTTAAAAAACAAGATTGGAAGGCATGGTGTTTATTTCAGTGCACAACCATCTGTTTTATCATTGCACTACACAAACCTTGTCTCATAATGCACATTCCTGAGGGAACTTCAATAAGGAATCTTTACAACTTCACTTCTGAAAAGGAGGCATTTTATTTTCCTTTTTTCTAAATCATTACTCAGTTATTACAGATAGCATTATAGTCCACTTGCACTTCAGCACTTAGTAAAGGTTAAACCAAAAATAAAAGCTCCACAGCATCCCTATACTCCAAATGTTTTTATGGTGTCCAGTTAGGAGGTATGGATTTCTGATTTCCAAAGGAATGTAACAGTGATTTGAGTGATTATAAATTTGCTAAATTTGCTCCATTGCTTTTGTAACTGCAGTAAAAGTTTTCAGAAGCAAGCATCAGATCAAGCATGTCTTGGCTGTTGACTGATGCTTCCATCTTTGGTAAAAACCATTGTTTTTACAGTTGGAGCATTCCAATTTTTTGTCTTTTGTTACAAATGAGATGCATGGGATTACCTGAACATTTTGTTAGAATTTTTAATTCCATTTATGTAAATCTATGGTTGGTGCCCTGAAATCTCAGAATAACTACAGTGCTGTCCTTTAACTGCATCAGATCTATTACTTGAAATGTATGTTTCTTTTTTGGTGAATAAATACCTTTTACTCACGTTCTGGAGCAAGCCACTTCTTTAACCAATTCTGAGCAATGGGTGTAGTACAGATGTGTTTCAATGTAAATCAGTTCAAGATTTTCATTACATAAAGGTCCTGTATTTTTATATTTCTTTATCAAGCACTTAGAGGTCCCCCAAAGCCTGTCTGTTATAGTTGCAGCTGAAATAATGGCACTTAAACCCCAGCCAGTACAAAAGTGGGACAAGAAGAAGAAGAAAAAAAGTGTTTTTTATTTTTTATTTTTTGCACACAAACATACCCACGCAACATACAGTACTGTATCTGCATGTCTGAACACGACTATAAGATGAATTGTACATTTAGACTTCCCTTTAAAGATAATGCAATGTGCTAAAGCAGTTTTTCTCTCCTTATTTTTTAGACATGGCTGTTTTGCTCTGACACACACTACCAACATCTGATTCAGGTCTTAGACATGCTGTTCATAAAAGTAAAATGAGTGTGCTAGATAAGAATTTTTAAATCCTTCTTACATTACAAGTGATTCTTACATTCCAAATATTCCAAATATTAGACATTAGAAATGTGCTATCTGTAATAGCTGTGTGATAATGTGAGCCAGTAACTGAATTCTCTGAGTCTCTGTTGGTAATATCATGGTAATCACAATAATATCATGGACAGCAAACCAGTTAGTGGTAGTTCCGGCACTGTGGGCATCTGGTCTTAGCTTTCCATCACAGTAGATTAGATTTGAAATTAATTAAATGAGCTCAAAATTCAGACGTTCACTTTTCTTTTGAGGGTATTTACATACAAATCTGTGTTTTAACTGAATGGTTTAGGAATTACAGCAATTCATATGTGACTTTCACACAGATACAGTAGGCCTACCTCGTGAAGGCTATTCTTGATTTAGCCATTTTATATTTATTTATTTATTTATTTTTATTTATTTTTTGCTGTGGATCTGATATTTCTTATTCCTTAGTCCAAATGCAAATGCCGTATGAGAAACCAATCTTAGAATTTTTAGTTGCTTTATTGTATCACAAACCACGCACTTAGCTATGAAAGAGTAGGGCAGGCAATTGTCCACTTACTTTTGGTCACTTAAAAAGGGGTAGACCACATTTAAAACATGTTGTAATATGAATCATACACTTTTCACCTAGTTAGGATATAAATACACATGAATGAATAAATACACAATCAAATGAATTCATATTATATGAGTATCATATATAGTGTTCTGGAGACTTGTTAAAAAAATTCAATTAAGTTGACAACCATGGTGGGCATAAAATTATCTCAGAATGCAGAGGTAAAAGGTGGTTGGACTAGAACAGCAAAACAAAAACACACAAGGTTGTACTCCTGTCAATCTGTGCCTACAGTGGGGTAGATCAACAAAACCTAGAGTCCAAAAAAGTTTGAAAACACACAGCCAAATTTTTTTTAGGTGAAAAATGTTTTTTATTGTATGTCTGAACAAAGCAAGTGACATGATGATCAACAGGAGAAGGTTTAATGCAATTGGTTGTACTGTATCATACACAAACAAAAACTGCAATGTTCCATGCAATAAAGCAACTCTATAGATACATACATATATTTCATACTCAGTATGCCTATGTTTAAAAAATAATTTGCAATATTCAATCAGCAACAAGAAAAAATGATTAGATTATGGTTAGGAACTAGACCATTACACCTCTCTGCTCTGTTGAGTATAAAATACTGACTGCAAACCTGTAAAGTATTGCCATGTTTTACTGTATAATTGCTCAGTGGCACAGTGTAAAGTAAATGAATGAGATTTAATGCAGTTGGTTGTACCGTATACTTAAATAGTATAAATATAAAGATACATAAACAAACAATGCAATATTCACATCCAATAATGCAACCAGGTGGATGTACTGCACAATCAAAACTCTATGCATGTTTCACCTCAGTATGCTCAATGTTTTATAATAATTTGCAATTTGCAATTTCTTTAGATTAGATATTTAGATAGTAACAAATTAGATTATGGTTGGGAACATAGACCATTACACACTAATATATGTTCTGTTATTGACCTCAAACCTGTAAAGTATTGCCATGTTTTACTGTATAATTAATGGCAAAGTGTAAAGTAGACATAACGTGAAGTATTTATTTATTTATTTTTACATGTATTGTTTACACATTGTGTGTGTGTGTGTGTGTGTGTGTGTGTGTGTATTTACAGTATAATGTGGGTGTTAATGTATTATTACCTATTGGATTATAAACATATACTTATGTTTATGTTGTTATGAAACAGTTATAGAGAATTCCTTTCTGATTGTGTGTCGATCAGATATGTGATTAAAGGTTAAGGTGGAGTTTCACATTTTATCGGCCGCAGAATTTCTGGCCTGTGCAAAGTTAGTTCAGCATCTGTTTAAGTCTGTTTAAGGCACCCACTGAGCTCAACTTTATCAGGCAGACTGATGCCAGTGTATAAAAAGTAAATCTCTTATAAAATCTAGTAAATCTTGATAAACAGTTGTAACAGCAGCATTACTGGAAGATATATTATTTAATAAATCTCTTAAAAATCAAGTGGCACAGATCTGTGCCGGCAACACAGCATTGGCCATTGATGATTTTAAAAAATGTACAGGTATGTGCATATATGTCCAGCCATGCCAGACATCAGACTGACCATTTGGGCTTTCAGATGTCAGGTAGAACGAAATTTATCATTACTTTTATACCATAAATTTTACCGCGTCCGGATTGACACACATCATTATGTGTATCTGTGCTATTTCTTTGGCAGGGTAATAGGGGCGGTGAATGTCACACTGTGAAATTTACCATGTTGAATGCTACATGTTTCATCTTGCTGCATCTCACTTCCTGAAATATTATCTTTTCTTACAGTATGTGCAATCCAAAACCTCTTGAACTCATTAAATCTAATAGGAAACGTTTAATCTTCTCTGCTATTGTTTTTTTTTTTTTTTTTTTTTTTTTTTTTGTCTGTTGGTTTACTCTGTCTATTGTTATTATTTATTTACATATTCTTTGTTAAGTTTGCTTATGCTGTACTGTATATCCTCAATTTATTTTTTGTTCTGTTAACTGTGGATAGTAAATTGTATATTTCAGTTTTTTTATGCCTGGATTTTGTTATTTCAATATTGTAATTGTAATTTTTTAATCTTAATTAAAAGTAATTAATTTAGTATGAATGAATGAATTAATTAATTAATATGAATTCATTAATTAATTAGCATGAATTCATTAATACATACTTCATCTGTGCTAGCAGTCAGCCAGTCAGGTCCATGTGGCTTATCTGTTTTATTTGTATTTGTAACGAGTTCTTAAAGGGATTAAGGTCTGGGGAGTTTTCAAGCCATGGACCCAAACATTCGATCTTTTGTTCCCCAAGCCACTTACTGTAATTAGCACTTTTGCCTTATGACAAGGTGCTCCATCATGCTGGAAAAAGGCATTGTTCGTCACCAAACTTTTCTTGGCTGTTTGGAAGAAGTTGCTCTCAGAGGATGTTTTTTACCATTCTTTTTCACGGCTGTGTTCTTAGGCACAATTGTGAGTGAACCCACTACACTGGCTAAGAAGCAACAGCACACATGGATGGTCTCAGGATGCTTAAAATGTTGGTGTGACACAGGACTGATGGTTCGACAGATTTTTTAATTAAAAAAATGTATGTCTCCACATGTCTCCGAGGTGACTTCAGTCTGCAAAAATATTACTGGTGACGTCTAACAAACCAGATAGTGCTGTGGGCGGGAGATAGTGCAGAGTGGCTGCATCAGAGCAACACGGCACATTTTTAATTAATATATATATATTATCGGCAATCAGATAAAAAAATATATAGATACTAATAATCGTAAAACTGTTAAATAAAATTCTCATTTACTACTGTAGCTACCATGATGCCTGACACAGCCTACAATGCAATACATTCACAACGTCTTCCCAAAGTGTTCCCAAGCCCTACCAGTTAACATGCTGGCTGCATTCCTACATAACTCACAAAAGAAATTCTGCTTGCTTGTTTATTTGTTTAGGAAGGCCAGCCTAAAAATGCCATCGTATACCATTGAAATGCCAGCCTATAAGTGTCATCCTGAATGTGTACCATCATTCCAAAGGACACCACCAGAGAAAAGGAATGCAGTTTTTAAATGTGCCACTCCAGCACATTGCACACCTCTTCTACATAAACAGAACATCTGAGCATCCACTGAGACACCACAAGTGTAATGTTTGCACACCTGAGCCCTTTGGTGCGCTGACCAGAAAGACATTTTGCAGCATGCCACATCAGCATGCCACATTTGTGGAGGCTTTGGTACCCATGTTGAGATTATTGATGCTTTGAAATAAATGTTGACAGAATACAGAATCTGAAAGACGGAGCACATACATTTTCCCAACCTTATACATAACCCCAGACTAAAGTATCTGATTGGTATTGCACCACTGGGAGCCATCTCTTTTATTTTCAAAGGGTGGGGGGACATAGTCAGCGATATCATGTCAGTGAGAATTACAGTATGACCTTCTTGAAAAACTTGATGTTTGGGATCAGATTGGGACAATGATGGAATAAATGTGTCCATATGTATATGTACTGTCCATAAAGAGTGCATTCTTGCTTTTCTTTGAAAAAATGACTTTATTTTTCCATGATTTAATAATTTTTACTTATGTACACTGATCATATTTAATAAGTCTATGTTACATCAAATGTCTATGTTGCATCAAGTAGTCAGTGTTTTGAAACAGTTCACTTTCCAGTAGAGATAAATGTGTGCTTGTCTGTTCTTCTTACTCTTCTTTATGGGTTTTCAAATTATTTGTTTCCTAACAAATTATATGTCTCAGATGAACCTAACGACAGTTGGTTATATGTTATAGCCAGGCTCAAACCGGAGACCTTGGAACTGTGAGACAGCAAGGCTACCTGTTTTGACACTGCGCCACTTTATCACATGTATACAGTCAGGTCCATAAATATTTGGACATTGACAAATGTATTATTCTTGTAGTTGTCTATCACAGTAGATTGGAGTTAAAAGTAATTGTGAACAAGCTCAAAATTCAAACTTCTACATTTATTATACGAGACTTTCACACAGATAAATCCTGAAGGCTGTTCAAGCCATTTGTTATGTACATTTTTATATTTATCAGTTAAATTTATCTTCTTGTTTTCCATGCTTTCTTTTTCAAGAATGTAACAAACTGTTGATTTAACCTGAACAAAATTTTTGCTGTGGTACATAAATATTCTCCGCCTCCCCCACCACAGGCAAACGAACGCTAGCCTCATTGGTATTTAGAGCTCTTTAAACTTCATATGAGAAATAAACAGCAAGAAATCCCAAATGCAAATGCCAGACAAAGAAATCAACACTAGGCCTTTTATCTGTTTACTTGTGCCATGAAAGCACACACTATGAGATAGTAGGGCAGGCAATTGTCTAATTACATATAGAATAGAATAGAATAGAATATTCAATTATTTGTCACATGTACTTTACAGCACAGTGAAATTATTTTTCACATATCCCAATTAGGAAAACTGGGGTCAGAGCGCAGCGCCCTTGGAGCAGATAGGGTTAAAGGCCTTACACCTTAAGGGTTTACACCATGGTTGTAAAATATTGGTAAAATCATCTCGCAATCCCGACCAAGTGAAACCTTGAGGTAGATGGGCTACAGCAGCAGAAAACCACATGTTGTACCCCAGTCAGCAAAATGCAGGAAACTAATGAGGAGGCTAATGTGTAAACATTAGGAGGCTAATGTGGGTTGAAGATTGGAACAATGCCAGTCGACTACCTTCAAAGCTAGGTAATTCGTTTATCCTGTTGGGTTATCATAAGAGCTGATGTTTATAATACAGATCTTTTCTAGATGTTGAAAATATATTTCCATACCCTGTCACAGCAAAGACCAGAAGGCCTTTACTGTCTGACACAAAGCAAGTGTCATAATTAAAAGTGTAGGAGATTTAATACAATTGGCTGTACTGTATAGTTGAATAGTATGAAATATGAACATACAAAAACAAACAATGCAATATTTACATATAATACAATAATACAACCAGATGGGTACTGGACAATCAAAACTCTACCCATATTTCACCTCAGCAATTTGCAATATGCAATTATTTTCCAGCAATCAAAATACTGTTTAGATATTTAGATAGTAACAAATTAGATTATGGTTAAAGATATATGGTTATATAGTATAATATATTTATTTTACTGTGTAATTAAAGGCATGTTAAGTGTAAAGGAAACATAACATAAAGTGTGAGTAATCAGTAAAAGATTGTGTGTATATGTGTTTTAAAGTGTATTATTACCTCTACTTCTGGAGTGCAGTTTTTTGCCCTGGATACTGTAGCTGTTGGCTAAATCAGAGCTTTCTGCAGCTCCTGGAATGACAGATCATAATAATCCTGAGTGTCTGGGGAGTCAAGATGTGTAAGTGTGATGAACGAGTGTCGTAGGGCTGCATTTGGGTGAATTCGCTGACGAGAGGTGAAAGCCAGCATTCGTTTGATAAGCTCGACCATGTGGTGGCAGTCTGTGATCTCAGCGGCCTCATTCTCACTACGGAATGTCTTGTTATCCTTTGGGATTTTCAAGTTGTATAGCTGGTCCAGAGAACTGAAAACATATTTGCGATGTTCAACGATGTCTCCGTTAGAAGCGCGCAGTGAAGGTCTCAGTTTCCATGTAGGTGCACCATGTTGGTTTCTGGTAAGTTGGAAGAACTGATTGGTTTTTGTAGCTGTGTTCAGCAGGTAAGAATGTGGAAGACCCTGAGTCTCACAGATGTAGCGCACTTGTTCAAATTCAGATTGGCCTGGATAAAGAGGCCACCCTAAATAAAGCTCAGCCATCACACAGCCTAGGGACCACATGTCTATCTTTTCACAGAAGGGAAGTCCAAGGAGAATCTCCGGAGCTCTGTAGAATCTGGAGAAGGAAAAGGAAAATGTGCTGTGTGTACTTATTTTAATGATCAAGGCCATCAATTTTGATGTTTATTTTTAAAATCTCAACCTATCTTCAGATTATTTTAGTGATCAATACATGTGTAAACATACTGAAGCTTGAGACTAATTTTAAAAATGTGCAAAGAAAAACATGATACAGTACATTTTTAGTATTCAGAAACTGGAACATTGCACTGGCCACAACAGTGCTAACACAGACAGACAGAAACTTTGCTCAGATTTTACAAACCTGGTCTGCATGTAGGGTTCTCTGACAAAGCGCACTTCACTGAAAACACTGGATGAGCCAAAATCAATCAGTTTGACCCTGAAGGGAAAGCGCTGCTGATTGACAATCATGATGTTTTCAGGTTTAAGGTCGGCGTGAATGATGGCCAGTTCTCTGAGTTTTGCTAATGCTTTCAGTATCTGACAAGTAATAGTCCTGATGTGGCGCACAGACAAAGACCTGAAACTGCTCTCCCTTTGCAGCTCGCGCAGGTTTTTCTGCAACATCTCAAACACCAAGTAGTGCTGAGTTGGGTCACAAAACCCCTCGAAAAAGTGAACTATATGACTCCTCTTGAAAGTGGACTGTAACCTGGTGATCAGATTTAGCTCATTTCTCATCAACTGGCTCCCAACATCTTGATGACTCAAAATTTTGACAGCCACCAGCTCTCCATCACTGTGTCTCCAGCACTTGACCACTTTTCCAAACGTGCCCTTCCCCAGCACATCAAGCACCTGATAGGCTTCAGTTTGGGAGTAAATAACAGACATACTCTGCATGCTGTGCTCCTTCACACATTATTTAAACAAATAAACAGTTTGTAAACAATCTAAAACTTGTATACTGTGATGTCACCACTCTAAACTCTAAACTATTTTCTAAGAGCTTATTGATCCTTATACCTTTTTTACTTTGATGTGTCAATGCATTAGTAGTGGCTTTTCAAAGAGGCAATTCAAATAATTTGACATTTACATTTGCTGATCTGACTGGTGCTTTTAAAACTAAAGGTAAACCGACAGCTCCGTCCGTGTACATCGGCAGAACGATGATCTGGTAATCAAAGGAATATATATTATTACCTCATCGTAAGTTGATGATGACACTGCCTCTTGTTGCATTTGTTGAGGAATGCCTGCAGCATGCCTGTGACACACACACACACACACTCGCACACTGGCCACAACAACTGTGGCACACTAAATTGAATTTTTGTTTATCTGTCTATCTATATACAGTACACTCATTGTTATCTATCTGTATATCAAAGCACTCATATACCATTTGTTCCTATATATATACCATTGTACCACTGTGTACCTTTTTTGTCTGAGAGTGAACAAGCCAGTTCAGTTTTTAGCTTTTGAAATGCTAAAGTGTCATCCTGACTGGGTACCATCACTGCACCGTAGACACACAGAAGCCAAAGCAACAAACCCTGAGATGTTTACATGAGGACAAAGAGGCAAAAAAAAAACTCTCACAGTGAACAACACTGAACCTGGACACCACCAGAGAGCAGCAGGAATGCAGTTCTTGTAGCCTCAGGCATGATGTTGATGTGGTTATGCTTGTTAGAGGAGAACAGGAAACTAAAGGAAGAGCTCTCTCAACAGAAGATACGTATACCTAATTTGAATTATATCTAATATTTTAAATGTTTGAAAATTCATTTAATACTAAAATTGGAGCATTTATTATTAGTAAATCATATATTTTTTTTTTTTTTGTGATTACAGCTTAAAGCTCACGAAAATCAAAGAACCAGTATCTCAAAATATTAGAATATTTCCTAAGATCAATCAAAAAGGATTTACAATACAGAGAGAATCTATTGGTTATTGCCATGATGAGAAACAACTATCCCAATAATACAGATGGGCTGAAGGCTGCTATCAAAGCAGCCTCAATAATGCCTCAGCAGAGCCATGCCATGCTCAAAGCCATGCCACGCCATGATGCTAAAGAAGCCCCAACCAAGTTTTGAGTGCATAAATTAAGCCAATCTTTCAGAATTTCTATATTGTAAATGCATTTAAAATTATCCTTAGGAAAATTATAATATAATATCGAATAACGATAAAATGTGTTTGTGCATTTGTGACATTATCCATTCAGGAATTACAGCCATTTTCATAAATAATGGAAAAAATGGCTGACAAGCAGTTACATGGCCAGGTGTGGCCAGTTCCTTTAGTACTCCATGACTAATCAAATAGATAAATGGCATGGAGGTGGTTCTGAGTTCTACATTTGCATTTGGCAGCTGTTCAATCAAACTCTCAACATGAGGTCCAAAGAGGTGTCCATGCAAGTGCAGTTGACCATCATTAGGCTGAAAAAAGACTAAATAACTCCATCAGCGAGATAGCTAAAACATTTGGAGTGACTATTACAACAGTTTGGAACATTCTGAAAAATAATTTATTATCTGGCGTGCTCTACATCAGCAAAAGGCCTGGAAGAAAGAAGATAACTAAAATTGCTGATCTCAGAATTTTATCCAAGGTGAAGAATAACATCATAACATCAAGCCAAGTCAAGAACACTCTTGTAGAGGCAGGGGAACAGGGCAGCATTATTTGTTAGCACAAAAGTTTCCTACTACACATAAAAACAACAAATACATATGACCTTTAACCCAATATTTTGATTTATTTGATATTTCTATTTATTTCACATTGCAGATATCCAACCTATTGAACAGGGAACAATAACAGGGAACTGGTCAAACACATTCTTGTCTACGGAGAACAAAACTACCTCATCCTCAACACAGAAAACATCAGAGAAATAATCATGCACCCAGAAAGAAACTACACCCCCTGCTGTCTCTCATCATCAGAGGGACTGTAATGGGAAGGGTTGATAGTCACAGGTTTCTGGGCCTTCATATGACATAAAAGCATAATCATTTCACTGCATATCGTACTGTGTATGACTGTGTATGTGACAAATAAAATTTGAATTTGAATTTGATTTGAATAAAACCTGAGCTGCACCAAAAACACTGTCACTACAGTGAAAAGGGCCCAGCAATTGCTATACTTCATTAGGCTGCTACAAAGACTGGATTCACCCCCTACTGCGGTCTTACAGAGAGCATCCTCACATGTGCCTTTACGGTCTGGTTTCATGGACGCTTTATCACACAACTTCAGACACATCACTCACAAAGCACATTTCTATAATAGTTTCTTTCCAGCCACAAACAGTTGATGTTTAAAATTTACCAAAGTACATTATAGTACTTGATAATGTTATAGTGTGTATAGTGATAAGGCATAAATCCTTCTACTATTTATTTCCTGTACTATATATTTATTCCAACTTTCTTATCTATCTGTCAGGGTTCTGCTTTCGGCGAGTGTGTGTGCGAGGCATGAATGCGGAGGAAGCGAGCTGACGGTGCAATAAGGGTTTTTATTTGTAAACATAAATAAACATAAGCCGAAAACAAATACAACAATTACAACAAAAGCTAGACGCCTGACTGAACTTCAGTCAGGCTT
>JAQMYG010000037.1:21105376-21122025 GCA_030014215.1 Clariallabes teugelsi
ATATACCAAACAAAAGAAACTACAACACAAATAAACTAAAGGGGCGCTTGGCGCCCTCTAGGGGTTAACCCTTACACTATCTTTATTACTCACTCAGAGAGCTTCTGTACAAAAAATTTCCAATGCACTCATGCTGTTGGTATGTGTACAAATGGCAAATAAAATCGTTTGAATCTCTTGAATCTCTGAATCTCTGAATCTCAGAGATAGCTTTAATAAGTAAATAAAGATGCTCCACAGCATGGAGCAAACTACTGGCAACACTCAAAAACAGAAAGATTAGATGAGACTACATCAGATTCTTTGTCCTGATAAAAAATTGGAAAGCATGCCACATCAACTGCTAAACATAGGGAGGGCAGTGTAATGTATACGTGTGTATGGCTGCCAGTGCACTGGTGTTTACTGATAACCTGAGTGCTGATAAAAGTAGCAGGATTAATTCTGAAGTGTATAGGGCTCTGCACCCTGTCCAGGGTGTACCCCACCTCATGCTCTAAGTCTCCTGGGATAGGCTCCAGGCCCCCCGCGACCCTGAATACAGGATAAAGCGATATACTGTAGATGATGAGTGAGTGAGTGAGTGAGTGAGTGAGTGAGTGAGTGAGTGATAGGGCTCTGCTTAGATTCAGCCAAATGCTGCAAAACTTGCAGGACACTGCTTCATATTGCAGATGGAACTGCAAGGCAGCTGCAGCAAAGCCCTGGCATAGCATCTCAAGGAAGGGAACTCAACATGAACATTTGGTCATGTTCATGGGTTCCAAACTTCAGGCAGTTGGTAACTGCAAATAATTTTCATCCAAGTATTAAAAGCAAATCATAGAGCAATAATTGTCCTTGGATGCGGTGCCTTACAAAAGTGTTTATCCACATTATCCATGTAAGCCATAATCATCAAAATTAAAAGAAATAAACGCTTGAAATATATCAGTCTGTGTGTAATAAATGCATATAATAGATGATTTATATTTTTTTAATTGAATTACTGAAATAAATCAATCAACAATGAGATGACATAATTTATTGAGATGAACCTGTATATACATGGAATATATTATATTCAGCCCCCATGAGTCAATACTTTGTAGAACCACCTTTCACTGCAATTACAGCTGCAGGTCTTTTGGGGTATGTCTCTACCAGCTTTGTGCATCTAGAGGGTAAAATATTTGCCCATTGCTTTTTGCAAAATAGCTCAAGCTTAGCAATTTTCACGTCTTATTTTCTAAATTGGATTTACGTCTGGACATTGACTGGGCCATTCTAACACATGAATATGCTTTTATTTAAACCATTCCATTGTAGCTCTGGCTGGATGTTTAGAGTTGTTATCCTGCTGGAAAGTGAACCTCCACCCCAGTCTCAAGTCTTTTGCAAACTTCAACAGGTTTTCTTCAAGGCCCCCATTCCACTGAGCCGACCTCTCCAGACGGCTCTACAGTGGATTTTGACATATGAGCAATATAATATTTGGCAATATGAGCAATAAGGATGTGTTATCTACATAATAATGTTTATATAGCTGGCCATTAAGGAATTTAACGATGTTCTACTGAGCCCTAAATAAATGATAATGAAATTATCAAACCACAAACATTTTAGATTAAAACATTTCTGTTGTGTGTCAGACTTTAACGTGTAATGTATATTTTAATCATCTTTAATCTTGACTGTTTTTCTTAAAATATCACTTTGTTAATTTTGACATTACTTCCATCTACATTTAATATGATGATTTTTGGCAGGTAAGGAGGTGGTAAAAACCTATAAGGTCTCCATAAATGGGCATAAAATCAATAATGACTTGAAATCATCGCTTGAGAGACGATACCAAGGCATCAATAAGGCGTTAATGTTGGGAGGGGCAGCCAAAATTTTTTAACATGCTACAATTTTCTTTCCAACCATAATGACGCTGATGACCACGTCAGAATTCATACAGAGCCCAAAAAAGGCTGTAAGCAGCCGTTACCATTGTCTACCGAGCTTTCCAGTGGTCATAACAAATTTGCATCAGTCTGGATTTGGGCACACATCTGGCTCAGTGGAATCCCTTTCACAGAGATCCCATTGTTTTACAGTTGTTTTAAACCACTTCTGGCAAATCGAATGTTCATTAGCATAAATTTTCATAGGTTTTGCGAACCTTAACCTTGAAGCTTATTTTCACAGGTTTTGCGAATGGTCTTTTTATGAGCACAGCCCTGTAGTGTGTCACTGCCAGGTTTGGTAATGAGGATTAACAGTAGCTGGTGAGACTCACCTACATGTTAAAATAACACCATATTGTAAAGGGTTATTTTTAAGGGGCTGTTGCTTGCAGCTTTTGCACAAAGATATTATGATGGCATGTTTGTTGAATTGACATTCAATATAGTTGATTGTTTGCTAAATTCCATCACTGTACCTGGGTGTGGTTAAGTAATTTGAAAGAGTTTTGACGGGGTTAGACTTTTACATCTCAGTGATCCTAACTCTATGAACACATTAGTTATTTAGTTAATCCTTTTAACCTTTAAATTCTGTACAAAGAAGTTGTTATTGGTGACGTTTTGCTATTTACAGGCAAACAGAATTCCTGTCCTCGATTGTAAAGTGGGTGGAGATATTCTTGTGTACAACTTAAAACTCCAGAAATGTCCCTTGTGAGGTTCAAGCTGTGTGTGTAGAGGCCTGGATGTGTCTTTTTAGCACAGTGAAAATTACACTAAGTAAGATTACATCTCAGCATTTTGGTGGTCCATGTTGAACCCACCCTTAATTTCACTCTGGAGATAATTCTTAGTGCAGTTTCACATAAATCAACCTTCTGCTTAGTATTTTAAAATGCAATGCTAATTAAAGGGCATAGTTTAAGTAATGTTTCTTTCTCTGTCTCTCTATTATTTGATTCAAATTTAATTCAGACCAGCTTGTCCAGCTAAGGGGTACAGTAAGACCCACTGGAGCACTGGTTTCTTCCACTGAGATTTGATTGGTTTGGGAACACATGTAATATTACATAATTGCATTTGATTTTGCCACTCTGAATTTCGTAGCACTGCTGCAACACTGATTGTAATTCCTGTAAATTGTCTACTGAATGAAATAAAATAATTTTAAAAATTGATGATACTGTAGGTTAATTTAATACCAAACGGGGAAAAAAATGTTGACATGACATGTACAGTAAGTAATAAAACTCAGTTAAATAATGTCAATTAATTTCCTACCTTATAGCAACAAAAAAAATGAACAATTAAATAAATAAATAAATAAATAAATAAATAAAACTATAAGGGAAAAAAGAAGAACATATAAGAACCTGATTGCATAAATGTGCAAACCCTTGAGTGCACAGGCTTTTTGGGTAAGAGTCTACAATCTTAGCACATCTTGATTGGGCAATTTAACCCCAGTCCTCCTTGAAAAATGCTCCAAATTTATAAAATGGTGAGGCAACATCCACAGCCCTCTTACAGTCCACAGAGGGTTGTAAGATTTAAATCTGGGCTGTGACTGAGCCATTCCAAAGTATCAATCTTTTGTTTGTTAACTTGGATTTGAGTCATTATCATCAGTGTCACAGCATTGTCAAACAAAGTCTTGCAGCTTTTGTGACAAAAATGAGTGCTACTGTACTTGGAACTATCCATTATTCCCTTTCTCTTAATTAGTGCCCCTGTCCCAGCTGAAGAGAATAAGACCCATGGTGTGTTGTTGCCACCCCCCATGCAACATTATAGGTACAGTATGATGTTCTTTAAAATAAGCTGTCTTGTTTCTGTGATGTACTTTTAAGCATTTTTCCACATGGTTTGGTCAAATGTACTAGGGTTTAGTTTTTTTCTTTTTCTTTTTATTTGCAAGAAAGAGTTTTTGTCTAGTCACCCCACCCCATAGCCCAGTCGTGTGACGAATACAAGAGATTGATGTTACATGCTGGGCGTAACCAGCAGTGGGCAGATATTCCTGCAGCATTTTAATGTTGCTGTAGGTCTCTTGGCAGCATTCCTACTTTTTTTGTTGTTTTTTTCTTTCCACTGTTTTGGAGGGACATCCTGTTCTTGGTAACGTCACTGTGGTGCTCCGTCTTCCCCACTTGTTGCTGATGACCCTCACAGGGTACTGTGATACATTAAGTGTTTTGGAAATAGTTATGATTCATGTCTTTCAACACTGAGAGCAAATACATGGTCCAAGTACTTGTTCTTCCCTAAAGCATTCCTATTTATTTTTGTACTTGAATGTGAAGGATAAAAACAACTGACATGATTTAACTTTATTTAGTTTTTACATCACAAAAACATGCAAATATATGATATAGGGACTACATAAGAAGTTTGGCCTATGCAATTTCATGGTTGCTCCTTAATCTGTGTAAAACACTTAATGTGTTATAGAAGTGAACCATATTGCTATTAGAGGAGTGATAAATACTTATTTATTATTTATGAAATAACATTTCTGATACATCATTACAGTCTTTTAGTATATCACAAAATATCCGCTTGGAGCTTTCAGTTTTTACACATGTGAAAAATATGTTTATTAGGATGTAGTTATTTGATATCGGAAATGAATGAACAAAGTTCTGGTCTGAAAAGCTTTGGATAAACACCTTAAAGCAACGCTGAAGTAATGGTTCATTTTGCCTGTACAATATTGGCAAGGTTTGCTGAAAGCATCCTGAATTTCTGACTATAATGAAAATAATATAAATATATTTTTGATTCTATTTTATTTTTTACATGCTAAGGGTTGTTTATAATTAAAGTCAGATTTATTATTTTTTTTAGTCATTGTAATGTTCTAATCATTGGAAGAAGTGCAATGAGATCAAAATGTGTGTTTTGTTTTTTGTTTTTTTGCCTGTGTGAGTGCCTAAATGTTTTTCTTTGGTCAGTTTTTATCACTAATGTTGATCTCTGTCTGACGCTGATGTCCAAGGGCTGTTTATTTCAGTAATCCTAGTTAAATAGGGAACAAAAGACTGGTGGCTTTACCACGACACAATCTGCTGACTCAAACTGCTAACGCTCCATTTTGTGTTGTTCACCCTCATCTTCTATAACTCTAGGCCCAGTTCCCTCCATCTATCCAACCATGATCCTCCCCTTTCCCTTTTCTTTTCTGATTTGGATTTTCATAACCACGCCCTGTTGACTATATACAGTAGTATACTATTTCATGACTGCAATTTCTTTTAAAACAAGAAAAGTACATTACAACAATGTTGTAACATCCAGCACCCATGAAGTTCCACAATGTACCACAATAGAATAGGATCCAGTTGATGCACACAAATGGATATAGAAAACCCAGCCTGGTCTATATTGTTTGAAATCGCCTACAGTATATAGTAGGGTTTAGCACACATGATCTCTCTTATCTGCTCCAGCAGCCTAATCCAGCTACCTGAGAAGAAACGGCTAAATGTACCACTGCGTCTCTTAAGTTTGTGTTCGCAAAGTTAAAATTATTATTATTTTTTTTAATCTCTGTCCATCATGTGCGAGTGCCTGAGAGGGATTTTCCGTTTCAACTGGACACCATCTTCCAACACAGGTGAGTACATACAGTATGTGCATCTGAAGTTATAACATTTGTTTAAAATAGACGTTACTCCTTATTAAAATTTCATAACAATGTAGAAGCCTATGGGGTTCTATGGGTTATGATTCTGTAAGTGTGACATGACACAATATTATTAAAAAGTTGTCATGAAATATGTCAATTTGAATTTCAATAACCATTTCATTCATTTCAGTTTTTTTATTATGTGATTGTAAGGTTTGCTTTCTGACAGCTCTTGGGTTCACAAGTGTTAGTGTGATATATACATACACATTATGATTATTGTTATGATTATTATTATTATTATTATTATTATTATTATTATTATTATTATTATTATTATTATTATTATTACTACTACATTTTTTATAATTATTATTATTATTATTTACAATCACACATCTAACAAAAACTGAATCTTCATAATTATGTCTGGCCAAAAGTATTGAGACAAAAGTGAAATTCAATATTTTAATGATATTCTCAAATATGTAAAAACAATGACAATCAAGTTAATAATCATTTGTTATTTTATAAAAAGAAAGTGACATACAACAATCAATATCTAAAATGTGTTTTATTCTTCAAAACCTGATGGTTCCAGCTGGGCATAGAGTAATGACCTGTACATCTGGTGTCACTTGTTTAATTCATACCTGCTTGATTGCTTCCTCATGCACATACTGTACATTTGCACAGACGTTCATAATTCACTTGAGAATTCTCTAGTTTTACCCATTCTTGTGCAGAGGTCAACACCCTGGCTTCAGAAAGTAGAAGTCCTGCCAGATATGTGTTCTGTCCATTGACTAATCCAGCACAACTCTTCAGTCTGATAGGCTTGAACTAGTTAATTAAGTCACCTGTTTTGTGAGCAGGAAAAACTATAATACACGGCATGTGTTGTCTTAATTCTTTTGGCCACCTTTGTTTAAAAAATACTTATAAACATTAGCTAAATTGTAAACTATGGTTAGTGTCTAGCTTATGCTTGTCAGTGACTTTACCCTGTGACCTAGCAACAGTGTTCTCCTGTTTTTAGCCACTCAAACTGAAAGAATATTGTGAGTTGGCTTCAAACACAGAAGTATGAATTCAGAAATGTCATTTAAATGCACCATAAGTGCAAAAAGATGTAATTCTGTCCTACAGAGCTGTAGAATGTAGAAACTAGAGCTCTGGCATTCTGCATTTGTGGAATATTTTAAAACAGAATAATTAATATATAGAATATGTATTGGTGTAAAAACTTTTAATTGGCAACGGGACCCCTCAATGCTAAAAACTAAATAAATAAAGGAAGGTTAAGTGTCTATTTAGGCTCTCTCTGACCTGTTTCCTGAGCCGTCTTTCCTTTCTGTAAATAATGTTAAACATGGTGGCCGAGGTGAACAGGGAAGGGCGTCTGCATTGTTCTGCTGCCACACTTGGTTTATCTATCAGAGAAGGAATTATGTGTTTATCTGCTTGGGTGTAGCACAGACTTCCTGAAAGTGCCCATGGAAGAGTTCACATCAGATACAATCGCTAGGTTTTTAAACTTAGTATCTAGTGCTATCTTTATCATCTGTTGTGTGTGGCTGTGGCTGTGGTGTTATGTGTGTGTAAAATTTAACAGTGATTTAAAAAAGAAATCACATTTTAGTATGAGAGTGCGTTTTAGGTATGTGTTGTTACCAATTCCTCAAGTCATGCGACATTTGTTATCATGTGACACCACCCCCTCTACTCCTTACACATGAATGTTATTGGAAAATCATTCTGCTGACGCTGAACTCCATTCCTAATCAAATCTAACTATTATAGGTCACAACAATGACAGAGTTTGAGCAACTCATTTGGCCATTAGTCTTTTGCTCCGGGTTTTAAGATGAGCTTAATGCATATGTGATCTAATTCAATATGGCCTAGTATTCAATGTGGGGCTTAAATGGAAGAAAACATTAAGCCAATTTAAGGAATGCGTTCTTGAATCTGGGAGCATAAATTAACATTTTCTTCATGCTTGAGAAGTAGCAAAAGGAGTACAAATCAACCTGCCAAACTACCTTTCTGTTCCTTGCTTGCTTCCACTCACCCTACACTAGCTGTCCCTTGGGCTTCATCCAGTTGCCATCCCTCCCTTCCTCCCTCCTTCCCTACATGGGCTATCCCTTGGGCTTTGTCCTTTTGCCCTTATTCCCTCCCTACATGGGCCATCCTGTGGGCTTCACCCAATTGCCTTTTTGCAAATGTAGTTCCATTCTCTAAATTAGCCAAGCTCAGTCAGGGCAGAAGGTTGGCTGTCAGAGGGCAGAGAGTGAGTCTGTGTATGTGCCTGTGATTTTATCAATACTTTTTGAGGTTTTTTGTTTGTTTGTCAGGAACAGTTAGAGAAGGACACATTGATTACGGTAGGTACAAAGTTCTTTTATTCCCTAGAAAGTGTCCACCTTAAAGTGTGGTATTTAACGGTGCTGAATAGATATAACAGCGGATATATTGATATCCATTTGTGAACAACAGCCATGTATTATGAACATAGCACTTGTATAACACAATATAAAATATGTAAGTACTATTTAACTAAAAATTTTAATATAAAGAGTGTAATCTCTGAAATTGCATTATATGAAATGAACTAATATTTTTAAGCTGTAGTTTGAGTTTTCTTCAGACTTAGATGTGTAGATCCACATTTGGCATTTGGAATTAGTGTTATTTCCAGATTGAATGTCTTGTAACTTCTGCTAGATAGACATTGCATTTGTAGTAATGAGGGTTAAATATTTCAGTAATCTTCAGATCTGTACTGTATAAATAAACACTTGTATCACAAGTAGCATTAGAAGGGGTTGTGGGCATAGAGCTTCACTTGAAAACACTCTCCTGTCATGATGCAATTCAGTAATGCAATCTATCTTTAAAAGGCTGATACTTTGCTGCTTAACTTTTGAAAGTTTTTTTTTGATAAAAACAAATACAGTCAATCAGGTTGTATATAAACAGAAGCGTGTGTAATATGGTCAACGTCATTTTAGCTGCGCTGCATGACTTGTGTTTGCGAATTGATGCTAATTACCATTTATCCATATTATGTTTGTTATTAATTATGAGTAAACAACTTTATACATATGTGTTACTTTATATATGCAGTGAATTGTTGCTATAATTTGCAGCCAGTGGTCCTCGTGAGCATGTGAAATTTCTTTGTAGGCTGGCATGGCCATATACACTTGACCTGAGCTATGAAGTATGCAGGCTAGTGTGTGTGTGTGTGTGTGTGTGTGTGTGTGTGTGTGTGTGTGTGTGTTGGAGCTGTCTCTATATTGGTTTTACAGAGAGGCAACAGCTGCAGTCTCCAGTCATAAGACCCAAGTCTTTACATGCCATAGCTAAGATAGCACTGTGTAGTGAAATCATGGAGGTGTTTATTATTTTGAACACATATAATATAAGAATGTTTTCAGATTGGTCTTGCACATTGCTTTCAATTTAAAATGCCAATGTTGAGTGGAAACTCAGACTAAAAATGGATTCATATTGGACAAACTTAGCGAGTAGAGAGAATTTTGACAAAAACAAAATACAGAACAGCAGAGTTATTTGTGGTTCATTAGGATGGGTGGTACAACATTGAGGTATACCTCAATTTTTTCCCCCTTAAGTTTTATGTAAGAGGCATACACAAGCAATAAGTAATGATAATCTATCACACCCACATTTTTGCCCATAAATATCTGCCTCAGACGGCTTCCAGTTCTTCGCTAGTGTCATGCAGTCCTGGCAGTGGGATTTAAGGCACTGTATGACTTATGCGGCCAGCTATCTCAGTCAACCCGAATGCATTTCCCACTAGCAACCTGGTAAAATACATGTGGCATGTCATGTGGCAAAGCTCAACTTTATGCACATCAGTGTATCTAATTAGGAAATAGCTGTGAAAAGGGTTTTGCATATTATTCATGTTGCAGATATCCACAAGAAAGTGTTAAGATCTAACTTCGCCCCTACAGATCCAAGATCTGAAACCCCAGTCTGGAAAGAACTACATTTGGTGGAAAAGATCATTTAGTGTGCAGATTTGGCAGGAAAAGAAATAATATTTCCGCTAAACATAGCAGGAGACTGATTATACATTAGCATGCTTCATCATTTTAAAATATAATAATGTAATAACTGCATACTTTTTGTATATCATACCCTACCATCATATCATATTTTCCTTTAACGTTTTAGCCAGCTTGCAAACTATAATACAATTATGTATTCCTTTTGGTGGTGCAATACGGAAAAGTGTCTCGAGCAGCGAGAGTAAGAAACACTTGTTGACAATCTAAATATAGATCTCAGTGCAGTGTACGAATGCCTCATAGTGACCCCTGCCTTCTAAATAATGAATAAATCTTCCGCTTCTGCACAAAGCAGCATGCAACTCAGGCTATCTACATTTATTTTGTGCTTGATTTTAAAGTATTAAAAACTACAGCTTCTGCATGTATTTTACTCCAATGATGTTTTAATTTTATAAACTGTAATGAACTAAACTCACATTATAAAGGAGTACATAACTTAACTCTGGTAGTGATCGAAGGCGTAGCATTTGGTTCATTCGAACACATCATTCAAATGCTAACACCTACTCAACTTTTTATTTTCTTGTATACTGAACACAGGTTTGTGGTTATGAGACAGGTGGATCCCCAATCTTTTCAGCAATCATGTGTGATAACACTCTAGCTAGACAGTTGGACAACATGGATACTGAAAGCCTCATTGCTGTTATTAGACTGGAAATAAGGCTTACTGGAAATGACAGCATTATAGATGCTATTTTTATTAGAATGGTTGTGAATATATTTGTTTTCCTCAACTTTGTTATTAAGGGGAGGCCCTCTGCAAATATGAAACTGAGTTCAAAACTTTGTAATCAGCATCTTTGAAAAAATCTTAGACACTTATTTACATTTAATTAAATATGAAGAGATTTAACATAGACTGTGTCTAAGAAGTGGCATAAGTATGTAGAAAATTGACAGAATAAATGAAAGCGAATCAATGAATATCTGGACAGATATGTACTGTAGGGAGGCCCATTTGACCAGAGTGTTTAGAAAGAGGTAATGAGTTTTCAGTGGAGCACTAATGGTAAACCTTATATTTACTAATGGTAAAACCTTATAACCTAATGGTAAACACTTAAACCTTAAGTGGCATGGATGACCTATGATAACTGATTAAAAAAAAAAAAAAAAAACTCCTTATACGGAAGTCCTGGCTCTGGGTTTTAACGAGGGAGGTTACAGACATGTGCAAACTGTGTATTTGGGTTTTTAGATAATGTATGTCAGGTAGTAACAAAGCTATCATTACTTTTATAACACTTAAATTGCACCGCTACCACAAGGCAGGAATTAAATCACAAAAAAAAAAAAATAATTCTGTACTCACCAAATGCTTGCTTTAGTATTTTGATGATAGAAGGATGCTAAGAGTGAACCGCCAGGCAGGAGGCTTAGTAGATGACCAAAGAGGAGATTTATGGATGCAGACATAAAGTAGTTGGTGTGAGTAGAGGATGCAGAGTATAGGGTTAGATGGAGGCAAATGATTTGCTGTGGAGACTTCTGAAGGGGAAAAAGAAGAAACAACGAGAAATAATATTAAAAGCATATGCTCATATGTATCTGAGCTATTTTCTTTACCTATATGACTGTTTTTAAATTGTTTTGCTCAGTAATGTTTGTATCATTGGTTAACATTAAATAAAATACAATTCATCACATTGCCTAGGCTGTCCTGAAAAAAGGATATGTCACCCTGTATTCACAACTCTGACCTGCATGTGTGTACAGTATATATAGTAATGCAAAATATGGCTAACATATAACATAACTCTGGATTTTAAGGGAACGCTACCTGTTAAAGCTTAGAGACTTTTGCCTGGAAATGTATAGACTGTGTAGTAGGTTTAGCAACAGGACTGTATTTGTGTTAATGTGGTGAAGACAATTTGACACATAACACCTGTTACTGAGTCAGTTAGGACTGGTCGGTGTGTTATGCATCATCAGACTTACACGATCAGTCAATAAAAATTTCCCTGTAGCGGACTGATACTGAAGAATAACAGAGTTGCTTTTGGAAGGTTTTTATACCAGTTTCCATTCATTTCGAAACTAAATATTTCTAAAAACAGGATGGTTTGCCTGTGTCAAGAGTGTATGTGTGTTTTCAGAAACATTTCAGTTCAGTCTGTTTACACTGCTCCATTTCCTGTTGCCATCCAGGAAAGTGGGTGTGATGTCACTATAGATAGATAGAGAGATAGACAGACAGAGGGAGACGTTTACTAACCATCTTAATGCAGTCACAGGACCAATGAGAAATAGCAATGCTATCTGATTTTGCTAAAACACAATATACAGTGTATGGCACCACACACAGCAGACAACAAAACAAAAGCTGTAGTCCCACACTTACAAAAATAAAATAAATTAAAAAATCACAGGAGAAGCAATGTGTAGTTTTGAGTGGAAAAATCCCGCGTTAGTCGTAGACTAAAGGTCACTGTTGGCTGTTGTCAATTCACTGTTTATGAGAATACAATGAGGGGAAAATCCCTTGCCAAAATAACTTAGATACCCAAAAAAGAATCCTTCAGTGTAGCAGGATGTTACACTGAACAGCAATCCTACCCTACACCAAAAAAAGATTTAGTGATTTATAGTCTTATAAATAACAGAAACACATTTACTGAAACTTATTAAATAATTGTGGAGAGATATTAGTATACTAAATGTACACAGCAACATTCCTAGTGTTAAATAGGGGCAGTGTGTTAGGGCTCTGCAATTCAAGCCCTAGCTCCACCAAGAGTGCATGTAGCAGGGACCCTCACACACCCAGGTGCTAAACTGTTGATTTTGCAGGCAGATGTGTCACAGTATTGTGCATCTAAATAAAGATCATGTTTGAGCACCAACATTCTGCTTACCACCCCTGAGGGCATAGCATCACATTAGTGCAGCTGCTTATTTCAGTCATTTAGTTATATAACACATACTGTACACATCTATACACACACATACAGCAGAATGAAGATAGTCACAACACTGGACAAACTCGCATTGAATGACCCCATGATTATGATTACTGTTCTCCTTTGTATGCTTGTCAATTATTTAATATTATTCTAAATCAGAAACCCGACTACTCAAATTCAGTTCTGAATTGAAAACACTCAAAACCTTCATCTGAAGATCTCCATCCAAGTTTAATCTGACTTTGTCACTTGTGTTATTTGATGACACTACCTGGGGCTTTTCGATTTTCCTGATAGAAAATAAGATGAGTCTACTTGAATCCTTACACGGAACACCTTAAAGGAATTTGGTGTTCAGTCTGTAAATGGAAATTAATTGGTCTTCTTATTTAAACTCAACATTTTGTTGTTTAACACATACATAATGACTGTCTCTTACAGGGTATTACCATTAATAATACATCTCTTGTTAATTGCTTATTATCATAAAGGCGACAAACAAAAAAGAGAGCTACATTTAAACATTGTAGATATGCTTAAAGATCAAAAATATCCAAAATTACATAAGATTGCACCCTAGTGCCATCTAGTTATGGCATTGGTCTTATGTATATTTGCATTTACAGTATGTGGTTTTCCATTATTAGTAGTATTTTTAAAATACACAAACTTTTATCAATTAACATGGGCCAAGCCCTCCTCCCTGCCAGGAATGGTGTGCTTTTATTTAGGAAAGAATCCAACTGACAGTTCTCCCAAAATTCCTCTTTACCTGAGTCGGGATTGGACAGCCGCATCGCCCTGCATTCTACACGTAACCCCACGAAACTTGTATCAAAATGTTTAGCCAGGACTTCTAGCTCACTAGTTTTTTGTCCTGAAATCAGTGCAAAAATCACTCTATAGCCTTTGTTGGTTTATAGAGTGGAAACACTCTGGAAAAAAATAAAATTCTTTAGACCCCTTTGGAATAACTTGCCATCCTGCACTTAATTTCTGAAATAGCCACATGAAACCTGACATCCTACAACTTTAAAACCTCTTTTTTTCTCAAACAATGCAAGCTCTAACACCTACTGTACCTCGGATATAAGTAAGAGCATTTTTATTTACGGCCCCGGGATCATTTCCGAGAACACTTAACCCCAAAGTCTAGTTCATTTTGATCAGTGTGAACACAATCTATCCAGGCTCAGGAACCATGCCCAAGCGTGCTTGAAGATATGATCTTGCGCACAGAACACTGCACCAGGGCATGGATTGAATCAGATATGGAAACCAATCTTACCTGAGCACAAAAGAACGCTGTTTAGATGCGATGTCATCAGTGCCGTTGGTATCCTCCAAAAACTCTGTGTGAACGTAACATGTACCAATCTTCTCCTTTGATGTACTGTACATAGCCATGAGTAAACACTTTTGAATTTTTCTCCAAAATGTCAATAATATTAGGCATAGCATGAAAGTAAACTTCCTTGGTCTCTTCTTCTCTTGTGGCTCACTATTGGTCTGATACTTGGATTTTTGTTTACACACTGTTTGGCTATCAAGCAACAGCTTATGTGATGTATAATTGTAATTTAAATACATTCTAATGTCTGACTCACATTCTGGTTAACAGAATAACGCTTTATATAACTATGACAGCCACTTGGCTTGGCCTCATGATGAGGAATGAGAAATATGCAGATTGACAGGGAACACCATTAGAATGTTTGTTGGCAACCAGAGAAGGGTGTGGCGTTGCATACTTAGCAACCTTCTGTGCTGAGAGTAAAAAGCTCCATGGAAAGAATGTGGAAAGTGTAACTATAGCAATGTCTTGCATGATAAAGTAAACAGATAATGTTAACAAGTTTAACATATTAATTTCTGTATGAATATGTGTTCTTTGCATTGTCTCCATGGAGCATAATTTGCTGAAAAAAAGATATCCACAATATAAAGGCATCAGAACACCCAGGGTTGCATGGGGCTTAGCAGGCCAAGAGTTTAAGGATGTTGATCTAAACTTACGATTCTGCAGAACTCAACCCGACCAAGCATCCGTGAAATGTGCTAGACAAGTCTGATTCATGGAAGCCTCACCCCATAATCCACAGCACCCAAAGGATCTGCTGCTAACATTCTCATGCCAGACATGACAGCATACCCCCAGTGGACTAGTAGAGTCATGTCCAAAGGTGCCAGAGCCACCCCGGGGGTACACAAGAACCTATGCAATACTGGACATTATATTTGGGATTTGTTGTTTTGGTTGATGTATATCTTTGCCATGTTGTTATTAATGAAAAATATATTATACTTTTTCCTCTCTCACTTAATTACACACACTTGCCAACAGGAGGAATGCCAGAGGGGTTTATGTTCACATTAGGACCCATTTAGAAAGCTAGAACTCAACCATGAGAAAAAATAAGAATTTATATTTCTTGAGGTTATACAAAAACACAACCTATGAGATCACCCATGACAGAGCTGATGGAGTATCTGCAAAGGGGTAGAAGAAAAAAATAATAATCAAACAGTATCTAAATAAACTTTTGATGATGGAAATGAATGGTGTCCCTTAATACATTTTGTGTCAGATCTGCTTCAGGTCATATATTCCACACATTATTAGCTTGCATACTCTTTTTAAAAGTCAAAGTTGAACAAAATAAAAAGATAATAAAGGTGCTTTTGTCATGGTTTCATTTTGTAAAAAGTCAGGGAATAGTAATGTATGTTTATTCATTTCATTTATTTAATTTTTTTTTTTGCACTAAAGTGGCAAAGCAAAATTGACCAATTTTAAGCAAATTGGTTAAAATGGTCAATGACAACTTGGCTCTGTGATACTTATACTGCATTATTTATTTCTGATTATACTGTATACCTTCATATGACTTGTTTTGTTTTTAAACTCAGACAGAGAATGGGAGGACAGCCACTCTAATCCACATGTGAGTTCACACATCTACTATTTCATTAGCTATAGTGTCACATTTGGTTGCACCAAACTGCTAGCAGTAGCATAATCTAGATGGTGCCCTAGATGGTGTATTGGCACTCTCCAGTTCTGGAGAAAAAAAAAGGTTAGGTCACTGCTGGCTCTTGCTTTTTGAACTGAACTCCAAATAGATTGGAATTACTGTAGTTTAGTGCATTAATTTTCTGTTTATCAAAATGCTATGTTCTTAAAAACAAAATGCACCATCACATTTGTAAATTTTTTGGGGGGAAAAAAAGTTGTATGGATATATACTGTACAGCCATTCTCGTATATATCGTAGCAGGTCTCAGTATTAGGCAAATACAACCTTAGACAACCATCTCCTGGGAAGATTTTCAATTGTCTTGAATGATTTCCATTTGTGTATGATCTTTCTCACTGTAGAATGCTGAACTTGTTGTTTGGAAATGGTTTCATAACCTTTTCCAAATTGAGGAGCAGCAACAATTGCTTATCTAAGACCATTGATTATGTCTTTCCTTCTTGGTACTGTATTGTGTTAGCACACAGCTGAATGCTCCAGACCAGAAAACTGCCAAAACCTTGAGCTCTGCACACCTGCTGATGATGATTCCCCCCGATTTTTTTCTCCTTATTTTTTAGTCATGTCCAATTCCTCCCCACCACTAGGAGCTCCATTAAGCTACTACACCTCAGTTGGGAATGCCGAAAACACGTGTTTCCTCCGAACCGCATGCTGTCACTGACCGCTTATTTTGAGCCGTGATTAATATGGGAGCACTAAGTACCTCACATCCCACCCCTGAGAAAGCTCGGCCAATCAGCTCTCTCTAGACCTTCGGCTGCGAGAGGATACAGCATCACCCGGGGATCAAACTCGCGATCTTCGGATGATAAGGCGAGCACTTTACCACTGCGCCACTCTGTGGCCCTGCTTATTTAATTAAGGGATGATTACTAGCACCTGGCTGCAACCTACCCTTTTAAACCCTGTGCAAACAGTAAGGGGGTACTTAGTATTGCCCATATGTTTTTCATTCATTCATTCATTTTCTATACCGCTTTATCCTCTATTCAGGGTCGCGGGGGGCCTGGAGCCTATCCCAGGAG